>JARHVA010001539.1:800000-1400000 GCA_037957365.1 Torreya grandis | reverse complement strand
CCTTTAGGGACACTTTTGATAGACCTGTAAGAGGAAACTCAAAAAATTGCACCAGACATGCTGAAATCATTTTGCAAAAGCATTAAGAAAATGATTTAACATAGAATCAAGGCATAGACACATACTAAAGATGCAAAACTCAGAATGGAGGTAAAAATGCTATGTTTTGATATAAGGTAAAATTCATGCAGAGCTTTGCCTTACAAGCCCGAGAGATTTTTGGGCAGAGTTTTTGCCTCAAGGCTAAGAGAGGATCTCTTCTCAAAAGAGAAGCTTAAAATATATATAAAGAGGAAGAGAACTTGGCACTTCCTGGGAAATATTTTGGCACCCTTTTCTGCCAGTGGCCCATGTGCATTCTGAACCTTGAGAAGAGGAAACCACTATTACTAATGTCATTCTTCTATAAGAGGCCTACTAGAACCATGCTATACAATCACTAAAATTGACTTTGGTTTTCAAGAATTAATGTAAGAACATGGCCATGCCTCTTTTCTACAAATAGACTACAGTTTGTCCCCTCATCAATGCCAACTAGAGAAAATAAGTTGTGCTGCTCGTCTGGAAATAACTCACCTTCCCTTTGCCACTTGGATTCTTTGTCTTTTCTGCTCCTTGTCTTCTTCCTGCTCTTTCAGCCCTCAGGGGCAATCTTTTGGTGGGTCACTACATTCTTTGGGCTCTTTCCATGGTTGGCACTCAGATAATTCAAAAACAAAATGGCTACTTCATTGTGTTAAATTTGACGTTCGCACAACCGTCACCTTGAAACTGAACACCCAATGACTAGTTCTCCTTAAAATTGATGGCTTTCGAGACATCACCATCCTTGGCAAAATTCATCAAGTCTTTTCTATTTTGGGCCTTTTTCCCATAGGTCTTTTATCCTTTTTGTCAGGGGGTAGCCTTCCTCTGAATTCCTTCAAACTTTTTGTCTGAAAGAATTCCTTCAAACAAAAATTCCAAAAGAATTTGGCCTTAAGTCTTCTACATCCTTTTGAAAATCCTTTGCCTACTTTGGAATTCTCCTTGCCCTCCACAAGGGCATCTAAACCTAGCACTGCCCTCTATAAGGGCATTCAAACCCAACACTACCCTCAAATTTTGGGACACACCCTTGAACCAAGTCGTTGAACCAACCTGTTGAACCAAAAATGGTTTAACAGTTTAATCAGTTCAATGATTCAACACTATGCACCAAGCTAATTGAACTAAGATAATGAACTGTTTGCTTGAACCACTCATTGAACCAGTTCAATGGTTCAATGTTGCACACTGAGCTGCTTGAATCGTTTGATGAACCAAATGTGATTGAACCAAGGCATTGAACTTTAAATGTTGAACCTGTCGATGAACTAATGGAATTGAACTAAAATGTTGAACCAAGGCCTTGAAATTTGTGATTAAACTAGCGATTGAACCAAAAGTTGCTTGAACCTAATCTCAATGAACAAAATCCATTGAACCAATTGAATTGAACCAAAGCCAGAGCATTGAACCAACTGAGTTAAACCAAATGATGAACCATGGCATTGAACTTGAGTGATGAACTAAAGCTCGATGAACTTGTGCAACCCAAAAATGTCTAGCTTCAAATAGCAAGGGAAGAAGGGGACTAATTTTGGTCTGTTGGGAAAAAATGGTCAACACTTGTGTTAGAACACTTTTTTTGAAGGAATTCATTTGCCTTATCCTTGTATCAAATAATTCTTGTAGACAAAATATTTTGGCATATTCATGTCTTGGTCCCTTGATCTTTGAAAAGTACCCTTCAAAACCTTTGAATTGGATCACTTTGTTTTCAAGATATCCTTTGGGAATTTTGAATGGACAATTTTCATGAGAAAAGACCTTTTAGGAAAATTATTTGGGTGCACTACTGCCAAAAGGACCTTCCAGAACTCAAAAAGTGCCCTTCAAAAAAAGTGAAGTAGAGCATTTTTATAAGAAAATAACCCTTTGGTAAAAGTGTAAAGGGCACTTTTCTTGAAGAATATATTCTTTAAACTTTTGCAGAGGTTGAATTTATTGTAGAATGATCCTTTGGAAAAAGTGTATTGTACATTGGCTCTGAAATTGATTTTTAGGAAAAATGAAAAGGACCTCTTCAAATAAATGATCATTTGGGGAAATTCTCTTAGACACAATGTTTGAAATAATTCATGATACTTGAATACAAGGCTGAAATAAAACTCCTACAAAAATACCCCTAAAATAATTCCAATACTTAGTCAAAAGAAGTGGAATAAAACCTCCCAAAATAAATCAGTATTTTAATTTTTCCATGGGTTTTATATGTAACACTTCTTTTTAAGGAATGATTTAACACTTTGGCCAAATGCTGAAATATTTGGCTAAGTGTAAACTTAGGCCTTTTCTAGACTTGTCCCTGTAATTGCTCAACACCATTAAAACCTTCCTAGATACCTTTACTTGCAATGTTGAGCATGCTTCAAAAACACCTAATCCATTCATCAATTGTTGGGACCCTAATCAAATGTTTAATCTAGACAAAATCTTGGTATGTGGGAAAAAATGGCTAGCAATTCTAGTGACTCAGCTAGCTTAACCAACCTACGGGTCATGGAACTCAAAAATTGATCAAGCTTACTCAAATGAAAATTACTTATAAATAGACTCTACTTAAATTTTATAAACATTTTTTGTAGTAATGCGGAGGGAAAATAATTTTGAAGCAATAAAATACAAAGAAATAACCTAAACTATGAATAGAATAACTAATAATAGCAATGTGTAAAAGCACTTGCAGGAAAAGAACAAAACTATCTACTTATGTACAAGAAGTAAGATATGGCACACTAGTAAAACTTGAGATATCTCTCACTGATAGGGATGGGGGCAGTCTATCCATTCAATTTTTCAAGATTAAAATCATTGCTCTATTTACATCCTATGATGATATATGGTCCACTTCAAAGACTATCAAACTTGGAGCATTTTCCTAGTTTTTCATGGTCCTTATCCCATTTGAGGAATATGTCACCTTACTTGAATGTATTTGATGAAGATATTTTATCAAAGGTCATCTTGACTTATTTTTTGTTAGACCACATGTCATCCATGTCATCATCCCTTAATTCCTCTAGCTCTCTTAGCTCATTCATCCTAACCTCCATTGCATCACTTTCTAGAAGCTCTAATTAGTGTGCAAGTTTTAAAGCTATAAGATCTAATTAAATGGGAAGACTTTATTCTCTTCCATAAACTAAGAGATAAGGGGAATTACCAATGGCCTTCTTGGGAGTGACCCTATTAGCCCATAAGGTAGTCTTCAATTTTGTGTTCCAAGATCTTTGATTATCTTTCATCATTCTCTACATGATCTAAATCAGATTCTTATTAGTAGACTCAGCTAATCCATTACCCTATGGATAATAATTAGATGAAGATTTTAGATAGATACCTTACTTAAGATCCTAATCACATACCTTTATGCTACTAAATTCTAGAGTATTTTTTTATATTATGGTGGATGGTGCTCTAAAATGGGTGACTAAGCTTTCATTGAACTCGAGAATAGATTTCTCATTCACTTCCTTCAAGGGGACTGCTTCTACCCACTTGGTAAATTAGTTTGTGGCTATCAAGACCCACTTATGGATAGCACTAGATGCATGAAAGGATTCTCAAATTTAATAGGCTTCAATGGCATAACAGCTAGACTTTATTTCCCTATAAACATGGCACATTTTTAACACTTTCTCACCCATGTATGTGAATATCTAAATAAATTAGACCAAAATTAACCAACTCTAATGAGTTTTGTAGCTATGATATTGGCTTAAAAATGGTCTCCTCGAGGACTACCATATAATTACTAGAGAAGCTTATCAAATTGGTTAGTTTCAACACATATTAAGAGAATACCTCTAATGTCCTTTTTGAATATCACTCCATCAATCAAAATATATGGCACTGATTGTATCCTAAAGTGTCTTCTTTGTGATGCATTGAAACCCATTGGACACTCTTCCATTTGGAGAAATCTTGTGATGTTTAGTGTCCAGCTAGATGGAAGAGTGTCCTCATATTTCTGTTGGGTGTCTTAGATTACCAATATTTTTTATTTTTCTTATCTCATATATTTAGCAAGATGTTCACATAATCCCTTTCCTAGAACTGGCTTCATAACTCTAACTTCAATATCATATTCCATACACTTGGTGACCCATCCAGCTCTCTTTTCATTCAAATTTGTATTGAGGATAAAATCCTTCACACTTGGGTGAGCCACCATTAATATAACCTTACTATTTGAAACTAGATGCCTAAATTTCTTCAAACCTATAACAATATCAAGCACATGGTTTTCAAAAAATCTATATCTTTATTCATAACCCTCTAAATCTTGGCTAAAGAAAGTAATAGGTTTCTCTAGACCTTGATTATTTTGTTGCATAAGCATGGAATAAATTACATCTAATATAGAAAAGGCATACATATAGAAGTCTTTTTTGAAATCTAGATTTAAAAGTGTGGGGGTATGAGATATGGCCTCCTTGATGGACTCAAAGATCCTCTACCTTCCCTTGTCCATGTGAACTCTTTAAATTTTCTCATCATATGAGTGAGAGGCTTGACCAGCTCTACAAAGCCTTGAATGAACCTCTTGATGAAATTGATCTTACCCAAGAAGCTCTACAACCCTTTCTTGTGTTTGAGAATTGATAAAGGAAGGATTACCTCTATCCTTTATGCATCAATGGATAGAATAGTTTCATACACCACATGTCCCAAAAGTCTCCCTTCATGTACCAAAAAAATGCATTTCTTTGGATTCAAAGAAATTAAAAATTATCTACATTTATCAAAAATATATCTCAGATGTGTTAGATGATCATTAGGGTCTTTTGATAAAACTTTTATATCATCAAAGTAAACTAAAACCTTATCATTCAAAATACCATGAAAATTAATGTCCATTTCTCTCTAGAAGGTGGCTCTATCATTAGAGAGTCTAAAAGGCATTTTACAATATGCATAGGTACCCCATTTTGTTGTGAATGTAGTCTTATGCCTATCTTCTTCTTTCATCATGATCTGATTATAGCCAAAATAACCATCAAGAAATGAGAACCTACCACCTTTTGTAAAATTTGATTCATAGAGGGTAGTGGGTAATGATCCTTTAGGGACACCTTATTGATGTCCCTAAAGTTAGGACATAACCAAATATCTCCACTATTTTTCCTCACTGGCACAAGTTTTGTCACCTAAGAGGAATGTTTAATAGGAAAAATTATCCTGTATTCAATTAATTTATAGAGATCTCTTCTCATGAGATCCTCCACTCTTAGGTTGATGAGCCTTTATTTATGATTGAATGTATTGCCTTACTTTTTGATTCAATGGTGTGATATGCAAGATTAGGGTCAAACTCTTTCAATTCTTTGTATTCCCATGCAAATATATTAGAAAATTATTTTCATAGATCAGAAAATTCAACTCTTTCTTTTATTATATTGACCTTTCCCAGGTTCAACAACTTGCCCTTAAAGATCTCTACCCTTTCATAGTGTTCCTCTTTTTTTGAGATGCATGCCTTCCCATTTATTACTTGGTCATTTTAGTTGAATATGTTCTCCAATGTCACAATTCCTTTGGGAATTTTGTTTTATCCCAATTGTACTATTCGATCATCATATTGATTTTGGAACTTGTCTTGGTTCCTATGGCATAACTCTACCTCTTGCATCAAAAAACATATGATTTTATCATCATTGTCAAAGAATTTCTAACTCACCTCATTTTTAGGTACAACTAGTCTTTATATAATCTTGAACTTATCTTGGCCTTGGTTTCCTTTGACTCCTTTTACTATCTCATATTGGACGCCAATGGTAGAAAGCCTATCTGCATGCTAGTTTCCTTCTCTTGGTATGGACTAGATATCGAATGCCAAGAAATATTTCATGAGGCCCCATAAATGGTGCTTATAGGATTTTAGATTGTGACTCTTGATTACATTTAAGCCTCTCACATACTACACTACAATTTTACTATCACCCTTGACTTTGAGGAACTAGATACCTCTCTTCCTTGCTTATTGCAAACCATGTAAAAAGGTTTCATATTCAACTGTATTTGAGGTGTAACTAAATTGGAGTCTTGTAGTAGAATAGTACTTTTGACCTAAGAGTGAAACTAACATATCTCTTACTTTACTTCCATTCTTATACCTTGAGCCATCAAATAACAAGGCCCATATAGCATCTTCTTGAGTAGTGTTAGTTAAGGAAGGTATTGCATCACCTTCCTTATGCATACAGTAGACTCCCAAGTCTATCTCTTCAATGATGTTGTATGGCTAAAATCCATGGTTATAATTTTCCCACTAATCCAAGTATAGATCTAAGATGCCTTAAAAATGACTATAGGGTTCTTACTCAATAACCTCTTCAACTTCCTCAAATATGATACAATTAGCACTTGTAAGATTGGGCATGTAGGAATCTAGATGGAACCTAGATATAGGCTCAGACCTTATGGTGACTTTGGTCCCATACCTAGTTCTAAAAACCATGTATGACAAATCAAATGATAGATATCCCCCAATCTTAGTAGTGAAGTCCCTAGACAATCATAGGGCAAAATAGGGGGAAGGTCTACCACCATCACATCTTGAGTAATGACATAATTTGGGAATGTAGCTAGTGTGATCTAAAGATCTTCAAGATGCTTATTGTCTTAGACAAATATCCATCTAATTAGAGTACAACCTTTTTCTTAGGCATATATTTGAGACTAAACTTGTTTTTTTATGGTCTTAGGCATCATTGAGGTTGAAGCACCTGAGTCAAATCATGCAATTGTGCACTAAACAATCCCCTATGATGATTGACATATAAAATGGAGAGGGATTCACAACCTTAATAGGAGGGACAACATTTTAAGGTTGTATTATGCTTGTAACTTGATTGGGAACTTGGTTAGTGGCTTAGTTAAGCTGACTATTATTGATGAAAACAACATTCACTTTATCATCCATTTTTTCCACCTAAGAAAATTTAGAGAGATCTTGATTGAGAATATCCTTTTACCTAGGGATAGATAAATCATCATACATGGACATAATTAAATTATCCTTATTTAAATTATCCACAATATTAAAAGGAAGACTAGTACCTTTGGACTACCTTTTGGATGTGGAAACATCACTAGACATTTGAGTAACATGAGGAATGAAAGGGGACCTATATTTTTTCCCATGAGATTAGAACACTTGTTGATTTTTAGGAGCTTTAGAAGATACATCTGAAGAAGTGGGTTATTGACTAGTTTAAAGAGGTGATGTAGAAGTGTTAGGTTTCCCCAAGTTATCCTCTAGTATCATTTTCTTAGTTCTTATCTAAATTAAAAATAATTCATTTATCTTTTTGACTTGTCCCATATTGGCTACTACATGCTCAAACAATATTCCCCTTCTTGGAAATTCATGTATGTGGTATTAGTAGGTGATCTACTCATGCTTCCTTGTTATTAGCTCTGAACTTCTGATCATGACATGGAAGGCATGTTGTCTTGATTCACTTGGGGAGATTGTGGTAGATGAGGAATCATGTCATGCCTTTAAAATAAAGGATCATGCTACCAATCAAGGTATTGATACATATTTATAGTAGTGGCCATTATCATCTCATTGGATTATCCCTTTAACAACCATGAACCTTATTGGGCATAGTTTTTCTAAGTTGGCACAATAGCTATAGAATTACTCAAAGCATTGGGATTGTATTGCCTTGACTAATGCTTCTACCCTTGTCCTTGTTGATTAGTTTGATAGGGTGGCCTATTTTACTAAAAAAAATTATTATTATTATGGTATGGCCTATATGGTGGAGCCTATTACCTCTCCATGGAAACTAACTTATTGTTCTAGGCTTTTAGGAGACTCTCTATCTTCCCCAATCTATTGATTTTCTCACCTTCTATCTGATAAAACTTCATTGATTTTGGAACTAGAGTGATATTTAGAATAGGAGGATGTATCTCTAGTAAGAGATGAATTGGTGGCCTTAGAGATAACTTGTTTGCTTGTATGAGGAAATATTCATCTCTAATTACAACTTCAAAATCTCCAGGTAGGGTATTCCCTCTTATGGATTGAATCATTACAGCTACATATAAATTGAGAGCCTTCAAATAGTATAAAAAAACATAGTTGGGCATAAGCTTTATCACTATGGGAATTCTATCCTAGGTCTTTTTCAATCTATAATTAAAATCCACCATGAACTCATTATGGAATCTCTTGATTGTTTTGAGCTACTCCACAAGTGAAATATGATCACTCTTGTCTTCAAAGTGATTTCACAAGACCTCTCCAAACTCATCCTAGCTATTAATTGATATAGGGGCCACTCAGTACCAATGAAGTGCCTTTTCCTTGAAAAAATTTACTAACAACCTCATTGATACATTTTCTTAGGTTACATGATGTACTATATAGAGGTTAGCAACATATTCCATATGGTCTATAGGAGTAACTATGTTTTCTTTTATATAATAGGTAAGGGACTTCAAAGCTAAGATTGGAATATCATCCCATTGAGTAAGGTTTAATTAACTACCACCATTAAATGTCACAAAGGTTTTTCATCTATGAATAACCATCTAATGTATGGGTTTTAGAATAGTGTTTGGATGAATAAACTAACTTGAACAAGAGGATTTAAAGAAAAAAGAGGAGGAATAAGAGGGGTAGGTGTAGGCTTTGGCTAAGGGGCCTTATTTTTATTTGTTGATTATAAAGGTAGCTCAGATAAATCCATTTCTTTCCATTTTGTGGAGGATCTTGTGATAACCCTAGGAGTCATAAAATATTATGCAAACCTATAAATGAAAATATAAAAATTACTACTATACTTAGATATGCAAGATTAGTGGTCGCACTAGACGAGCCAAAAATTGTTAGCACTCTAGATTGTACCCTAGTTGAAAGGAGGTGTGTTCAAGTCCTACTTATAAACCTAGACTAACATGGGAATTATCTAAGGCTATGGGTTGCTTATATCTAGACCAGACCTCTAATATTTTTTAATGAGGCTAGTTCTTCTGATGCATCATTTTGGACCTTTTCTTCTATAACCTAAAACTAGTTGGGGTGAAAATGGAGAAAGATTTGAAAAATTAAAACCTATTATAACTTTTGGTGATGTACCAAGAATTTAATAGACCCACTCTTAGGCTTGAACTCTTTAACACACTAATGAAATATGAAAAAAATGCAATGCTCACTATGCTTTCTCTATAATAGTATTTTGTATAGAGGTTTATTTGACATGCTTAGATTAGGGAGTGGTGAAAATAAGGTGGGGTTAAATACACTTAAGTTTATATATCCACTATATCCTCGAGAGATCAATGCTAAGACACACTATACAACCTGTAAAGAATATTTCTAACACCTAGGTTGAGTTTGGACATATAAAAGGAAGATAATATTCACATTTGCATATTAAAAAAACATAAAACACTAAATACATATTAATAAAATTACTATAAAATACTCTATTCTCTATTCCAAGAGGTGTCAAATATAATTCTAGCAGAGTCTAGTCATACCAACTTGAGGGATGAAAAGTAATTATTTGAAGGCTATATTTATAATAGAAGGGAAGTAAGAGAGAGGAAATTTTAGAACTCAAAAGGGGATCAAATTAATTCAAATCCATTTGAATTTTTTTTACAAATACCTCTAAAAATATGCTCATCAAGACATTTGATTGATATATATCACCCCAATCCATTTCATTATTACAATATCTTCTCTATGGTGTTCCATGGTAGCTACAATGGTGGGATCAAGTAATTTTCATTTATCTTGATGTGAAACTTCTCAATGACTAGTATGTTGATGTGTGCCCACGTGGGGAGGAATGTCACTCTCATGTATCTAGCTTTGGCAATGGCTACCAAAGTTTACATGCCTATCTTACATGTCTTTAATGACACCATTTTATCTTGAAAAATATACCCTTGACTCCAACTAAAACATGCCCAAGCTTAGATCTATCATGCTTATTTGCCTTAGTCAAAAACTAACCTTTAGACCTCTACCTAAGTCACTTGGGATTTCCTTTACTATTGACCCTTTATTTTCATTAGTTATTAATGTTTGATCTCAATCCTTAACTCCTTAACTAGATCACTTCATCAATCTTCCTATGTATAGATGCCTTTAAGCCATCAATCTTAATATTATTAAATGCATACTTGACACTTGTCCTCAACTCATTAGGTCCTTGGATTTGTTGACCTCTTTGACTCAACCTCACTCCATTTGATCTTAATGAGTGATTAAGTGTGAGCCCTTGATTTAGCTTTGAATTATCAACTCTATTTTCGCTAGTGCCACTTATTAATCCCACATTGATTCAAAAGATCCTATTAGTCTATATGCTTTATGAGCTTATGCCATGTGTCAATATCTTGATCTATCTAACTATTTTACTTCATCATGATATGTTGGATCTCCAATGTATGATAAATAATGAGCCATTGATCTTGTTAGGACCTATAATTTGAAACCCAATCACTACTTCATGATCTTAAAATTGATGGTCTATAAGATGTCATTTGACATTCACACAACTATCATTGATGGATATGTGACCATCAAATTTAATATAAAAAATATTTACTTTGTTTGAGCTTAAACTTAACATTAGTGTGAACGTCTCTAGATTTTCAAATCTAAACAACTAGTTAAAAGGGCTTGAATATGACATCTATATGGCTACCTAGGACCTTTTGAAATCAAACAAAAATTTTATTTGGACCTTTCACTGGATAAGTCCTTTGGGCCTTGTGTTGGAACACTTTTCTCAAATGAATTCATTTGCCTTATCCTTGTCTTGAAAAATTATTATAAAAAAAGTTTTTGGGCATATTCATGTCTTAGTTCCTTGCTCTCTAGAGAGTTCCATTTAGAACCTTGAATTAGATCACTTTGATTTCAAGATATCCTTCAATTTATGAATGGATAATTTTCCCAAAAAAATATGTTTTAGGAAAATTGTTTGGGGGCACTACTGCTAAAAGGAACTTTTGGAAATCAAAAAGTGCCTTAAAAAAAAAGTGAAGTGGACCATTTTCTCAAGAAAAGAACCCTTAGATAAAAGTGTAAAGGACACTTTTATTGAATAATATATCCTTCGGTCTTTTTCAAAGGTTCACTTTCTTGTAGAATGATCTTTCAGGAAAAGTTTATTAGACCTTGGCTCTAAAAGTGCCTTTCAGGAAAAATTAAAAGGACCTCTTTGAAGAAATGACCCTTTAGGGAAATTTTTTCAAAAAAAATGTATGAAATAATTCCCAATACTTAAACATAAGGCCAAAACAAAACTCCCAAAATAATCCCCCCTAAAAAAATTCCAATACCTAGTTAAAAGAAGTGTAACAAAACCGCCCAAAAGAAATAAGTCTTGTAATTTTACCATGGATTTTGTATGGAACACTTCTTTTGAAGGAATATTTTAACACTTTGACCAAATTCTAAAATTTTTTTCTAAGTGTAAACTTAGGCATTTTTGGGACTTGTCCCTACAATTTATCAACACCATGAAAACCTACTTAGATCCCTTCACTTACAATGTTGAGCCTGTTTCAAAACCACCTAATCCATTCACCAACATTGGTACCCTACTCAAATATTTAAACCAGATAAAATCTTAGTATGTGGGAAAAAATGGCCAACACTAAACTCAACCCTAAGATATAAGATTATAAGTGTTAGTGTTAATGTGTTTCTTTAAGTTTTTGTTTCTTGAACTAACACTTGATCTAACCTCCCTTCTTAGATTCCTATGATCACAATGATAGGGTCCTATCATTTTCACAACCACTTCATCTACTAATTTCTTAGTGAATTTTGATTTCTATTAAGTAAATGAGATGAGGATCTATTTATCTTGTTAGGTTAACCACTACACCACTATTCAATTGAATATCATGCTCAATCTATATACCCAACTAGATAATGGGATTGGTATTATGTTGGGAGATGAAACCCAAGGTAAATTCACCCATAGTAAATTTATGAGGATGTGATGAAATCCTAGTCACTTATACAAAATAAAAAAGGGAAAAATTTAATTCTGAGTCACCCACATTCAATAAAATGAGGGGAGAGCATACACGACTTGAACTTTGGGATACAAGAAATAAGTAACTTAATAAATTTTTTGAGTCACCCTAAGTAGGGGAGATTATATGCATAATTTTTATAAAAAACTCAAACACAAGGAAAACTCAAAATAAATGCTAAATTAAAAGAGTTTTGAGCACAAAAATGGAAATGTTTTAAAAAAAACTTTTGCTTAAAACTTGGAAATGAAAACTTTAAAAGTTCTTGATATATTTTAAGCACTAAGTGAAATATTTGAAAAATTTTAAAATAAAGGAAAGGTTTATTTGGTAATTTTTAGGCCCCAAAATAAAAGTGTGTGAAAACTTGAAGTAAAAATGCTTTAAAACTCAAAAAAGGGTGCAAAATGGCTTTGTCAGTGCATCAAACTTATTATTTTTACCTTGTACCCTACGTCAAACAATTAGTAGATTCATTTGAGGTGATTAAGTTGCAAAAATAAATTAAAAAAATTGGACCTTTTGAGCTCTCGTGCTTGTGTCTCAAATCAAAGTTGCCATTTTACAATCTGCATTATCACTATTTTCTTGAAAAATATAAAGAACTAAAAGAACACAAAAACTGGGAAGTTACCATTTAGTAGTTTCAAAGTCATTGATTAAAAGAGTTAAAGTTTTTTTCTTGAAAACACAAAGAACTAAAAATCATAGAATCTAGCAAAGTCACCATTTTAAGTGGCAAATTCATAATTTTACACAATAAAAACATGAGAAAATTAGATGAAAAATCTATAAATAAGACACAAAATGAGATTTTTTTAATTTTTAAGAGTCTTAAAGCACTCCTAAGATGAATGTGGGGTTTATCATCCCACTAGGCATGTCATTATGTAATCACTGAATCTGAGCACAATATTATTCTATGAACTAGTAGAGTCAAAAATAATGAAAAACACATTGAAGGCTAGAAGTATAGGCCTAGATACTTGGGGGAGCAAATAATAAGCAAACAAAAATAATGTAAAGACTCTTGACGTTCCTTGTGAATTAAAATTGTATGTTTTCCAAGGGGGATTATGTTCATCTTTGTGGGTAAAGAGTCTTTATCAATGGTGTGTGTGTATTATCTCTCCTTATTCAACTTAGAATTTGGCTATGACACGTGTTGATTGTTAAACCTTTCTATAGTTATATATACATAATAACATTTCACCAAAAAAATCTCTTTGAAGTATGTGAGACCCTCCTATTTATAGGTTTTAAAAAATAAAGAGACTAATTTATGACCATCCATCTCAAGATCAAGATGCGTGGCTATAAATTAATTCATTTTTTGAGGCCCAAAGCCATAAATAAGGCAATTAATTTTGTACTTATGTGGCATGGATTGCATAAATTGATATTTTTTCATTAGATTTTGACTGATTGACAAATTTTAGCCTCATGTATGATGTCATATATTGTGTGAATTTTGTGAATTTATATTTTTATAAATTCACTAATTATCCATGAGTGTTTTATCAAAACATTTAATTAAATTTAATAATTTGAGAATTATGATTAGGTTGATTACCATTTTAGAATTTTGACATGGTTGTCCTTCTCATTGGTTGAAATTGATGATTTTATAGGTTACAATTTGACATAGGATGAATTAGTGAGAGGTTATTATTTTTTATAATGTATTACCCTGAATAGGGATGTATTAACATAATTCAAAGGTTGAAAAATATATGTAAAGATGAATTTGGGAATTTTAGTGATTTTTAGGCTTAATTTATGTTGTTTGTTAGAAATTAGTCTACTATCCATTTAGACATGGAAGTGGATAAAAATGAGTGTTTACACTAACAAAATATATAGTGCGAGTTGATTAAATTTATCATGCTCACCATATTATACACACATTTAGGTTGTATGATAGAGATGAAACAAGCTCAATGATCGTGTTGTAACTCACATTTACACCATAATTAGGGGAATGTGTCTTTTAATATGTATATATGTAATTTTAGGTTCAAATTTATCCCAATCTCAGTTTTAATTCTTCATAACAAGGCATCATTTCAAATCAAATTTCCAAAAGGCAATATGGTTGCATCTATAAATAGGGGTACTCCTAACCTTGCTATTCTTACTTTAAATCATTTGAAATTATTTCCATTTCAAATTTCATATATTAATTATATAGAGTAACATGATCTTAGTTACATGTTAGTCACTAGTAAAAAATGCAAGGTGGGCTCTGTTGTCCCCAAAAAATATCACTCATTTTTTAGACAACATTTGAACTATTTTGGTCCTTCAGACCAAAATTGTCTCTTAGTTTTTCAAAATTTGTCCTGGACATTCAAATTCCTCATTTTCCAAGCTTCTCAAAAATCTACGGACTCTGCAGGCTTGAATCTACAGACTATGTAGATAGGTTCATTTCTATAGGTTTAAAGGCTTCTGCAAGCAGGTTCAATCAAAAGAATTAGTTTCCAGCACTTGGTCATTTTTGGGATTAGTTTAGTGCTTTAGTTTAATCAAAATGTCCATCAGCAAGCATTTAGCTAAGCAAAGAAGGATTGAACCATTGAACCACTTTGGTTCAAAGGTTCAATGAGTTTAAGGTTCAATAGGTTCAATTAAGTGGTTCAATGCTTTGGTTCACTCAGTTGGTTCATCCGCTCAGTTCAATGCTTTGGTTCATCTGCTCAGTTGATCACTTTGGTTCAATCAAATGGTTTGCCAGTTGGTTCAAAGGCTTCATTTGAATCGTTGAACCAAAACTTGGTTCAACGGTTGGTTCAATGCTTTGGTTCATTCAATTGGTTCATCGGCTTAAACCATTTTGGTTCAAAGCTTGGTTCATCAGCTTGGTTCAATGTTTGGTTCAACCAAGTAGTTCAATGCTTTGGTTCAATCAAATGGTTCACTAAGCTGGTTCAATAAAAGGGATCATCAACTTGGTTCAAAGGAGTGGTTCAAATACAAAAGTTCAAAAGAGCTTCTTGAAGGACAAGTGCCCTTGCAGAGGGCACTTGGTTGACAAAAGCACCCTTTAGAAGGGTCATTTTTAAAGAAGCCACAAAGGTAATTATTTCAAATTTTTATTTAAGGTAGTCAAAAAATACTAAGGCAAGAGACAATTCTTTTAGATTTTTTGTCTGAAGGAATTCCTTCGAACAAAAAAACTGAAGGAATTCAAGAAAGCAGCTGCAGGAGGAAAACTCGAAGAATTTTTCAAAGGCAAAGTGATTGGAACAATTCTGTGGACTTTTTTTCTATGATAAATTTTTGTGGAATTTTTGTCCATAGTAAAATGCCTGTAGTGAAAGCCTAGGGAAAATGTCTATGGAAATAGTCTGCAGGAAAGCTGTGAGAGACTATCGAAGATAAAAGGCCGTCGAAGGACCCCAAAGGGCAGGTGCCCTTACGGGGGACTCTCAACTGCCAGCTTAAAGGACACTCCCCCAAAGCCAAAGGGTCACCTTCCCTTCAAGAGGATGTAAATAGGAAATCCAAAGAAGGACCAAGGGGTGATGTACTCGAAGACATCAAATTCAAGAACAACAAACTAGACATTGAAAGCATATTGACAGGTGCACGAACATCAATTTCAAATATCATAAAATAGCCATTGATCCTTGTAATCTACAGACCTAAATGCATTCATAGGCTTTAAGTCCAAGACTAGTAGGAATCGACTAAGGAGTAGAGCATCAAATTAAATCAAGAACCCAATTCACTTAACCAAAAAAGAAGGAACGATGAAGAAGGATCAGATCACCAGGTAGACATTGAAAGATGCAAACTTTCAATAGCGTGACTTGTTTCTCTGCATTGATAAAAGCAAATGGGTAAATGCCCCTAAGTTCCAGCCTATCTTCTTAATAGATTTCAATGCAACATGATTGGTTACTATTCTTGAGTCCTTCTTGAAGAGGCTATATAAGGGACTCTCTTTTATTGTAAATAGATCTCTTTTTTTGACAATCAAAGACAAAACTCTGCCCAAATTGAAAGGCATTACTAAGACTTTGAGCTTAGATTGTTGATCATATTTTGTTATTGGAATAATAAATCAAGTGACTTTTCAGTCTTTGTGCTATGATATCTTTATTATTGGGGAACTTGTTCTTATGTCTTTTTCCTTGATATATTTTCTATTCCTTTAATTCAACAAGTAGAATTAGTGAAAGTAGTTAGGAAGGTGTCCTGAAGTCAATTGTAGAGAGACTTTGTGCCCCCATAATTGCCTTTCAGTGTGTTTTCTTTTCATTTCTATGTAAAGGACCTTGGGATGACTTTGTGCCCTTATTGTCCTTTGTATCTTACTCTTGAGCAATTCAAGTGAAGACTTCATGATGCATCTTCATTTGCTAGTTACTACGTCTTTGGTTACATTTTACTGTTACTACCAGGAGCATTCTTGTGGTTTGCTAAATAGTACTTCTAAAAGAAGAGGGGTGTTTTCTGTCATTTCCTTTGAGATTTCTCTTTTGATTTACAAGCATCATCTCTAAAAAAAGAGAGATGGATGGTTTGTCCTACCCTTGAGTATTATTTTATATTTATATATATAGCATATCCATAGAGAACCTCCCCTTGATGAGATGAGAGATTAGTCCCCTTTTGATGTGGTAAACCTACGAATTTGGATGACCAATCTTCCTACTTTGGCTGATCAGACCTATTTTGTTTATCAGTACGTTGATCGACAAAATATTCAACCAACAATTTTTGGCTACTCTGTTGGGGATATACATAATTATGTGCAATTTGAAACCTTAAAATTTAGATTGAAACATCACATGTGTCTTACCCATTATCATTATAACCCTTATCCATTACAGACTCTGGAGACTCCATTACTTGTCTTACCCATTATCCATTTATAGCCTTACCATCTTCCTCCATCTCTGTTATTTTATCTGGTCTGCAAAAACTAGAGTTGCTAGGAAAGAGTGCATAGTTTAAAGCCTCAAGCTTCAAACTGAAGCATGGTCAATTCTTTTCCATTTTTGTTTTGCAATCTAGTAGATTCAAGGTATCAAGAAGCCAAAGGGCTAAAGGTATTATTGATCCTATATTTGAGTTGGTACAACAAAGTGATTTTGATCTATTTCCTTCACCATCTCGTCTCCAATGAACCAGGAGCTTTCCTCTTACTAAAGTTAGATCTCCATTTCCAGATGAAGTATCCACTTCTAATGTTGATAAATATTTGCCAATAATTACCCCTCTAAGATTTGTTATTCCTCCTTTTCATAATCCTATAATGGAAATTCAAGGCCCCTAGGGTAATGATTTTGGTCCTCTCAATCTTACTCCACCTCTACATGAGCTTCCATGCAGTTCAAGGAAGAATTTCTCCAAATTCTATGGTGATGGGAAAGTTCATCCTGATGAACACATTGCAGCCTTCAACATAGCCTGTGGAGTAATTAGAGTATAATTTGAAGATGTAGCAGTCAGGCTATTTGTAGAAACATTACAAGGTGCTATTATAGATTGGTTTTATCATCTACAGGCTCAGACAGTAACTGATTGGAATACCCTCAAAGCTAAGTTTGAAGCTAGATTCAAACCTATAGAAGATGCACATGCACTTCTGGCTCAACATACATATATGAAGAAAGAGCCTCATGAACCAATGAGAGACTTCATAGCCAAATTTGACAAATTAAGGAATAGAATTCTTATAATTGCTCGACCTACAGCTGAGAATCTCAAATGCTTCTTCATTAATTCTCAGTTACCTAAAGTAAGTTTTATTTTGAGATGTGCTAGTCAAATAGATCTCGTTGCAGCTCAACTTTTGGCCACTGAGGTAGAAGATGATCTCATCTTAGCAGGGAAGATAAGAAGAGATCTAAATGGAAATAGACCTTCATCATCTTCTGAATATTCATCTGCAGGCACCACTGATCCAATGGTGCAAAAGCTAGAAAATGAAGTGCTAACCTTGAAAAGACAAATGGCACAAGGAATGTCTTTTGTTCCTTCATATAGAGATATGCCAAGAAGGACATTTCCAAATCATTCATATCAAAGCAATGCTACCAAGAATCAAGGGAAACAAAATCATCTTCCTCCTCCACAAGGGAAACTTTCCCTTAAAGATCCTCCAACCAATTCAACAATGGGATATCTTGAATGAGAATCAGAGTTCTCTTTCTAGCTTGAATTGAATCAAGAAAATGACGTTGATCTCCTTGAAGAAAATCAAGAAGAATCAGCTGGCAACTCCCACATTGGTTTTCTAAACTACCAAGATGAACCCAAAAGCAAAGGAGAAACTTTTGATGGATCATATGCAGTGTTTACTAGGTCTAAGAACTAATCAGTCCAACAAGATGACAAAAAGAAGATAGAAGAGCAACCTCAACTAGTAATTACAATTGCTAAGCGTGGAACCACTCTACCTTTCCAGTCAAAGGATTCAATGATCACCCAAAATGTAAGTACATCAATTTCAACTTCACCTTCTACTTTAATTTCATGAACCAGCCCTCCTCCCATCCCTCCTAAAATTGAAAAGGTTGAAATACCTTCCTCTGTACCTAGCTCAATTCAGCCATTTGATATAATCGATAATGTCAAAAAGACAAAAATACAAATATCTGAATTTGAATATTTGTAGTCCAATCTTGATCAATTAGATAGGTTGGTCCAATGTGTTAAGAACCAAACCATCCCTGCAAGACAAGAGGTTAAGAAAATAATTCTTGATTCCCCAAATAACATGCCCATTACAAATAATCTTGTCATTACTCCTCCAGCTGCCCCTGGGAAAATAGAACCTTTTTATGTTTCCTTATTGATAAATGGTTATCAACTCAATAATTACATCATTGATTTTGAGGCATCTGACAATGTCATGCCTACTAAATTAGCTAAGTCTCTAGGTCTCACACTGACCAAAACCTTTGGGAGATGTTTCTCCATGGAGAACAAGCAAGTACCACTACTAGGGCAAATCAAAGATGCCCAATTTGCATTGGCAGCGTTTCTGAACAAGAGAATCAAGATGACTGTCTTAGTGGCTGATGTCCCAACATCCTATGGTATTTTTCTTGGATGAAATTTTTGTAAGGATGTGGGAGGAGAACTAAGCATGGACCTGTTTGAGGCAAGGAACCCTATCCAAGGCATAATTAATAGATTGCTGCCTAAAAAAGAAGCAAAATACGTGGTCATCCAAACATCAGCCCCTACAACAAAAATTTTGTTTAAATATTTAGGCAGGGGTAATTATTTCTTGACCATAGAGGATGTTCATGTTTCTACAGATGAATTTCCTATAGCTGACAATCAAAGAATTGATCCAAACAAGACTTCAGGGGAATTGGTAGGACACCGTACAAATAAGGAAAGATCTTCCATCTCTAATGAAGAGAAATATGATAGGAGATCAGCTTCTGATGATGCTTCGATCCTAAAATCTAATGGTAATAATTATTCCACCAATGAAGGAGTTGGGACTGTGTTGATATCTCCTCAAGGAGATATTCTTCCTTCATACAATCTGCAAATCAGCAACACCAACAACATAGCTGGATGCAAATATTTGTTTCTCAGATTGGAGATTATTCAAGATGAAGAGATCAAACTCCTTCACATCAAAGGAGATGCTAAGCTGATAGTTTGTCAAGAGTTTGATGTAGATAATCCAATCATGTGTTGGACTGAACTAGAAGAATAACCAATTATGGTAATGGACCATGTTACTGCAAATCAAAATTAGGAAAAGGAATCCTTCACCAAGAAAGCAAGGAGTTATGGCTTTCAAATTGAAGACCACATCCTACCATGGGACAAGAAGAAGAAAAAGCTAAGAGGAAGACGTAAAAAATTGGTTTCCTGGTGGAGAGTTCCATTTTCCCATCACCATTTTTGGGGACAAAATATCTTCTTACTGGTTTACTAGGATAGAGCATTATTTTCACTATCTCTCAAAAAGCAGCATTTGAAATACTTCAATTCTTAAATTATCAGATCATTTCATTTGTACATATGTATATTTGTATAGTTTTTAATTCTATTTTGTTTTGTTTGTTTCCTTTTTTGATGCCTTTCAAATTTGGGTAGCATGACTCTATAGCCTAATGATACACATGAAGACATTGGAGATTCTAGATTCTACTCTCTTCAATTCTTTTTTAAAATTGATAGAAGTTCCCCAACTGGAGCTAGCTATTGTCCCCCAAATATATCATTCATTTTTGAGACAACATTTGAACTATTTTGGTCCTTCAGACCAAAATTGTCTCTTCATTTTTCAAAATGTGTCCTAGACATTCAAATTCCTCATTTTCTAAGCTTCTCAAAAATCTATGGACTCTGTAGGCTTGAATCTATAGACTATGTAGACAGGTTCATTTCTACAAGTTCAAAGGCTTCTACAGGCGGGTTTAATCAAAAGAATTAGTTTCCAGCACTTGGTCATTTTTGGTATTAGTTCGGCACTTTGGTTTAATCAAAAATGTCCATCGGCAAGCATTTAGCTAAGCAAAGAATGATTGAACCGTTGAACCATTGAACCACTTTGGTTCAAAGGTTCAATGAGTTCAAGGTTCAATAGGTTCAATCAAGTGGTTCAATGCTTTGGTTCACTTAGTTGGTTCATCTGCTCAGTTCAATGCTTTAGTTCATCCACTTAGTTCATCACTTTGGTTCAATCAAATAGTTCGTTAGTTGGTTCAAAGGCTTCATTTGAACCATTGAACCAAAACTTGGTTCAACAGTTGGTTCAATGCTTTGGTTCATCGACTTGAACCATTTTGGTTCAAATCTTGGTTCATCAGCTTGGTTTAACCAAGTAGTTCAATGCTTTGGTTCAATCAAATGGTTCACTTAGTTGGTTCAATCAAAGGGATCATCGACTTGGTTTAAAGGAGTGGTTCAAATGTAAAAATTCAAAAGATCCTCCCAAAGGACAAGTGCCCTTGCGAAGGGCACTTGGTCGACAAAAGCACCCTTCACAAGGGTCATTTTCAAAGAATCCAAAAAGGTAATTCTTTTAGATTTTTATTTAAGGAAATCAAAAAAGACTAAGGCAAGAGACAATTCTTTCAGACTTTTTGTCCGAAGGAATTCTTTCAGATAAAAAGTCTAAAGGAATTTGGGAAAGTAGCTGCAGGAGGAAAACCCAAAGGATTTTTTGAAGGCAAAGTGATCAAAATAATTCCATAGACTTTTTATCCATGGAAAAATTTTGTGGACTTTTTGTCCATGGGAAAATGCCCACTGAGAAAGCCCAGGGAAAATTTCTACAGAAATAGTCCACAAGAAAGCCACGAGAGACTGCCGAAGATAAATAGCCACTAAAGGACCCCAAAGGGTAGGTTCCCTTACGGGGGACTCTCAGCTACCAACTTAAAGGACACTCCCCCAAATCCAAAGGGTTACCTTACCTTTGGGAGGATGAAAAATAGGAAAGCCAAAGAAGGACCAAGGGGTGACGTGCCTGAAGACGTCAAATTCAAGAACAATGAACTAGCCGTTGAAAGTGTATTGATGGGTGCACAGATGTCAATTTCAAAGCTCATAAAATAGTCATTGATCCTTGTAATCTACAAACCAAAATGCATTCATAGGCTTTAAGGCCAAGACCAGTAGGAAGTGATTAAGGAGTAGAGCATCAAATTGAATCAAGGAAAAGGAGGAATGATGAAGAAGGATCAAATTGCCAAGTGGACATTGAAAGATGCAAACTTTCAATAGCGTGACTTGTTTCTCTACATTAAGAAACAAATGGGTAAATGCCCCTAAGTTCCAGCCTATCTTCTTAACATATTTCAATGCAACATGATTGGTTATTTTTCCTGAGTCCTTCTTGAAGAGGCTATATAAGGGACTCTCTTTTATTGTAAATAGATCTCTTTTTTTGACAATCAGAAACAAAACTCTACCCAAATTGAAAGGCATTCCTGAGACTTTGAGCTTAGATTGTTGATCATATTTTGTTATTGAAATAAGAAAGCAAATGACTTTTCAGACTTTGTGTTGTGATATCTTTGTTTTTGGGGAAACTATTCTTATGTATTTTTCCTTGATATATTTTTTGTTCCTTTAATTCAACAAGCAAAATTAGTGAAAGTAGTCAGGAAGGTGTCCTGAAGTCAACTATGGAGAGACTTTGTGCCCCCATAATTGCCTTTCAGTGTGTTTTATTTTCATTTCTATGTAAAGGACCTTGGGATGACTTTATGCCCTCATTGTCCTTCGTATCTTACTCTTTAGCAATTCAGGTGAAGACTTTGTGTTGCATCTTGATTTGTTGGTTACTATGTCTTTGGTTACATTTTGCTATTACTACCATGAGTATTCTTGTGGTTTGTTGAATAGTACTTTTGAAATAAGAGGAGTGCTTTATATCATTTCCCTTGAGATTTATCCTTTGATCCGCATGCATTATCTCTAAAAAAAGAGAGATGAATGGTTTGTCCTACCCTTGAGTATTATTTTAGGTATTTTCTAAGTGTACAAGATTGAGGTACTATATAAATTATATTATATAATCTACGTCCCTGCCTTTAATCTAGTAATAAAATTTATAGTTTAAATGAAAGGAATGCATACCTAGGTGTGTGAAACACACCTTGTATTTACTTGAGCCTATTGGTTGAATATTTTTGTCGATCAACATACTGATAAACAAAATAGGTCTGATCAGCCAAAGTAAGAAGATTGGTCATCCAAATGTGTAGGTTTACCACATCAAAAGTGGACTAATCTCTCCTCTCATTGAAGGTTCCCTATGGATATATATATATATATATATATATATATATATGTATATAACATATCCATAGGGAACCTCCCCTTAATGAGAGGAGAGATTAGTCCCCTTTTGATGTGGTAAACCTACACATTTGGATGACCAATCTTCCTACTTTGGCTGATCAGACCTATTTTGTTTATCAGTATGCTGATCGACAAAAATATTCAACCAATAGGGCTCAAGTAAATACAAGGTGTGTTTCACACACCTAGGTATGCATTCCTTTCATTTAAACTATAGATTTTATTACTAGATTAAAGGTAGGGATGTAGATTATATAATATAATTTATATAGTACCTCAATCTTGTACACTTAGAAAATACCTACCATGGTTGTACCTTTAAATTATATACCTTCCCATTATTTAAAAATATTATGTTACCAATCTCTTTATGTCAAATAGTTTATCTCTTAGTTTTACCATATTATTATAATGACTCAGAGCTCCTATATTATGCAAAAAATTTAAATCTAATTATTATCCTTCTTTACTAGTTTTGGACCTATACTTATTTTCTATCTCTTGGGACACTTATGTCCCACATTGACACATGTGATGATGCAAGTGTCCATTTTATTAAAAAGTGTCCATTGACAAAATTTAATTCAATTTGAAAAATAAACATATCCAAAAGGTTAGCCTAAGTTATTTAATGTGAGAAATTTTTGAAAAGGGTTGGTATATATACAAGATCAACCCTCATACATACCTCACCTAGAAATCACATACAACTAAAAAGGAAATATATCAATAAGTACTCAATCAATAATTCAAGTGATAAAATCTACCCTATTTCCCCCTATTTCCATATCAATCATATGAGTAGTCTTTATACAAGTTTGAAACATTCAAAGAGTAGCCCATGAATCATATTGTCCAAGTTATAGGCTGGGTCACTACATGCATTTTCTTATCATAAATTTCACCCTTATGCACACACAATACAACACATGGGGGAGAATTACATCATTATAATTCCCTCTTCATTTAGTGGTTATGTAGATAGTGCCCATAGATAGAGGGGTCTTTGTTGTAGCTAGACACTATGAGTCTATTAACCCATTTTTCTCAAAATCACTTCAAGGGTGAAGATCTAAAATTTTATCATTTTAAAAAGAATGAAAACCCATGTGCATGATCTAGGGACATCAAAACAAAGTTTACATAAAACCTATAAGGCTCTAGTTAGTCATATCTTGATCGAGTCAATATATTTTACATGACACATGTGGTAAAGTTAGATACCTGCATCAATGTAAATATCAAGATCTGACACAAGCATCTGAGGCCACATAAAGTATATTCCTAGAATATTATGACTATTCTAGGATCATATTCTATTCCACTTTTAGTTGTTCCTACTTAGACCTACATTTGCATAGTAAACTAAGTATCATTCTTTCTAATTTATTGAAATATATATTAATGGCTATATTTTACTATTTTTAGTAATCAATTGTATAAATTCAAAATAATGTTGTCCAAGTTTTCTATTAATTGGCCTACTTGTTATATTATATCACCACTCTTGTGTAAAAGTTAATCTAATCTTCCTAACCTTATATGCCCCCATATCTAAATTTAGGTTTAAACATATAAATCTAAATGTAAAATATTTAGATTGATAAATTTTTTTATAAAGGCATGTGATAAATATGTAAAGTATGAACTAAATAATGATACTTAGTTTCTTTGGTTGATTATCTCACTGTGACTATATTTTAGAAGTGAAAATCAAGGATAAGTATGCATGTGGTTTATTTAGTTCTAAAATTGATATGTTATAAGTACTAATCTAGTTTTATAGGATTGGGTTGGTATCATTAGTTGATACTGGCCTATAAATAATTAAAACACAATGACTATATGGTCACCTATAATGGTCTTTTCTTACTCTATTTTTACAATCTTGAACCCTGATGACATGGATAAATATATAAATTAGCCTCATTTGCCTTGAAACCTTAGATTTTCTTGTGAGATATATAAACTTGAAAAAAATTGATGAATTATAATGGGCTAAGTTAATCCCAATTGCCTATGTCTAATGAGTGGTATTTACCTATGTATCTAATACTCCAATGTTGGAAATCAAGACACACATAGTTTTCCCATCTAGTTATTATTTAATTGTGTTCCTTTGCTATGTTTATGAAGATAATGATTGTATTTGGTACTTAATAATGTTTTCTTTGACATGTATTTTGAGTACTTCAAAATTTAATTTTGATTGCTCATAGTGATAGGTATGAAAATTTGGAAGAATAAGGAAGATTTACTGTGCAATAGTGTATAGATGTATATTAAATAAGTGACAAGTCCCTTTTGAATGATCAATTTATTTATTTATATATGGATACATTTGAATAATTCATCAAACCACTGGCACACTAGGCCTATGGGCAAAACCTAATGATGGTTTTGTTTTTAAAAAATAGCCATTGTTAGGAGCATGTCACTTTTGACTAGCTCAAGTTATTATCAACTAGTTGTATCAACCATAACTGGTAGGACTAACCTGCATGTAGGTGGACTTAATTTAAAGTCTCAATATGTATGTGAAATATATTTAGTAGGTTTGAAATAGATAGTGAGGTTTGTGTAGGTATATAATATCAAAATGGAAAGGTTGGCTCATACAATATCATGTAAATGTGAGATGAAGAAAATTTGGACCTTGTTTATGTGTTTAAGTGGTGTGGTAAATGTTTGTCAAGCTTGTCATTATCTATTACTAAAGACCATATGATAGTATCTACAATTAACACATGATTATAAATGATTGTCTTTATATACAACATGATTATTTAACTCTTTTCTTTTGATAAGAGTAATTCAATAGCTACATTCTTCATATCAAAAGGGGAGCATATTAGTGGGATTGTCATAGATATTAAAACCTTCATCTATAAAATAATTAGATTTTGAGAAAAAAAACATGATTTTATAGGTTTAGATTAGTTCATATTATAGGTCAAATATTTACAGTTTGAGTTACATTGGGGTGTATGCAATGCACATGTAGACATTTTACAATAACATGAGTTACAAGTTTTTATATATTAAAAATTTGAAAAAAAATGGGTTTTAGATATATAGAAATAATTTATCATTTTATCACCAATTGGATTAGTTTATGTGGAATGAAAATTGTTTATGCATACATTAATACAATTTTCTATTTTCAATCATGACATTAACGATACTAATAAGTGAACATTTTTTGAATCTATAAGTTTAAATACAATATTTGATTCACCCTACATGAGTCTAATATAGGATACCCATTTCATCTTGAGTTTTAAAATTAGTTAAATAAGTAACATGGTTGAGGTTATGCATTGGTCAATGACCAATAATGACTCCCTCTTCATGAGGGTTTTAACATTTATTATCAAACTCATGGCCCTAGTCTTAGTACATAATAATTGGGGCATAAACACCCTAATTATTTAATGCTTTAGAAGGAAGTAAAATTATCCAATGCTTCAAAATGAAGCACCAGCTCCAAAATGTCATAAGGTAAAATGATTCACCCACTAATAAGTGTATTCATTCCCTTCTCTTCGAGTTTCATTTACCTAATTCATTTCACATATGTACATTTATTTTTTCATGTTTAATTTTAGGTTTTCATGGATCTAATTTAATACTAATAGCCTTTTCCAAATACACTTTTCTGTTTACACACTCAAGTATATCTCTTTATCTTTTTACTCTAGCACTGTTTTTTATTACATTACTAGAAAAAAAGTGGGGAGTTTGTAGATAATAAAATATGGTATTAGACACTTTACAATGTTAGTATTGACCTACCTTCACCTTACATAAATTGTGCATACACATACAACTCTTAAATACCCTTCTCTCTTATCCACTTGCCTTCTATGGGACCAATCTTCTTGATTTGATAATAGTCACTTATAATAATGACTTAGTCTATGCCTAACCTATTAAAAATAATACTAATACGTGAATCATCATATCAATATTTCCAAATTTTATGAGTGCGTCAAGCTTAGATGATTATATAATTACATAGGCATCCAATCTTGATAAACTTATCCCCACACAAATAAATGGTTAATTTTTATAATTTATCTTTATGAGTCAGCCTATACATTTTGCATGTCAGTGGCATTATAATTTACCCAAAGAGTAATCTATTTATACATAATAGGTTTATACCTATTTCATAATCTATCACTACCAAGTAATCACTAATCAATCTTGTTATTTCTCTTTCACATTCAAATAGTCTATCCTAAACTTTAACATTTATAACGTAGTCACAAGGATGAAGTCCTAGCCAAGTGTAAATAACCTAATCCAAGTCAAATTTTCCATTGTTAAGTGTTAAAATTTATATTTTAGGTTGCATTCATTAAAATAAAACCATTTCATACATACACCTAACCAAGAGAACTATGTGTGGTTTAATTTCCCTCCTTGGAGTTTTGGATATATAGGCAATGCTTAATCATTCACTGGGGAGTGGTTGAGGTCATCTCAACCCACCTATTTCCCCCTTTTTATAGGTTAACCTAGTGTTTAAATTGAAATTAGGGTTTTTAAATAAGGGATATAGGTGCTAAATATTTATGTAAAAAACAAGCACTTGATATCATATAGGAAAACAATTTTCAAGTAGGCCCAAAAACTTGTGCCGAAAAATTGAGGTGAAATTTCACAATATAAATCTAGAAATAATAAATGTCTCCATGTTGATTCAAGTGTATATATCCTAGAAGACTTATCAAGAACATCTAGACACTCTTATTCCTGATTTGAGGGAATTATAATCCATTTCCAACTCTTTCTATTACTCTCACATAGTCTTGGTCTTGCAAGAACAATAACCAGCTAGGTATCTAAATACTCTTAGTGTTTTCCATAAATATTAAGTTACAAGTGTTAAAGTCTATTATAACTTTAAAATTCATATGTTTGTGCTCTTTTTATATAATTTAAAATTTAAATAGTTAAATATTTCTATCTTATTATATCACATGAATTAAATATAGGGTAAAATAATGCTCAATCATGATCCACTAGAATGCAATGCAATGTTTTAGCTTTTGACACTTGACAACCTGAAAATTTGACCCTATGAATGTTAAAACTTGGATTTAAAGCCTCTCATTTTATTGATTTTAGATTTTTCAAGATTTTAGATAATGTTTCAAGGATGTGTAAATGGGATTATAAGGATTGATAGTATTTTCCAAGATGAGTGCTATATATTGAAAAATAGTTGTAGCCTTACACTTTATTTATATATATAGATGACTATTTGGTATTTCTCCCCATAAATAAAATAATAAACAAATTTATGCCAACCTAAGGAAGATGTTTGAATTTTAAAATTAACTATTAAGGATCATGGGACACTACCAGCAAAGGTAGGCACCTATAGTGATTACCATTATCTGATTGTTGTTAACATTATCTACAGAGGGAAAATTGGGGACCTAAAATATGGTGACAATTTTATTAATATTTTATATTTTTCTAGCAAAAAATAGGGATATGTATGTATATGTGTGCATGTGTATGTATGTATTATGTTTGTATGTATATAAATTGGGTTGTCCAAGATAATGAATACACTACCATCAAAGGAAAAAACCTATGGTGATTGCAATCCTCTGACTATTGGTGACACTAGCTAGAGTGAAAGTTAGGGAACTATCACATAGAAATAAATTGATTATTTTTTTTGTGTGTTGAGAAATTAGGTTGGCCAAGATAATCAATGAATAAATGGATATGGAAAAGTGTATGTAAGAGTCAAATATGTCTACACAAGTTAGGTATTTCAAAGATATGTCAAAATTAATGTTTTAAAGTGTCTAATACCAAATTTATGTGTCTAAAAACTACCCCATTTTAATCTAGTGTTGAAAATGAAAGATTAAAAGGATAAAAGAAATAAATTTAATAATTTTGATTAATAACACTTCATGTTAATAGGTATACCCAAAATATTCAACTTGATCCATGTAAATCTTGTAAGGAAACATGTAGAAATCAATGTCCACTCATGATAGAAAATATGAAATAATATAATATTATTGAAATACTTGAAATTAAAAAGTCAAGGAATGGTTACACCTAAGTGCATGTAAACCAAGATACTAGTTTATCTCATTAATAAATCCCATGGAATGATTAATCCCCAAATAAATGTAATTATTAGAAACATGGGTTGTGCTTACACTAGAATTAATTGGAATAAATAATTAAATATAATTGAAAATATAAATTATTGAAATATGATTGAGGAAGTTAAATAATACATAATAAAAAAATACAAAAATATACATAATTTACAAAGTTATAAATTGATAAAAATAAAAATTAGGGTTAGGGTTAGGAGATGTCCTTACAAACTGATTTATTTTAAATTGTATTATTTACTTGCTAACTATGATAGTTTGTAACTATCTATACAAACCTAAAAACAAATAGTTAATTGAAAAATAATTAATCACTATATTATGGTATAAGGATGCAAAAGGTGGATAAGGTCAAAGTGCATCATTGTTTGCTACTGTAGCTTTGTCCAGAGAGACTGTGCATGAGATCTAAAAAATTGGGATTGTTCACCCCTATCTATATACCATTTGATTATATGCATAGCCTATTTAGATGCCTAAAAAATAAAAAAACCTATCCATCATAATTACACAAAAAATGTCAAATTCAAAATTAGAAAAAGGTGTAGAAGTGGGATATGGTTGAGTTATCCTCAAAAAACCCCTTGTTGACTACGTGATGCCTACATAGTCTAAGTGGACCTTAAGTCGATGTAGTTATCTCTTTAGGAAAGATCATGTGATTAAAATTATTAATATTTGATTAAAATTATTGATAAATAATGTTGTTAACCTATCATATAATAATTTTAATCTTGGCTAGGAACTATGGTATTGAAAAAAAATTACAATAATAATCTTTACTCAAAAAGATATACTTTTTCTAGTAAAATCTAGTAAGAGAACTGAGGGTTTCAAGTGTGATCTTTGATGTGTTTTATAGTTGAATATTTTGAATGTTTTTGATAAATAACCTATTGGTTTTCATAGGAGACCCATTATGAATTATGTCATTTTGAAAATATGGCACTTAGATCATTATGGATAAGGATGCAATGCATCCTTATCTGATATTACATGCTTATCCAAAAGGGATGGATGCTTCTAAACCAAAGTGATAGTGAAGTATATGTTGAATAGGGATGAATAAGTATAAAATAGGGAAGTCTTGGAGATATGCATAGTAATTATGATAATTTTAAGGCTTCCTTAGATATTATAGTTTATCATAATGTTAGATTGACCAAACATGGTAAAGGTGTTAAGGACAACCATTGCCAAACATTTATTGATTAAATTTTAGTATTTATATTCCTCCCCATTTTTATTATAGTGGTGCATATAATTACTGGAGTAAATTAAATCCGATACCTAATTATGTATACACACTTCATCTTTGTCATAAATATGTGCATGCCCCCTTGTTGAGGCATGTGGAGAAGTGGTGAACCTATGGTGATTTAAGAGTGATAGAGTCTAAATTTTAATAATAAATGATGATTCTTAGGTTTAAACCATTATATGATCTAACATTCATAGTGTATTATGTAATTATTTTGAAGAGGTGGGAACCAATAAAGTGGTTTTATAAAGTGAAACCAAAGTGTGGAGTGTCACTAAGCTCAAATGTGGCTCATTAACTAAATTAAAAAGAAGAGGTGGGAACAAGTACATAGTTCACTAAAGTAAAATCAAGATGTGGAGTGTCACTAAGCTAAAATGTGGTCCACTTGTAAAATATTAATTACACTATTGTAGATAGATCTAGATTCAAACTGTAAATTCATGAAACTTTGATTACTTTGAAAAACATAAATCTTAATTTTGTGAAGTATTAGCTTGGACATGAATGCATATCATGCCCCTTGTGTTGTATAGAGTGTTAATTTGATACTTTGAAAACTATTTAAAATATTATAGCTATATGTGCTCATGTTTATGTAAGAGTGGAGTGCATATGCAAGACAAATTCTCCCAAAATTTTAAAATTATGATTTTGCATATTGTAAACTATCAAATCTAAAATTTATTACTTGTCAAAATTTGTAGATAAGCCCATTATGATTCCCCCATTTTGAGGTGAGGGAAATTGTTTGCAAATCACTTATCTCATAATAAAAAGTGAGAGAATTTATGAAATATGTAATCAAGTAATATTATGTGAACATTTGAATTGAAATAGAATTGAAAAATGTAACATTGAAGAATATGAAACCTCTAGATATTTAATCATTGTGATTATAGATAAAATTGAAGTAGTGTATGAAGCATGTAAACAACATTAAATTATTGTATATATATTATAAACATTGTATTTGACTAGATAAAGCATTGAATACCATCAATATTAAATGTATGATATGTATCATCACACCATGTGTGTGTGTGCGTGAGCGCGCGCGTGTGCACGTGCGTGCGCACATGTGCATGTGCATGTGTGTGTAATAGGTACTTATTAGTGCATGATAGGCATCATGACATCATATTAGCAAGTAAAAAACATGTAATAAAAGTCTCATAATGTCACATAATAAGGCACTAATTACACATACAAGGGACATGTAATATGCCTCATAGAGTTATAAAACTTGTATAAATATCACACATAAGGCCCAAATGTTGAATACAAGGGACATGTGAATGTCACACAAACATATAAGGCTAAGGGACACATAAGGCATGATGATGCCATGCAATCAAGATGGTGTATGTTGAACATACATAAGGCCAAGGGACATATGCACAAATCAAACAAATTGAATCATTGGATATAAGGAAACAAGTATATGAAAGAAGCATATATAAATTAAAATTAACATATTTTGAGCATATGTATCTATGTTCGTGCTATCAAATTATGTATTCATCATGGTACAAATAAAGTATTAAGTAAAATATTTTTTTTTCATTGTATCAAAATATAGAAAATAGGTTTTAGATGAGTAAAACATGTAAGAGTCTTCATATGGAATAATTAGATGCCCCAAACTAAACAATGATGTTGATTAGAAGACTAGCCCAACATCAAAACCATGGAAAATTAAGCCTTAAGATTTGAAAGTTGAATGATATATGAGTGCATTCTTTTTTTTGGGATAAAAACCTATAGAAAAAGTTCTTATGACTATGTTTTAGTTGAAAATAGAGCTATAAAATACATAGGGAGAAGAACAGAATAGAGTATAAGGGAGAAATGTGTTGTAGTTAGAATAATGTGTTGTTATATGAAGAAAAACAAGACATTTCTTTTCATTGTAATTAAATATGGAAAATAGGTTTTGGATGAATAAAACTTGTAAGAGTGTATGTATAGAACAATGAAATCACCTCAACTGAGGAAGGTTATTGGGTACAAGACTAACCCATCATCAAAACCAAGGAAAAATATGCATTAAGCTTTGAAATTTGAATGATATACAAGTTTATTATTTATTACATGATGAAAACCTATCAAAAAATTTCATGTGACTATGTTGCAGTTACAAACATAATTATAAAATGGATAAGGACAAGAATGCAATAGAGGACAAGAATGTAGTAGATTGATTGTATGCAATTTTTTTATTAGGACCATTTTTTATGTGTATGAATAACTTTTTTGTGATAAAATGTATCTTGATACACACTCAAATACCTTGTGACAAACATTATGTATTGAAAATTTAATGAAATACATTGTATCCTAAACAATACAATATATGAGATATCAAAAGTGACAATCCAACAACATGAAAGTATACCTATAGGTCTTGGGTTTTCTTTTTTTTTTTGTAAATATTTTGATGATTTTTGTAATTTTTAAGAATATGTGATTTGTTTTGTATTTTTTCCATTTTTAGAATGTAAAGCATGCATAAACAAAATTTTTATAAAACTTGGAAAAACACATAAGGTATCCAAGTTCTAAAATGGAATATGGAGAAGGTGTTGGTTTCTCTAAATGACATAGCTAAGAGCAACTATGGGATAAGATAATTTAGGAGGACAAAGGGAGGCAAAAATCATGGGACAAAATGTTCCCTTGTTTTTAATATTGTGCCAGTCAATCCAAGGGACATAATTATACCAAGTGTTTGCTTTGATATTAGCAACTACTACGAATAGAGGTTTAGTTGATATGAGAATTTATGTTCATTTACTTTCTTGATATTTAATTACCTAAATATTGTTGTTAATTTAATTCAAATTATAAAACCATTAAGTGTTATTACACTACAATTCTATTCAATATCTAAACTAGGTAAAATATCACCAAAAGAAACAAAAAAAGGGAGAGATGGTAGGGTATAAAAGGTGTTATCACATAGGATTGCACCTGTCTTGATTTTTTAGCTTGTTGTAAAAATTCCTAATGATACAATGTAAAACCATCCAAAACCATGAGATCTTGGTAATTTTAGGTTAATCTCTAGAGAAGGCTATCTTATTTTCACTAAATTTGATGAAAAAGAATAAAATACCAATTTTGTATAAATATCGCTCTTTAGTGCTTTTTGATCCTAAACTAGGGTTTTGATGGGAAAAAGGGTTAAAGAATTGAAATTTGTAGAAAAATAAAAATATGGTGATTGCATCAAATATTTTATAGTGGATTTTAATGCTTGATTTGATAAACACAATAGAGAAGAAAATAGGTTGAATTTGTTTAATCACAAACTCATACAGATAGAAATCAAAGGTAGTATTTTAGCTATTTTTAGAAAATGGAAAAATATCTCTATTTCATATGGTATTTTCAATAGGGTAAAATACCACAGATGAATTTCTTGAAAGTGAAAAAAAAGATACAAAGATTCCACAAATAATCAAATAACTTGCACACACATAAAGTTCTCTCGAGACAAGAAAGACAAATCTTCAACTTTATTTCTCTCCAAAGGTTGAATCTTGTAGTAAATACATTCAAAATATAGAAAATATAAATAACAACAAAAATATATATTAGGCCATACGGTCTACCCATTTTTATACAAAATATCTCATAGATGAGATGTAGTTATTAAAACTCAAATGCCCAATAAATAAGATCATGTAGATCTGAAACCCTCATGCAAGAGAGGCGAGTTATTTTATTTAGGGAAACTAAAACTTTTGGAATGATTATAAAGTTACACACATGATTTGGGTGTGATATTTGGCATGACATGGCTAGAACTACTAGATCTCCATGTAATTCTTTTTTCATTTGGTAATGGCTAAAAATAGCTCTTCATGCATAAAGAGGTGGCCAAAATAGAAATGGTCTTTCAAAAATAAAAGATAACTTTGAAAATAATTCCAAGTTACTTTTCCATGCAAAAACCCCAAATTTTGAAACTCAAGTGAGACTTTTATAACTTTTTAAGTCTTTATCACTTTTACCAAAATGAACCATGCAATTTACACTTCGTGATTTTACACTTTTTATCATTTTATACTTGTCAAAATGGAAAGTGAAATTTGTACTTGTGCTTTTTGAAACTTAAACATTATAAAAGATATAAAGTGTAAAATATGTTTTCTCTTTATTAATATCAAATAATACTCTTATGAAAGCCCTTACTGATATGTTCCTTCAATATTTCCTTCTATCTCTAATTATTTCATAGTGATCCATGTATTTCTATAATAACCTTTCCTCACAAAGGTGGAAGGTGTTGGAAGCACCTAAAATTTATCATGGAGATTAGGGGTGTTAGAAGCACTTGAAATTTCTTGTGGAGGTTGAAGGTGATGGAAGCACTTGAAAGTTACCATGGAGGTAAGAGGTACTAGAATCACCTAAAAGTTCCCATGGAGGTTAGAGGTGCTGAAAGCACCTAAAAGTTCTTATGGAGGTTTGAGGTGTTGGAAGCACCTAAAAGTTCCTATGGAGGTTGGATGTGATGGAAGTACTTGAAAGTTCTTATGGAGGTTGGAGGTGTTTTAAGTACCTAAAATTTCTTATGGAGGTTGGAGGTGTTGGAAGCACCTAAAATTTCCCATGGAGGTTGGAGATGATGGAAGTACCTAAAAGTTCTCATGAAGGTTGGAGGGTTATAGGTTTGGTAGGATCCAGATCTTGTTGTGTAATTTACACATTATGAAATATGAAAAGTGCACATTGAGTTATGGATTTTTCTAGATTAGGTGCATGGTAGGATCTAACTATTACCATGCATTTTTCACATTGTGAAAACATACAAATTTCATGGCGAGTTCCAAGTTCCACCAGTTTTGGATATGGGTGTTTTTTGGGATCCACAACCCATGAAGAAATTTGCACAAGTATAAATTACATCTAGTGTTATGGATTTCACAAGGTAAAAGGGAAGATGGGTTTTTTTTGGTGGCTTCAGGGTTTTTTATAAAAAACAAAAGGGTCTCCCTTAGGATATCAGATGTATTGATAATTTTGGGAAAATAATATCAACATTTTTGGCAACCTCTATGAGATGATTATTTGCTACTCATTCACAATCTAGTATCCTTCTAAGACATTGGGCATGGAGTTAATCTTGGTTCAAACAATCTCTAACCTAGGGAAGAACAAATTGGTATTTTCCTAAACATGAACAAAATAGAAAAATCCAATAAAAAATAGGGGAAAACAACACAACCTAAGGAACAAAACTCCTAATGAGTTTAACCTGTGAATAAGAACTTATTGAAAAACACAACTAACCTACTAAATAAATGTGAAAAAATGTACTTAGAGGAAAACATGAAAACTATTATAGTATGTATAGGGATAAAATTTACAAGTAATTTCCACCTAGGTCAAATGAGAAAGATTTAACATCACTCACTTGTGATAAAATAGAATGAAAAACACCTTGCTTTTAAGAGCTCAAAATAGGTGAGTTGAGATGCTTGATTACTGATTCTTTTGGCATGTTCTCAAGTGGATGAAATGGGACAAACATATCTCCAATGTAGACATATTGGTCCATTTTTTTAAGGATTTCTCCAAATTGGACTATAGGGGCCCCTATAACATGTAATGGTTCCTTTGAACTGGTGTTTGGTTGACTCTTTAGGCTTAGGCAAAAAAGCTCTAAGTCATCCTAAAAGATAGCTTCCTCTTGGTCATAAAAGATAATTCCAACTTCAACACCATATTTTCTTTATTTTCTTTGAAAGGAACCATATGGTAGTTCATCAGTTCAAATAAGTCCCAAAATGTCATGTTCTTATGGCTCTTAATATCATAATTATTCTTCATTCTTGAAGACATCAGTACTTCCTTCAATGAATAATTCATCTGGAGATTGGTCAACATCTTCAACCTGATTGGCAAGTTCATCTTCATGTTCTTAAGGAGGAATAAGATGGTTTAAAACATCTACCTAGTCCATGAATTCATGGTATATCTATTGTCATACTTTATTCCAATCATCCTTATTCTTTATTTCCTTCTCTTCTTCAGCTGATTGGTTGACTATGTCAACCTCTATACTTTGGTCATCTTCATCTAAAACTAGACCCAATAGAAGCTATTGGAACAAATAAAAATCCCATTTGCTCTTAGATGCAACCTAAATACATACCTTTTTAAATATGAAGGCATCAGTATTGCCTTTAGGCTCTAATTCATCAAAACCATGCCAAGAAGTCTGATCAAAACTTAAATTTTCCCTCTTTGAATGAAGTGGACTGCCTATCATGAACTCTTTATCATAAACACTTGTGTTGTATTTTGTAGGTTCAATTTTGATTGAAATATCCTCCTCTATTCTTTTTAAAATAGGTTCTTCCTTCATGAATGAGATTGTGGGAGGGTGAAGAAGTTCACCTTTCTTATAGCTTAGGAGAGTAGCCTTTCAACTAGGGAACTTAAAGGCCTTTTTAGGTGGTTCTTTGGGAAGGGAGGGAGAGTCTTGAAACTTAGATAGGTCAATCTCATTGAGATGAGCTAACACCTCTTCTCCTTATACTAGTTCCTAGACCATTTCAACTAGTACTTCTATTTTATTCATTGTACCCTCCTTTATTGATTTTCATGATGGGAAAGAATAAGGTTCAACCACCTTAGCCTTTTATTTAATGGGTGTCAGAGAGGGTGGTTTCAAAAGAGAGGGTATGATATAGTTAGGGTCATTGACATAGGAGAGGATCCAATATGAGATGGTTTTAGTTTCTTAAGGTGATAACGGTTTTTGAGAGGGTTGAGCCTAAGCTTCAATTTTTTGCATCCATATAATAATTTGATGCATCTAATCCTCTTTGGCTATAGTATATCTATCCAAGAACTCCTTATGATATATTTATTATTCACTCATATACTAATGATGGAGATAAGCTTTATAAATCTCATCTTGTTTATTATATCCCCTTCCCCATCAATCTCTCTACATTTTCTCTCAAAATCAAGCATCATTTCCTTGAGGCTCATTTATGGTTGATTAAAGAAAGGCAAATTATGATAAGGCTAATATATTGAATCTTGAGGGCCACTTGTGGTGAATCCATGAATAATATTAGCATGATATGATGGATAAGGAATGAAGGAACATGCATTTTGATGATCAAATGGGTGATGATACATACCAAATGATGATGATTAGGCACCTGGGATGTTCATACTAGCTGATGTTAATTCAAAGTCACCATTGGTACTAACTTTATTGATTCTAAAAGCTGATTAGAATAAATACACACCAATAATATTTACACTCTCTATAGGTTTAGGTCCCACCAAGCGTGCCAAAAGCTATTATCACATAGGATTGTACCTATCTTGATTCTATATCTTGTTGTGAAAGTGCCTAATGATATAATGGAAAAACCTCCAAATCCATGGGACCTTGGTAATTTTAAGTTAATATCCAAAGAAGGTTGACTTATTTTCACTAAATCTAATGCAAACTTATAAAATACTAGTTTTATGGAAATCTCACTCTTTGTGCTTTTTGATCCTAAACTAGGGTTTTGATTGATTTTCCTGATGGGAAAGAATAAGGTTCAACCACCTTAGCCTTTTCCTGAATGGGTGTCAGAGAGGGTGGTTTCACAAGAGAGGGTATGACATAGTTAGGTTCATTGACATAGGAGAGGATCCAATATGAGATGGTTTTAGTTTCTTGAGGTGATAACGGTTTTTGAGAGGGTTGAGCCTAAGCTTCAATTTTTTGCATCCATATAAGAAGTTGATGCTTCTAATCCTCTTTGTCTATAGTATATCTATCTAAGAACTCCTTATGATATATTTATTATTCACTCATATCCTAATGATGGAGATAAGATTTATAATAAATCTCATCTTGTTTATTATATCCCCTTCCCCATCAATCTCTATACATTTTCTCTCAAAATCAAGCATCATTTCCTTGAGGATCATTTATGGTTGATTAAAGAAAGGAAAATTATGATAAGGATAATATATTGAATCTTGAGGGCCACTTGGGGTGAATCCATGAACAATGTTAGCATGATATGACAGATAAGGAATGAAGGAACATACATTTTGATGATCAAATGGGTGATGATACATACCAAATGATGATGATTAGACACCTGGGATGTTCATACTAGCTGATGTTGATTCAAAGTCACCATTGGTGCTAACTTTATTGATTCTAAAATTTGATTAGAGGAAATACACACCAAAAATCTTTACACTCTCTATAGGTTTAGGTCCCACCAAGCGTGCTAAAAACTATTATCACATAGGATTGTACCTATCTTGATTCTATATCTTATTGTGAAAGTGCCTAATGATATAATGGAAAAACCTCCAAATCCATGGGACCTTGGTAATTTTAATTTAATATCCAAAGAAGGTTGACTTCTTTTCACTAAATCTGATGCAAACTTATAAAATTCCAGTTTTATGGAAAACTCACTCTTTATGCTTTTTGATCCTAAACTAGGGTTTTGATTAATTTTCATGATGGGAAAGAATAAGGTTCAACCACCTTAGCCTTTTCCTGAATGGGTGTCAGAGAGGGTGGTTTCACAAGAGAGGGTATGACATAGTTAGGGTCATTGACATAGGAGAGGATCCACTATGAGATGGTTTTAGTTTCTTGAGGTGATAACGGTTTTTTAGAGGGTTGAGCCTAAGCTTCAATTTTTTTCATCCATATAAGAAGTTGATGCATCTAATCCTCTTTGGCTATAGTATATCTATCCAAGAACTCCTTATGATATATTTATTATTCACTCATATCCTAATGATGGAGATAAGATTTATAATAAATCTCATCTTGTTTATTATATCCCCTTCCCCATCAATCTCTATACATTTTCTCTCAAAATCAAGCATCATTTCCTTGAGGCTCATTTATGGTTGATTAAAGAAAGGAAAATTATGATAAGGATAATATATTGAATCTTGAGGGCCACTTGGGGTGAATCCATGAACAATGTTAGCATGATATGACAGATAAGGAATGAAGGAACATGCATTTTGATGATCAAATGGGTGATGATACATACCAAATGATGATGATTAGACACCTGGGATGTTCATACTAGCTGATGTTGATTCAAAGTCACCATTGGTGCTAACTTTATTGATTATAAAATCTGATTAGAGGAAATACACACCAATAATCTTTACACTCTCTATAGGTTTAGGTCCCACCAAGCATGCCGAAAACTATTATCACATAGGATTGTACCTATCTTGATTCTATATATTGTTGTGAAAGTGCCTAATGATATAATGGAAAAACCTCCAAATCCATGGGACCTTGGTAATTTTAATTTAATATCCAAAGAAGGTTGACTTCTTTTCACTAAATCTGATGCAAACTTATAAAATACCAGTTTTATGGAAAACTCACTCTTTGTGCTTTTTGATCCTAAACTAGGGTTTTGATTAATTTTCATGATGGGAAAGAATAGGGTTCAACCACCTTAGCCTTTTCCTGAATGGGTGTCAGAGAGGGTGGTTTCACAAGAGAGGGTATGACATAGTTAGGGTCATTGATATAGGAGAGGATCCAATATGAGATGGTTTTATTTTCTTGAGGTGATACGGTTTTTGAGAGGGTTGAGACTAAGCTTCAATTTTTTTTCATCCATATAAGAAGTTAATGCATCTAATCCTCTTTGGATATAATATATCTATCCAAGAACTCCTTATGATATATTTATTATTCACTCATATCCTAATGTTGGAGATAAGCTTTATAATAAATCTCATCTTGTTTATTATATCCCCTTCCCCATCAATCTCTCTACATTTTCTCTCAAAATCAAGCATCATTTCCTTGAGGCTCATTTATGGTTGATTAAAGAAAGGAAAATTATGATAAGGATAATATATTGAATCTTGAGGGCCACTTGGGGTGAATCCATGAACAATGTTAGCATGATATGATAGATAAGGAATGAAGGAACATGCATTTTGATGATCAAATGGGTGATGATACATACCAAATGATGATGATTAGGCACCTAGGATGTTCATACTAGATGATGTTGATTCAAATTCACCATTGGTGCCAACTTTATTGATTCTAAAAGCTAATTAGAGGAAATACACACCAATAATCTTTAAACTCTCTATAGTTTTAGGTCCCACCAAGCGTGCCAAATACTAATATCAAATAGGATTGTACCTATATTAATTCTATATATTGTTGTGAAAGTTCCTAATGATATAATGGAAAAACCTCAAAATCCATGGGACCTTGGTGATTTTAAGTTAATATCCAAAGAAGGTTGACTTATTTTCACTAAATCTGATGCAAACTTATAAAATACCAGTTTTATGGAAATCTCACTCTTTGTGTTTTTTGATCCTGAACTAGGGTTTTAATGAGGAAAAGGGTTGAAGAATTGAAATTTTTAGAAAACTACAAATTTGGTGATTTTACCAAATATATTATAGTGTATTTTAATGCTTGATTTGATAAACACAATATAGAATAAAATAGGTTGAATTTGTTTAAGCGTAGACTCATACATATAGAAATCAGAGGTAGTATTTTAGCTATTTTTTAGAAAAGGGAAAAAATATCTATTTTAAACAATATTTTCAAGAGGGTAAAATACCATAGATGAATTTATTTAAAGTGAAAAAAAGATAAAAATATTCCAAAAATTATCAAATAACTTGCACACACACATAGAGATCTCTCAGGACAAGAAAATAAAATCTTCAACTTTATTTCTCTCAAAAGGTTATAACTTGTAGTAAATACATTCAAAATTAAAATAATATAAATAACAACAAAAAGATAGATTGTTCCATGTGGTCTACCCATTTTTATACAAAACCTCTCATAGATGAGATGTAGTTATTGAAACTCAAATTCCTAGTAAAGAAGATCATACAGATCTAAAATCCTCATACAAGAGAGGTGATTTTTTCTATTTTTGGTGATTAAGACTTATGAAATAGTTGGAAAATGGCATTCATGAGCTAGGAATAATCTTTGTCATAGCATGTCATGACATGACATGGCTGGAAATTACGGATCTCCATACAATGCTTCTTCATTTGGTAATGGCTGAAAATATCTCTTCATGCAAAAAAAGGCACCCAAAATAGAACTGGTCTTTCAAAAATACAAGATAACTTTGAAAATAATTTCAAGTTATTTTCCATGTAAAAACACCAACTTGAAAAATTCAATTGAAAAACTCAAGTGAGACTTTTACAACTTTTTAAGTCTTTATCACTTTTGCCAAAATGAACTGTGCAATTTGCACTTCATGATTTTACACTTTTTTATCAATCTATACTTGTCAAAATGGAAAGTGCAATTTTCACTTGTGATTTTTGTAACTTCCACATTATAAAAAATATAAAGTGAAAAATATATTTTCTCTTTCTCAACATCAAATAATTCTCTTTTGAATTTCCTTATTATTTTTTCCTTCAAGATTTCCGTTTTGTCTCTGATTATTTCATAGTGATCCATTTATTGCTTAAATAACCTTTTCTCATGGAGGTGGAAGGTGATAGAAGCACCTAAAATTCCCCATGGAGGTTGGGGGTGATGAAATAACCTAAAATTTCCCATGGAGGTTGGAGGTGTTGGAAGCACCTAAAAGTTCCCACAAAAGTTGGAGGTGTTGAAAGCACCTGAAATTTCTCATAGAGGTTAGAAGTGATGGAATCACCTAAAATTTCCCATAGAGGTTAGATGTGTTAGAAACACTTGAAATTTTTTATGGAGGTTGGAGGTGCTAGAAGGACCTAAAATTTATGATGAAGGTTTTAGGTGTTAGAAGAACCTAAAGGTTCCCATATAGGTTAGAGATGTTGGAAGCACCTAAAATTTCCCATGGATGTTGGAGGTGCTAGAAGCACCTAAAAGTTCCCATAGAGGTTAAAGGTGTTGGAAGCACTTGAAATTTATTGTAGAGGTTGGAGTATTATAGGTTTGGTAAGATCTGAAGCCTATCATTCACTTTTCATGTTGTGAAATGTGTAAAGTGTATGTCAAGTTCTGGATTCTTTTAGATTGTGTGCATGGAGAGATCTAGAGTCTGCCATGCATTTTGCACATTGTGAAAACATGCAAAGTTCATGGTGATTTTTGATTTCCATTGGGGATGTTTTTCAAGATCTATAATCCATAAAGCAATTTTCACAAGTGTAAATTGCATCTATAATTTTAGATTTTGTAAGGTAAAAGTGAAGATGGGGTTTTTGGTGGCTTCAGGGGTTTTTATAAAAAAACAAAGGGGTCTCCCTTAGGATATTAGATGTACTGATATTTTTAGAACAAAAATATCAGTAAAAGGAATTATCTTTGATCTAAATAAGCTTCTTAACACTTTAAGTTGAGACTGAGCTTGGACATAGTTATACCATTATGTTCTTAGTTTAGCTATAATACAAAATTTAGCAACTTAGTGAGTGAGCTTCGAAGGAAAAATTTGAAGTCATTAATATATTGAATTCATTATAAAAAAATATAGCTTGTATTTCATAGTTATTTCACACAAATGAATATATTAAGTTTAAATTAGAACATGAACAAATCTAATAGGGTAAATTTTAGAGGTGAATATTTGATACTTACTATTTTGGAGTAGTACATAGGACCCATTCACCAAAAAATTTAGGATGTAAATTTTTTTACGGGTCAACTTGCTAATCATTTATAATAATTATAGGGGGAACCATGTAATTTAACTTATATGTGTGTGTGTGTGTGTGTGTGTGTGTGTGTGTGTGTGTGTGTGTGTGTGTGTGTGTGTGTGTGTGTGTGTGTGTGTGTGTGTGTGTGTGTGTGTGTGTGTGTGTGTGTGTGTGTGTATATATGTATATATATATATATGTATATATATATGTATATATACATATATATATATATATATATATAATAATAGGGTTTACCATCCAAGTCTTATTCTTTACCTCATTTCCAAGTTGAATTTTGAGGGTGCCTAACTTCATCCTTACATATGCTTCATTACCACCACCTAATAACATCCCTAATTACTTGACTCTCTACCACCCACTTCTATCACTCAACTACTATTTCCCAACTACACCTTACCTCCTCTTGACTATTATTATTGGTATCACCTTATTGTATCCTACCACCCAACTATTATCACTTGACTGCATCTTAAGTCCTAGTATTACCAACTTCATTCACCACTTGGTTACCTTCTCACACCACCTAATTACATCATCCTTGTATTAGAATGGCATCAAGTGATAATGGTAAAACACCAAAATAATTATCAATAAAATCAAGTATATTATCTTATTTTAGAAACCTAGGAAAGATGATCGATCAAATGTCATGCACTCAAAATATAGGTATTTATTAACTTTTTTCATAAAAAGTAATTTTATTTTTAATTGTGGAATAATTTCAAAACTCTTTTACATACATAAATCCCCACTGATAATAATAATATTTAATTATAAATAAATAATCACAATAATATCTCACCACCAAAATATTTTATTAATGGCATGACATCCTTAGAAAACACTCTTATGCACAACTCAGAAGAGATTTGTAGTTCTCACCAAACACCAAATTCAATTAAAAATTTCACTTCGAAATCTTGATGGAGGAAGAGAAGTACATGGATAATTGGAAAATCTTTTCATGTTGATTGGGAAATAAAATATCACTTTATAGAACTTATAGAACTATAAAATGGTAATGATAATCCAACATAATGTAGATGTACAATATGCAATTGTAAAATTGGAAAAGAACATAAAAAGCATCTTTAATTGGACATAATTGATAAAGGTTGTGTAAAAAAATATATATCCTTGAAGTATCAGATGGAGAGACAACAAGAACATACAAATGAAAAATGTAGAAGAATGCATGCATGTAAGATATGCATGTGAATATGAAAATGATCAAAAATGACAAAAATGTCTTGTTGAGAAAGGGGGAACCATAAAAACTCAATTTCTAAATTTTATGCAGTCCAATCTAAAGGTAAAATATGTATAGTTCTCTACTAGTTACCACATTTTTAATAGGGGTAGACTTATTTCTAATTTTTTAGATTATAAGATTTTATTTAAACATAATGGGTTTTTTGATATTCTACAATCACATTGGTTGAATAGTAGTGATTTGGAAATGACAAAATGTTTAGCAATGGTTGAGAAGGAATATTTGAAAGAAAAAGTTAAGACATCACTATTTATCTCACTATTCATTGATGAGGTCATTGCAGTTGACAACATATCATGGGTTTTCATGCATGTTTATACTTTTGAAAACTATTCAAGGCAACCTCATCTATTAGCTGTCCATAAAATGGCAAAAAAATGCAATGTAGAAAACCTTCATAAATTAGTTATATCCAATTTAAGAAATAAGGCTAGGATGGATGATTATGCAATAGCTATGATGGTACATCAGTAATGCAAGGGCATAGAAGTAATCTTTGTGTTTGACTTCAAACAACATTTTCCCCATTTATGATTTTGATTCATTTCATGGCTCATAGGATGAATCTTATGTAAAAAATTGTTATCATAATTGGTAATGTCAAAAGAGTGGAAGAGCTCATTTGTGACTTGTATGCTTATATGTCAAGCACCCAAAAATATTTTTGCAGTTCCATAAATTTGAAATTGGGGTGACTAATGGTAAAAACTGATAAAAGATTATATATAAGGTATATTTCCATGTATGAACCTACATGAAATTTTTTTGAGGAATATCCATCTTTAGCAGGATATATATATATATATATATATATATATCGTAGGGAAGTTGACAAGGTAAGAGATTTGTTGTACCATTTAATAGATTTGGAAACATTACTGACATTATGCAATATTTTATCAATATTGAAGGAAGTAAACTATTTAATGAAACATGTCTAGGAGAGATTTATATATATTATTGACTTCATACATTTGAGAAAATGAGTTTGTCAATATTTAGATATATTGTACACATTTAATGAAAGCTTTCATATACCTACTTTTAGAACTTGGTAAATTTTGATAGATTTTAAGAATCCTAAAATTTATTTGAAATTTAATATCAATAATAATATTTTTGTTGTCGTAAATGATAAGTAGATCCTAATGCACACTTTTTATAGATGACTTGAAGTTGTGGGAGCTGAACATGAAGATGTACCTATAACACATCTTTTATATGATACTATTATATCTAAAACATGATTTAAATTAACCAAAATCTAATAAAGTTTATCTGTTAAGATCAGATAATGTTTTCAAAGGGATGATTTTTTGGAGGGCACGAGAATTATGAATCCTATATTTGTAATAGTTTTAATAATCAACAATAGATTAACACTTTATTTCACAAATACATGGGTTCCCTTATTAATTATATTTTTAAATTTGTAGAGGTGAATGGAGTTGAAATCAAAGGTATTTTCAAAAATATTTACTGACATGTCAATCAACACATTTTGGATTTATAATGATGGATCAATTTTAGAGGCTAAGTGAGCCAACTAAAAATGGTGCATTTACATGGCTAAGGAAAAAAAATATCTTAGTAGCATCTTATAAGAAAGTATTAGTGAATATTTTAGATTATATGAACTTCATCAAATAATGATTTTGGGTTCTATGGAAGATGATCGAGTATTTAGTGCATTATATTTTGTGAAGTCAAAACTTTGTAATATATTAGATATATGGTAGTTGACTCGACATCAAGTTATGAAATGCTTTCACTCATGGATGGATTTTTGGGGTACAATTAGATTTGAATCGCACTAGAAGACCAACATAAAATAACTGTTAGCCAATTTTTACACCCAAGTTTTGCATCTTTTATTTTGGATAAGTGTATCATTCTTAATTTTTTTTATCTTTTTTCAAGTGTAAAGTGTTATTTCCTTAAGAATCCTTTGTTCAATCTCTTTACAAGTGTTATTTTTTTGGCAAGGTTTTGCTTTAGGTTTTTTGTACAAGGCTCAAAGGAATTGTTTCACACATTTTGTCTAAAACAAAAAGTCTAGAATAATTGGTCCATCTCAATCTTTTTTAAGGGTTACTTACAAAATTTTGAAGGGTATTTTTCTCATGGAAGTGTCATTTGAAATTTTTTTGAAGGGTATATGTTCAATATTTCCAAAATAATCTTTTCTCAGGAATTGGCTCTTTCAAATTTTTCAAAGGAATTATTGTAGACATTTTATATTAAATAATATTTGTGAAGGGCCCTTTTTCTCATGGAAGTTTCCTTTACAATATTTCTAAAGGGACATTCTCAATTTTTTCGAAGGGTCTTTCTCTTACAAAGGGACATTTTCAAAAAACCCCGAAGGAACGCTTTCAAGAAGTCTGAAGGGATACTTTTAAAAAGTCTGAAGGATCATTTCTCAAGAAATGGGACACTTCTTTATCTTGTGAAGGAAAACATTCAATATTTTTTAAGGGTCTTTTATCGAGAATTGGTTCTTTGGATTTATTTGAAGGAATTGTTTCAGACATTTTGTCTAAAACAATATTTTTGAAAGAATTGGCTCTTACATTTTTTTTGAAGTAATTGGTGTTCTCTCAAAAAGTCTAAAAGGTCCTTTTCAAAATCTTGAAGGGACACTTTCAAAAGGTTTAAAGGGTATTTTCTCAAGAAAGTGTCCAGTTCAAAAACCCTGAAGGGACACTTTCAAAAAGTTCAAATGGTATTTTCTTGAGAAAGTGTCCAGTTCAAGCTTTTCTAAGGGACATTTCAAGATTACCAAAGGGCATGTTTAGGATTTTCAAAGGGAAAAAATAAAAATAACTATGGGAAAATTGTCTAGGAAGATGCCCTAAAGGAATGGTCCCAATAAAGTGATGGTTATATGGACATCAACTTCAAGGTGATGAGCTAGCCATTTATGTTTAAATAGTGGGTCCTAAATAGATTAGAGGTGCTCATATCACTATTTATTAGATCATGATTTGAGTCATTTTTATGTCCAATAAAAGGAATAAATGTTGATGAGCTTTGTAGGGTTTAAACATTTAAATTGGTTGTGCTAGAATGATTTTTCAAAGGATGTTTGTGGGTACACACATATGGATCTAATATTTTGACAAATGCCATGAAGGAATACACAAAATCCCAAGTGATACTTCTCCAAGGCCAACATAATAAAAGTGACTCTTCCTTACATCATTCCATACCTTAGCAATCTGATGAGAAGCTATTAGCATCAAGACAAATTGACAATAAGTGGACTCATTTTCATAACCACATTGATGCCATTACTCAGATCAAAAATATCTTGTTTTTGCTAGTGTAACCATTGGGGAAGCATCTTTGAGAGACAAATCTAGTTGTGTAACCAATTCAGGTGACATGGATCACTTGAATAGCCTAAATGAGCATCATTTTCAAAGATGGTTGTAGCTAAAGATGGAGACACCTAACAAATTGATTCCTCTTTCTAACACCAAAGGCCTCCTCCTCTCACTTCCTTTCTAGTATAAATGTATCCCTTGGGCTAATGTAAATATGACGACATAGTGTATGGTGAAGCCCTACTAGATTGATGTTATATTCTACCTTTAATAATTAAGTACAAGTATATTTCTTTCAAGTTTCTAAATAATTGTCTGAGAATGTAAGAGATGTATAGTGATAGTAAGTGATGATTTTCCATCCTTCTATCCTTTATCCTTCATGCTTGAGAAAAAATTATTAATCTAACAGGTCATATAGAGTGTGTTCAAGTGTGTTAAATTGTTATAGGTGTATAATTATTTTTGAAATGTGCAAGTTTTACCTTTTAGTTAATTTGCCTTGTGTTGTTTTACACATCTCACCTCTCTACTGAAATACTTGTGTTAGAACCCCTTAGAAATTGAAAATGGTTTGTGCATTTTGATGTATTATGCATTAAGAATATGAAATTCATGTGGAATATAATCTCGGTGCATCACCAATCCTAGAGTAGGTTTCCTTTTGAGTAATTTCTAACTCTTTTCCTCTAAATTAAGATGGTTTAAATAGAGATTATTTTATAGAGATATATTCAAGGAGATAGACCCTTTAAATATAGAGGTTCATTTACTCTATAGGTATACCCACATGCCTAAAAATGTTCCAACATTTCCCAAATCTAGAAGAGGATTAAACACTCTCTTCTAGGGTGTAAGATTTGGAGACAATAGTTATACCATGACTGATGGGACAATTGATCCTAATTATTTATATGTCAAGGTGAGTGATAGTCTTGACAAGCCTAAGGTTATAAAAATATTCATAATCCAGCATTTGAAAACTCCAAAAGGTGAGAATCTCTGAATGTAGATCAAGTTTCCCACATTATACTTCATGGTCCTCACTAGGTCATCTAGGATTTTTTATCAAGCCCCTCTAGCTGAAGCCCTTCTTAAATAAAAACACCCTGAACCATTCCTAATGCTTAGATATCCTAGATAAGGAGGTTTTGGAGAATAATTTGAGGAAGTTGAAGAGATAGGAGATCAAGAAGAAAGAGGAGAAATGGATAGACAACAACCTTTCTTGGCCTTCAACACCCAAAATCCAATTGACCTTTATACATATGACCCTATTCCTTCCAATGCTACCAAGAATCTCCCTAATTTCAATAAAGAGGGTTCTATCACCCCACCTAAGCATATAATGTACATTTCAAATTTCCATAACTTCCATAATGTCACCTAAGCCAACATAGCCTTTAGATTGCTTGTTATGTCTATAAAAGGCAAAACACTTGACTGGTATGGGACTTTGGAAGGTGGCTGAATTACAAGTTGGGATGGATTTTGGGAATTATTGGTAACTATATTTGAGAATAAGAGTGACCATACTTCACTAATCCACAAATTAAATGTGATAAAGAGAGGTCCTAACAAATCTATGGGAGATTTTAATGAAAGATTTCAAAATACATGGCATAGGTTGCCACCTATCATGAGACCTCCTCCTAGCTTTGTGTTTCCCACTTATATTAAGGCTATTTTTATTGATGTGGTAGTAATTTTATAGTCAATGGGAGGATATTCTTTGATAAATGCATATGAGATAGCTATTGAAGATGAGAATAGCATGATACAAGATAGAAATCTACCTCCAAGATTTTCCATGCCTTTATTATCTCATAGTTTGGTTAAAGATTTAAGCATGGCACAAGTTCCTAACACTAATTTAAAGCTAAGAACCTTTCCTAAGAAGGTGGATAATGTTATGGACAAAGATGAGGAAATATAGGCGTTACATGCTTAGCTCAAACAAGCTTAGTTCTAGGTAAGTGCTTCACCTAACCCTTAATATTATCCTTAAAGAGGATATAGAGCTCCACCCAAATATAATTACCAAGGAAGAGGACAACGTTAATAAGGTTTTAATAAGTATCCCAGTGCCTATAATCCTAATTCTACTCCTTCCATGAAGGTTGTTGTTATAGTGCATGCTAACCTGGTCTAAGGGGAGGATCATTTGGATGAATGGGGACAACTTCAAGGTCAATTTATGTATGATGGTAGAGATTATTGCCAATATTTGGTGGAATAATAATAATTTACTCCTTACATGACATCATAAGAACTGAATCTCATGCAAAGGGATATTCATGGAGAAGGTAGCAGCTAGAGTGTAGGTATGATGAAATTTCAATTAAAGGATGATTATGTGTTAAATTAAAGCACATAAATTTCAGCCAATAAAATATCCAATAAGATATATATAGGATATTTTACATGAGTTCATGTGACTCCAAGTGATGTCTCTTCAAATTCACAAAGTGAGAATCCTAGTGCAATACCTACTACCAGTCATGCTCCTCAACAAAGTTAGAATGTAATTAGGGTTGTCAAGCCTACAATACAGTAGGTATAAACTCCCTCTCTACCTTTAAGAATGAAATAAATGGTGAATAATCACCCTATAAACATTATTTATTCTTTTAATAATACCAATAAAATCATATCTCCTTAGGAAGTCTTGCATATGCTTGGTCAAAAGGAGCTTTTATAAGAATAGCGTGTGAGCATCCATGTAGCCCCCCAAACTTAAAAACATAATAGTGTATCCATTAATAATACTCCAAGTCATGTATTATATCCCGCCACCAAATATGAAAAACCTCCACCCATCTATCTCACACTCATTATGGGAGACAAGTTGGTTCACAATTGTATTGTAGATAGTAGAGCTAGTACCACTATCATGCCTAAGGTGGTGGTTGATAAATTGGGATTGAAGTATGAACCACATAATAAATGTGTGTTTCATCTTTATGGGACTAAAACCAATATATTTAGATTATTTATATGTTTTTAATTCTTTCTACATGATTTCCCAAGTTTTCCCATTTTACAAGACATTGTGGTGGTAGACCTTCCAGCCCATTTTGCTATTTTCTTGTCAAGGGACTTCACAGCTAAGATAAGAGGGTACATTTTTGTTTATTGGTATTTTATATCATTTAAAATAATATATGTAACCAAGGTGAATATAAGGACATAACCCTTATCAAGGTTTCATATTAATCCATACATAGAGACAAATTCAAGTCAGAATTGTCTAATTAGTAAGGAAGAAGGTGTCATGGATGGTGAAGAATCCTCCCCCCTTGAAGGTATTTATGATATTTTCCTTGATAAATATAGCACTAAAATGCATTTAATTTACACATATACATTTATATAAGAAATTGATTTGGGATTTTATTGTATGCATGAAAAGGATGTTTTAATTCCTTCATTCACTAATGAAGATCATGAACTTGAAGGGATATGGGAAATGTTTTTTAATGAATCAATAATAAAAGTAGGTGTAGGAGTTAGAATTATTTTATTTTATCCATCAAAGAATCAATACTAATCATCTTATAGATTCCACTTGAGCTACACTTGCAATGTGGTAAAATATGAAGGCCTAGTTCACGGCCTCTAATGGGTAAAAAAGAGAGGGATCAAGAATTTGAGGGTTTATGGGGATAGTGAGTTAGTCATCCACCAAGTGAGAAATCAAGATATATCCAAGAATATCTTGCTTAAATCCTACAATCATATGGTATGGGACCTACTTGAAGACTTTGATGCCTTCAACATACAACCCATACTAAGGAATTTGAATAAACATGTTGATATATTGGCTACCATAGGAGCACAATTTGATGTAGTTGCTGATGTAATAAAGGAGAAATATCAATCTCATATCAAGGTCATTATGAGTCCTTATATTATAGATAATTTAGTGTCATGTAAATTGTTTTAAAGTGATGAACACATTACACACTTCTTACAAAATGAGGTAGGATTATCCTCAAGGAACCAAAAGAGGTTGCATGATCAATATGAAGAGCAAGTTATTCAGCTGAAGACAAACAAGATACCTATATGGATAATTACTTTGGAAAGTGTTTTCAATAAATATGATAAAAATAAATAAAGAGTGATTATGTCCATAAAATAATATAACTATGAGAGAGTCATGATTTACAAGGACAAGCTTCAAAAAATTGGTAAGATATGTTCCCTATTCGAGAGGAAGGCCTTTATTGAATTATACAAAGATTTCCATGACATTTTTGCTTATGAATACAAAGATTTGAAAGGGTTTAATCCAATTTTATCTCATCACACCATTGAGTTGGAACCTAGAGATAAACTAATTAGGAAAAAATAAAGGCCTATCAATCCCAAGGTAGAGGAACTCATAAAGAAAGAGCTCACCAAATTGATTGAGTTTAGGATTGTCTTTCCTATCAAACACTCAACTTGGGTGGTTAATCTTGTACCTATTTGAAATAATAATGGAGATATCATACTTTGTGTGGATTTTTGAGACCTTAATAAAGTGTCTTTCAAGAATCATTATCCACTATGTTTCATGGAACAAATTCTTCAAGTTGTTTTAGGTTCTCAACACTTTTCACTTCTTGATGGTTATTTAGGTTACAATCAAATACTAGTGAATGAAGAGGATCTATTCAAGAAAAAATTCACTAAAAAATGGGGGACCTTTTCCTATAGGAAGATGCCTTTTGGTTTATCCAATGCTGGAGTTACATTTTAAAGGGCAATGGACATGGTTGTTAAATGTTTGATCAATAATTTTTTGCTTGTATACCTTGATGATATAACTATTTTTTTAAAGGATTCTATTGATCATATGTAACATTTAAATTAGGTTTTTGAGAAATGTAGGGAGTATGGAATGTCCCTTAATCCAAAAAAGTGCATCTTTGGTGCCCATGAAGTTAAGTTATTGGGTTATATTACTTTAAAAGAAGGCTTGTCTATTGACACTAAAAGGATTGATGTTATTCTAGGCTGGTCTTTTCCTCAACACAATAAATTAATTCAAAGATTCTTGGGGAAAATAAACTTTGTAAGAATTTTTATTCCAGTATTTGCAACTGTGGTATAGCCTATCACAACCATGCTGAAGAAGAACCAATCTTTTGCTTGGACAAAGGAAAGTAAGAGTAGTTTTGAGGCAATCAAGAAAGCAATTAGAAAATATCCTGCTCTCCTAAACCCAAACCTTTCCAAATATTTCATACTCTATACCTTTTCTAACCTTGATATAATCTTAGCTATGCTTATGTAAAATAATAATGAAGAGGTAGAGCAACTAATTGTATTCTTTAGCTAAGGATTGGAATATTATGAGGTCAAGTATACATTTATTAAGAAACAAGCTCTAGCTTTGATAAGAGGATTGAATAAGTTCATATACATGGTTTCAAACAATAAGATACATATCGTGGTTTCGCATCCTAGCACCAAGGAGTTTCTACTAAGAAAAGACTTTAATGGAAAGAGACCTAGGTGGATTACCAAATTAATGGAGTATGATGTGGATATTAAAGTGACAAACTTGGTAAGAGGAAAAGGGATATGTCATTATTTAACTTCATATTTTTAATAAACAAAAAATGAAATATTGATCAACCAAGTTCACACTCAACCATTTGATCACATACAAGTTCAAAGTTGGACATAAGAGATAATTAGTGTCTTTAAAAATGGTGGGTACACCAATGGCTTAAACAAGTCTCAAAGGAGATATATTAGATTTTAGACCATTCCTTACTATATTTTTGATGGTGTTATCTTTATGAAAGATTTGAATGGTGTGTTGTTGAGGTGTGTTAATAGTGGTCAGTTTGATATGCTACTAGAAAGGTTTCACAATGGTGCAGAGGGAGGTCATTTCTCTATTAGAATGATAGTTACAAAGATAATGAGGGTTGGTTATTATTGGCCTATTATTTTTTGGGACTATTACCATTGGGATAAGATGTGTCCTCAATGTGCCTTATTTTTAGAAAAATAGAAACTTTCAGCCCTTCTATTGAATCCTATCCAAGTAGACTAGACTTTCATGCAATGGGGCCTTGATTTCATTGGTGTGATCAACCCTCCATAAAGTGATAGACACGAATGGATATTCACTTCTACCAAATACTTCACAATTTGGGTATAGGTTATTTAATTGGAGGCAAGTGAAAATGCTATCTTGGAGTTTTATGAGAATATTATAACAAGGTTTGGAGTTCCCCATGTATCATTTTTGATAACGCACTTACTTTCATAAGTGCTAAAAATTTTGATTAGTCAAATAGGAATGGATTTTACTTGAGTACCTCATCAAAATATTACCCTTAAGGTAATGGATTGGCTAAATATACTAACAAGAATCTCATTAAGATCATCAAGAGGACATTGGAAAATGATCAAAGAGCATGGCACACCAAGTTGAAGATATTCTTATAGGATGATAGGATTAATATTAAGAGATAAATTGGTAATTCTCCCTTTTTTATTATTTATGTGAGAGAGGATAACTTGTCCATATCTCAATAACTCCATTCTCTAGAACTTTCACAATAGTTATAGCTACTTGAAAATACTCTAACAGAAATCAAATTGATAGAACTAATGTAGTTTCAAGAAGCAAGAAACAATGCACACAAGGCCATGGAACACCACCAAGTACTCATGAATAATTACTTTGAAAAAAGAGCAAGTGAAAGAGTTTTAAAGGAAGGTGACCTAGTCCTAAAATAGGATGAAGACAAAGTAAAATCAGGCAGACATACAAAGTTTGACACTTTGTGGAATGGCCCTTACATCATTAGCAAGTGCAAGTAAAGCAAATCCTTTCAGCTAAAAAAGATGAATGGATAAGAAATAAATATCCCTATGAATGGGATACATCTAAATTTATGCTATTAGTCCTTGCAGGACATGTTTTGTAAATAGTGGCTTAGGTACGTGTGTTTGCTCTAGTTTTGTTTTGGTTTGATATTGTGTTCCCTAAGTGATTTATAACACAAGTTTGTTTTTTCCTTTTATTTAGTGTGTTTCTTTTCCTTCATGTGTGTGATCAACCACATTGTGTGTTTTGTCACTTTTTGGGTGACTATATGTGTGACTCCATGGCCAATGGAAGGATTTAGGCAGCTAGTATTAAGCATAGTAAGCATTCCACCCCCAGGAATTTCCAAGAATGTTCAAAATTTTTTACATCCAAGTTTTGTATGTTTAATTTTGTCTAAGTTATACATTATTAATTTATTTATATTTTTTCAAGTTTTATTTCCTTCAAAATCCTTTGTTCGGTCTTTTTGTAAGTGTTATTTTGATCTTTTTGTCAACTATTATTTCTTTTGGTAAGGTTTTGCTTTGAGTTTTTTGTTCAAGGCTCAAAGGAATTGTTTTAGACATTTTTTATGAAACAAAAATTCCAAATTAATTGGTCCATCTCAAGCTTTTTGAAGCATACATTTTCAATATTTCTAAAACAATCCTTTCTTGGGATTGGCTCTTTCAACTTTTATGAAGGAATTATTTTGAGGATTTTGTCCAAAACAATCTTTTCAAAGGGTCCTTTTTCTCATGGAAGTGTCCTTTTAAATATTTTCAAAGGGACATTTTCAATTTTGTTGAAGGGTCTTTCTCTTGCGAAGGGACATTTTCAAAAAAAACCCAAAGGGACACTTTCAAAAAGTCTAAAGGGACACTTTCAAAAAGTCCAAAGGGACACTTTCAAAAAGTCTAAAGGGACACTTTCAAAAAGTCCAAAGGGACACTTTCAAAAAATTTGAAGGGACACTTTCAAAAATTCTAAAGAATCATTTCTCAAGTAAAGGGATGATTTTTTATCTTACGAAGGGACATTTTCAATATTTTCAAAGGGTCTTTTCTCAGGATTTGGTCCTTTGAATTTTTTTCTTAAGGAATCGTTTCAAACATTTTGTCTAAAATAATCTTTCTAAAAGAATTGGCTCTTACATTTTTTTTAAGGAATTGGTGCTCTCTCAAAAATTCTAAAAGGTCCTTTGCAAAAGTCTGAAGGGACACTTTCAAAAATTCTTAAGGGACACATTCAAAAAGTTTGAAGGGTCTTTTCTCGAGTAAGTGTCCATTTCAAAAAGCTCGAAGGGACACTTATAAAAAATTTAAAGGGTATTTTCTTGAGAAAGTGTCCAATTCAAGATTTTCAAAGGGACATTTCAAGATTGCTAAAGGGCATGTTCAAGCTTTCCAAAGTGTGAAAATAAAAGAGTCTATCAAATATCATCCAAGAATATGCCCCAAAGGAATGGTCCCAGTAGAGTGATGGCTATATAAATGTCAAATTTAAGGTGATGAGCTAACCATTGGTGTTTAAATAGTGGGTACCAATCAGATCAAAGGGGCTCATATCACCATTGAGTAGATCATGATCCAAGTCATTTTTTATGGCCAATCAAAGGAAGAAAGTCTGAGAATCTTTGTAAGGTTTAAACATTTAACTTGGTCAAGCTGGAATGAGTTTTTAATGGATGTTTGTGGGCACACACACATGGATCCAACATTCTAACAAATGCCATGAAGGCATACACATATACTCTAAGTGATGCTTTTTCAAGGTCAAAAAAATAAAAATAACTCTTTCCTATGCCATTTCACACCTCAACAAGCTAATGAGAAGTTGTTAGCATCAAGACAAATCGTCAAGTGGAATCATTTGCATAACCACATTGATGTCATTAGTCAATTAAAAAATATCTTATTTCTACTAGTGCAACCATTACTAAGACATCTTTGAGAGAGCAAGCTAGTTGTGTAACCACTTGAGGTGACATGGATCAATTGAATGGCCTGAATGAGCATCATTTGTAAATATGGTTATAGTTAAAGATGGAGAATCCTAACATATTGATTCCTCTTTATCTCACCAAAGGCCTCATCCTCTCACTTCCTTTCTGCTAGTGTAAAAATGACCACATAGTGTATGGTGAATCCCTATTGGATTGATGTTCTATTCTACCTTTAAGCATTAAGTACAAGTCTATTTTTTTCAAGTTTCTAAATAATTATCTAGGTGTGTAAGAGATTTATAGTGATAGTAAGTGATGATTTTTCATCCTTATGTCCTTTATCCTTCATGCTTAAGAAAAAGTTATTAGTCTAATAGGTCATATAGAGTGTGTTCAAGTGTGTTAAATTTATTTAAGTGTATAACTATTTTTGAAATGTGTAAATTTTGCCTTTCAGTTCATTTTCCTTGTGTCATTTTCTACATCTCTCCTTTGTACTAAAATACTTGTGTTAGAACCCCTTAGAGATTGAAAATGATCTATGAATTTTGTTGTATTGTGTATCAAGAATATGATATTCATGTGCAAGATAATCTTGGTACATAACCAATCCTAGAGTAGGTTTCCTTTTGAGCAATTTCTAACTATTTTCCTTTAAATCAAACTAGTTTAGACAGAGGTTGTTTTATATAGATATATTTAGGGAGCTATCCCCTTTAAATCTAGAGGTTAATTTCCTCTATAGGTATACCCACATGCCTAGAAATGTTCTAACATTTCCCAAATCTGGAAGAGGATTGAACACTCTATTTTAGGGTGAAATATTTGGAGACAACAATAACCCTCACCATTATGTGGGGAATTTTCTATTATCAGGTTATGTCATTTGGTCTCTAAAATGTTAGGGCCATTTACAAAATAACCATGACCATCATATTTCATGATATGATGCATGATATTGTTAAATGCTACACTGATGACATACTAGGTAAATAAAAGACTAGGGCTCATCATCCAACAACACTACAAAGAATATTTGAAAGACTATGTGAATACAAATTTAGGATCAATCCTAAAAAGTGTGCTTTTGGAGTTACTTTGGTCAAATTTCTTGTCTTAATTATGTCTCATAGAGGCATTGAAGTCGATCTAGATAAAGTATAATCCATTACTCAGATGTTACCACCAACTAATTTGAAGTAGCTTCACAATTTACAAGGCAAAATATAATCCATCAGATGCTTTATCTCTTAGTTTATAGACAAGTGCCATCCTTTTACAAAAAATTTAAAGAAGGGTGTCACATTTCATTGGGATGACCAATGCCATACAACTTTTCAATAGTTGAAGGACTATCTAGCAAATCCACTTGTTTTATTTCCTCCTATACCACAAAATTCATTCTTACTATACTTGTTTTCTATAGATAAAGACCTAGGGGAACTTCTATCTTAACATGATGATAATGGAAAGGATCATGTCATGTATTATCTAATCCATACACTAATTACATATGAACATAATTATACACCCATTGAAAAATCCTATTTAGATATGGTCTTAATAGCTCAAAAACTACACCATTACATGTTAAACAATAAGACCATGGTCATTTCCAAAGGAGATCCATTCAAGTATCTATTATCTAAAATAGATTTAAAAGGCCACATGGCCAAAAATATCATGCTCTTAATAAAATTTTATATAGAATACATCAACTAGAAAGCCATCAAGAGGTAAGTTCTTGTAGAATAGCTTGTTAAATCACCACTTACATATATAGAACCACTAACATTTCAATTCCCAGATGAATAAAAAATGATCATCATTGAAACACCTATTGAGGAGAAGCACTATAATATTTATTTTGATTGATCACTCATAACACATGGATTGGAGGAAAACCTTTTATTTATTACACCATAGGGGGATCTAATCCCTAAATCATTCTAGATCATATTTCCTTGTACTAAAAACATGGTTGAATATGAACCACTTGTTACAAGGCTTCAATAAGTAGTACAATAGAACATTCAACATCTCAAGGTTTATGGTGATTCTTAACTAATAATCAATCAGGTTATAGACCATTTTCAAACTAAGGATGGGAAGTTAGTACCATATAAGGCCATGGTCTATAATCTCAAACAATAATTTATTGATATACATTTTGAGCATATACCAAGGGCTAGTAATAGAATAGTAGATGCCATGGATACCATTAGATCTCTAATTCATCATATAGATATGATGAAAGAACACTAGTTCCTCATTGAAAATATATTAGCTCCAGCTCATGAGATTTTAACCATCATAATGATCTATGATATTGTTGGTCCCAGTTCTATATTGTATTCAGACCTATACACATATCTTCATGACCAAATAATTCCACTAGACCTATCTTGTAAATAATTCAAATCCTTCATCTACCATGTCACATGTCATACCTTACTTAGGTCAACCCTTTACTACTATAGTTTTGATGGAACTCTACTTCATTATTTAACTTCAACAAAATCTACATTATAATTATGGGAAGTTCATAAAGGAGTATGTGGAACCCACATGAGTGGGGAAAGCCTATCCAAAAAGATCTTGCATATTAGGTAATATTAGCCAATAATGGATGCATATGCATATATGTATGTAAAAAGGTACAATAAATGCTAATGGCATGCTAATCTGATTCATGCCTTGGCTAAGACTCTGAAACCAATTCTTGCACCATGGCCATTTGCTACATGTGGACTCAATCTCATTAGGAAGATAAACCCCACCTCATCTAATGGTCATAAATATATCCTTACTGCCATTGAATATTTCACTAAGTGTATTTAAGTTATACCCCTCACTTATGTGACTAGAAAGAAAATTTCCAAATTCATATTCAACCATCTCATTTACTTTTACACTATCCCCTCTAGAATTATATCTAATAATTGTGGATCATTCAAGAATAAAGATGTAAAATTGCTATGTGTCAAGTACAAAATTACTAAAAAAAATTCCACAATATATTACCCATAAGGCAATGGCCAAGAAAAATCATCTAACAAAACTGTTGTCAATAAACTTATAAAGATTATAAATGATGCTAGCCATAATTGTTACCTACAAATATTCCATGCCCTTTAGGCATACTACACCATTTACTATATTCCAACAAGAGCCACTTTGTATTCACTTCTTTATGGAACTGAGGCTATTTTTCCCATCGAGTTTGACTTACCTTCTTTATGCATATCTTTTAAGCATGTCTTACATGACGAAGACTACCGATTAGCTCACCTGTAAGATCTGGAGTTACTTGATGAGAAATTTATAGCCATAGTTAATAACCTATAATCATACCAAAATTGACTCTGTGGACATTACAATTGATATGTTAAACATAGATAATTTAAGTTTGGTGATCTTGTTCTTAACAAAAACTAGTAGAATACAACTGAGAAGAAACACAAAGGCAATTTCAAACCCAACTAGATGGGCCCATTCATCATTATTACAAACTTTGGTGCTAGTGTATATAGGATAACTACACCAGATAGGGATGAACATCATGAGATGATGAACATTATACACCTCAGGCATTACTTTAATTGATATACCTAGTGTATTATCTATGAGTCTCATTTCAATTGTACCATAATATTGACATTTTTTGTACCATATCATTCTATCACTATACCATTCTACCATACATTTTTGACTAAGTTATTCCCCCTAACCCAACCCTTTGACCTTAGTTCCATTTCATTAGTTTCATGGCCACTTTCAACAAGAAGGATTTTCATCAAGTTTCAATAGTTCTTTCAGCATTCCAAATAGAGGCCATATTTGAGAGCAGTATGATAGTGGTTTGGTAGTTACATCCTTCATTTTTTATCCTTCTGTACCAAGTTTTCCTAATTATAACCACCTTTGGAAAAAATAGTGTCTCACCATTGTGTTACTAATTATAAATACTTATGGGTAAATTAGTATCATTGACCTATGCCATTTTCTATACTTATAACCACCTATGGGCAAATTATGGGCAACATTGTTTATCATGACTTGAAGTACCACCTTGTCATGTCTATGTCATATTGTGCCATTTACCAACTTTGCCTAGTTTGTTTAAATTAGCTACTACTTAGTTAGATTTCTCCACTTTAAGTCAAAACTATAGTGACTTGAGGTCCCATCGTGGGACTATGTAGGCAACACTTGACTCACATTGAGGTCAGCTCAGTCACCCTTTGAATACTCTCACTTTTTTTTAAACATTTTAAGTTTGAATGCTCTCACTATTTTTCAAGCATTTTAAGTTTTAACACTCTTTCCATTTTGTGATATGGGACCATTTAGTATCTCTTCATTTTGAATTTAGTTGAGATACTTAGAAAATTCCAAACACATTTGTAAAATGATTTATAAAATCCTAAACATTGACCACTTCTTTTGCCTTAAGGATTCTGGGATCCCTAGATACATCACAAGAAATCACTTGTCATTTAGTTTCCCCATCCTTCTTGGCCTTGCATCCCATGCTCTCACTATTTAATGAGCCCATTCCCATATTCTTTTATTACATAATTAGATTTTCTTCTTATCTTCATTTTATTCTATACCATTTCCTGGGAGAACTACATTTGTCCTAAAGCTTATGTTAGATCTTATGTCCATGAAACTATTTAGGCAATATCCACTTGCCTAGTGCATTTGGAGACAGCTCAACCACCCCATTCCTTTTCTTCTATTTCCCATTATTTTTTTGTTTCATTGTTTCCGATAATCTAGGGGAAATAATATTCATCTTGTATGTTCTTTATTTTCCCTAACATTATGATTAGCCATTGTTTGTTTTTATTTCATTTCATTTTGTGTTATTATTTCTTTTTTTGGGATTTTATTTTGCTTATTTATTTATTTACCTATTTTTTTGCTTTCTTATTATTCATTGATTTAGTATGTACATTCATTAGGTGATTCCTTGTGCATTACTCTTAAATCCATCCATATTAATATGTCAACATTATCATCATGGTTTTTATCATTAGTGTATTGTTCACAATTATTTATTGGATCACGTGTTAGTCCATATGTATATTTTGGCCAAGTTTTCATGGTGTTATATCATGATGCCTACCATAATTTACTATAGTAAAATCAGATTCAGGAGTCTACATAGTAATGAGGCAATGCTTTATCTCCTTAGCACCAAATTATTCCTAATCTAATCCAAATCATATCCTACATAGAGTAATTAAAAAACAAAAGAATTTTCCTCCTTGCTAGTTTGAATGAACATCTCCCTACTTACAGGTTTCCCAAATTCATCTTTCTCCTTTGTACCAATTTTCCATCATATTCCACATCATGTTTGGCACTATCAAGGTACGATGATGATAACCACCTCTGGACAAATCATTATATACCATCCCACTTATATTACCAATGATTATAACTACCTTTGGAAAAATCATTATCTTTCTTCTACCCAACTAGAACACATTTTCATTTTGATAATGCTTATAATCACCTTTGGGTGAACTATTATCTCTATCCACCTAATTAGGGCATGTTTTTATCATGTCAATGGTTATAACCACCTGTGGGTAAATCATTTTTTCCCCTTTCATGATTATAACCACCTTTGGGTAAATCATTCTCTTATTACCCTACACCTTTTTTTATTATTATAACCTCATTTGGGAATATCATTACCTTTTTTGTCCCACCTTTGTTGATGATTATATACACTTATGAGCAAATCATCTTATTTGTCTACCCAATTGGGGAAGATCCATATGTCATTGATTATAACTACCTCTGGGTAAATTAGTATTTTCCACCTCATTTCATCTTTTTGGTCCAATTATGTCATCCTTTTGAGGGATTAATTATTTAGCCCTTTGCTAATAGCTCCCTTAAGGGGGTACCTATAGTTCATCCATTGCCATTGAGGTCATAAGCATACAGGACCTTTTCATTCTTTGATAAGATGTTACTATGAATATATCTTGTAATGCCTTCCCAAATAGGGTAAAATTATAGACACCTAAAAGTGGCCACAACTAGATTTCAATTGAAATTCAGACTGAGTCCTAAAAACCTTTGCAAATTAAGCCTAAAAATCACTAAACATCCCAAATTTTCTTGTGCATCATTCATCAAAGATCATAATCACATTAAGGTATCCCTAATTTGGGTATCTTACCATATACAATCATAACCTCTCATGGATTCACCCCTAATTATCCTATGGTATCACAATAGTCAATTTGCGCTATGGACCTGTTAAGTGGGGCACATAAACTTAAATCAAATATTGAAAGAGATAAATGGTTAATTAAATTAATTAATAAGATAAAATAAATTAAAATCCTAGTTGAATTATCCATTTTAAATTAATGAATAAATAAAAAAGGAAATTCAAAAATGCAAATATCCTAGCCTTTCATCATGACCTTTGTGAGTTGTCAAGCGCTTTGGAAATATCCTAAAATATCTCATTTTGGAGACCCATGCCTATTTATTAAAAATCATGATTAATTGACAACTATTAACTCTACTTGGGTTAGTCTTGACTCACTTAGATTAGGTTTTAACTCATTCCATGTTTAAACTCTACCTTAGCTCACCTTGGGTTGGGGTTAGATCTATTTTCTATAAATAAAATACCTTGCCTATTTAATTCCAAAGCTATTTTAGTGAAAATTTATCATGGAAAAATGACTTCAAATCTCTTTTGATATAATTATATATTACCCATTTTGTTAAAATTAAGGCTATAATGCCAAAATATTGATCCAAGCCAAATCAAGCCAACACAAGCCATAATGGTGCCAAGGAGAGAGGGAGTTACACAAACTCCATTACCAAAGAATATTTGAGCACAAATTGAGCAAGCCACTCAATAAATAATTTGAATATATTAAGGAAGGTAAGATATTTTGTGTCTTTTACATTTTAGTTATGTTTTTCATTTATTTTTATTACTAAGTATTAGCACTCCAAATTGCACCCTAGTTGAAAGGAGTGTTTAGGTCTTGCTTCCAAACCTGGACTAATATGGGAATGGTCTAAGGCTATGGGTTGCATATATCTAGACTAGGCCTATAGGATTTTTTAATGAGGATAGCTCCTTTGATGCATTATTTTGAACCTTTACTTCTAAAACCTAAAATTGGTCGAGGTAAAAGGGAGGAGTTACAAAAGTAAAACATATTCTAACTTGTGGTGATGCACCAAGAATTTAAAAAACCCACTCTTAGGATTGAACTATTTAAAACACTAATTAAATATGAAAGCAATGCAATGCTCATTATGATTTCCCTAAAATATTATTTTGTATAGAGGTCTATTTGATGCACTCAGATTAGGGAGCAACAAAAATAAGGTTTGGTTAAAGAGACTTAAGTTTGGCTATCCACTATATCCTTGAGAGATCAATGATAAAACACACTATACAACCTATAAATAATATTTATAGTACCGAGGTTGAGTTTGGAAATATAAAAGTAACATAACATTCATAGTTTTATATTAAACAAACATAGAACACTAAATAAAGATTAGCAAAATGACTACAAAATACTCTATTCACTACTCCAAGAGGTGTTAAATACAATTCTGGTAGAGTCTAGTCATACCATCCTGAGGGATGAAAAATAATAGCTCGAAGGCTATATTTATAGCATAAGGGAAGAAAAAGAGAGGGAGTTTTAGAACTCAAAAGGGGATAAAATGAATTCAAATCTAATTGAAAAGTTGTGACAACTACCTCTGTAAATATGCTCATCTAAACCATTTGATTAATCTAGGTTACCCCAGTCCATTGCATCATTAGAATATCTTATCTATGATGTTCCATGATGATTGCAATGGTGGGATCAAGTCATTTTCATTTGTCCTAATGAAAAAATGCTCAATGACTAGTCTATCATTATATGCATAAGTAGGGAGGAAGGTTAATCTCATGTAGCTAGATTTGGAAATGACCACCAAAGTCTATGTGTCTATCCTACAACTCTTTAATAGTGCCATTCAATCCTAAAAAATCCACCCCTATCTCTAATTGAAATGTGATCAAGCTTGAATCCATCATGCTTACTTGCCTTAGTCAAAAATTGACCTTTCAACCTATGCCTAAGTCACTTGGGATATCATTTACTCTTGACGCTTTATTTTCATTGGTTATTGATGTTTGATCTAGATCCTTGACTCCTCAACTAGCTCACTCTATTGATATACCTATGCATAGATACCCATGAGCTATTGATCTTCTTCTTATTAAATACATATTTAACACTTATCCTCAACTCATTATCTCCTTGGATTCACTTACCCTTTGACTCAGCCTCACTCCATCTGATCTTGATGAGGGATTAAGCATGAGTCCTTGATTTAGCTTTCAATTATCAAATCTATCTCTATTAGTACCACTTGTCAATCCTATATTGATTCTCAAGATTATGTCAATCTTTATGCTTTACGAGCTTATGCCACATGTCAATCTCTTAATCAATCTAACTATTTGACTTCATCATGATCCATTAGATCTCCAGTATATTATTTAGAATGAGTCATTGATCTTATCAGTACCCACAGTTTGAAACCCAATGACTACTTCATGATCTTAAAATTAATAGTCTACAGGATGTTATTCGATGTTTATGCGATCATCATTGATGGTTGCATGACCATCATATTTAAGCTCAAAAGCACTTTTTTTTTGGATCTTAAATTGGATATTAGCATGAACATATTTGGATTTTCAAATATAAATGGCTAGTTAGAGGGGCTTGAATTTGATATCTATGGGGCTACCTAGGACCTTTTGAAATCAAATAGTTATTTCCTTCAGACACTTCACTAGATAATTCCTTTGGGCCTTGTTGTTGAGGCCATGGATTTTCACCCAAGGCAGGAGGCTGAGCTCCTACCTTTCCACACGCAACAATGGAAACTCCCCTCTCGCTTGTGGGACTGGCGAAGCTGGAGGGGAGAGTCTCTAGATGAGGGCTAGCTCCTTCTGATGTATCTTTTAGGCCCTGGTTTCTCCTACTACTAACAAATAAAATGTAAAAAGGGGGGATGAAAAGGGAGAGAGAGATGCTGAAAATAGAACCTAAGCCTAAAAAGAAAAGGTGATACACTAGAAAATGTGACCCACCCAGCCTGAACATACACTTTTCACCAAAAAGAAGCACCTATACACTTCATCTGACATGAGAAAACCTTCTGCATCAGTGGGTCAGGGGTCCACGGAGATACAGGGAGGAAATAACTACTAGAGGCATTTTGAGACATGCTGTAACAACCTATCCACTTCACCTATACTCCTCTAGGGACACTTCTGACAGACCTGTAAAAGGAAACTCAAAAAATTGCACTAGACATGCTGAAATCATTCTACAAAAGCATTAAGAAAATGACTTAACACAGAATCAAGGCATAGACACATACTAAAGATGTAAAACTCAGAATGGAGGTAAAAATGCTATGTTTCAATTCAAGGTAAAATTTTGGTAGAGCTTTGCCTTACAAGCTTGAGAGATTTTTGGGCAGAGTTTTTGCCTTAAGGCTGAGAGAGGATCTCTTCTCAAAAGAGAAGTTTAAATATATAGAAAGAGGAAGAGAATTTGATGCTTCTTGGGAAATATTTTGGCACCCTTTTCTACCAGTGGCCCATGTGCATTCTGAACCTTGGGAAGAGGAAGCCACTGTTATCGATGTCATTCTTCTAGAAGAGGCCTACTAGAACCATGTTGTATAATCACCAAAATTAAATTTGGCATTCACGCATTAATTTAAGAACATGGCCATGCCTCTTTTCTGCAAATAGACTTTAGTTTGTCCCTTCATCAATGCCAACTAGAGAAAATAGGTTACACCACTCGTCTGGCAATAATTCACCTTCCCTTTGCCACTTGGACACTTTGTCTTTTATGCTCCTTATCTTCTTCCTACTCTTTCAGCCCTTAGGGGTGATCTTCTAGCAGGTTGCTACATTACTTGGGTTCTTTCCATCGTTGGCACTCAGATAGTTCAAAAACAAAATGGCTACTTCACTGTGTTAAATTTGACATTCACGTAGCCATCACCTTGAAATTAAACACCCAATGGCTAGTTCATCTCCTTAAAATTGATGGATTTCAAGACATCATTATCCTTGGAAAAAGTCATCAGGTCTTTTCTATTTTGGGCCTTTTTCTTGTGGTTCTTTTGTCCTTTCTGTTGGGTGGTGGCCTTCCTCTGAATTCCTTCAGACTTTTTGTCTGAAAGAATTCCTTCAGACAAAAAGTCTGAAAGAATTTGGCCTTATGTCTTCTACATCCTTTTGAAACTCCTTTGGCAGCTTTGAAACACTCCCTGCCCTCTGCAAGGGAATCTGAACCCATCACTACCCTCCACAAGGGCATTTAAACCCAACACTACCCTCTAGTTTTGGGACACACCCTTGAACCAAGCCATTAAACCAACCCATTGAACCAAAAATGGTTCAACAGTTCAATCGGTTTAATAGTTCAACATTGCGTGCCAAGCCAATTGAACCAAGTTGATGAAATATTCACTTGAACCAGTTCAATGGTTCAACGTTGTGCATTGAGCTATTTAAACCATTCGATGAACCAAATGCAATTGAACCAAGGCATTAAACTTTAAATGTTGAACCCACTGATGAACCAATGGTGTTGAACTGAAATGTTGAACCAAGGCTTTAAACTTTGTGATTGAACCAGCAATTAAACTAGAAGCTATTTGAACCTAAGCTCAATGAACAAAAAGCCATTGAACCAACTAAATTGAACCAAAGTTGAAGCATTGAACCAACTGAGTTGAACCAAGTGATGAACTATAGCATTGAACTTGAGTTATAAATTGAAGCTCGATGAACTTGTGAAACCTAAAAATGACTGGCTTCAAATAAAAAGGGAAGAAGGGGACCAATTTTGGCTTGTTGGGCAAAAAATGGTCAATAAATTGGTGACTCCCAGGGGAAGCATCCCTGCTATGCTTAAAGACTAGTTACCTTGTAGTCCATTGGGCATAGAGTCAAAATGTAGCTTAAACAAAGTTAGCAATAGCCCCTCAAAGATACAAGCATCAAACATGAAGCTTTTTACCCCACACACAAAGCAAAACACACACAAGGCTAAAAACACTACCTGTGTAAACTACACTTAGGGAAAGTAGGAAAAGAAATTGAAAACAAACTACTATATATAGCTAACCAAGAATTATTGCCTCCCTCTTGGATCAAAGGGAAAACTTCTTAATTCCCCTTCCTGGTAAGAAGACTTATGGTGCCAAACAAGTGGTTGAATAAAAAGGAGTTTGGTGACCTGCTCCTCTTGCCTGTCACTTGGATTGGCTGGTATCTGAGTAGATCAAATTCAAACATGCTTCCAACATATACATACTCTGCTTGTTCCTAGAAGCTTGTTGAATGCTGGTCCTTCATGCTGGTGCATTTCACCAAGAAATCAATGGCTACTTGCTCATCACCATAAGCCCTTTGATTTGTACAGTCCTTCTATAATGCATCATGGTCTAACTCATTTTCTTCTGCTTCATTAAAGTCTCTATCAAACTCATCCTCTACTTCCTCTTGGCCTTTTTGAAGAAGGGTGACTATGGTGATGTCTGAAATGGAATAAAAAACTAATTGCTCATCTCATAGAACGTCACCTCTATGTTTAAGACTTTCTTCTTCAAGGCTTTCCTCAAGGAAGACAAACCTCTCCTTTTCCTCCTCAAAGATCAAGATCTCTAGATGTTCAAAGATATCCTCTTGATCCTCCTCCAACTCAGTCTCCTTGGCATAGTAGTCCTCCTCATCAAAATAGCAAGGAAGTTCATCAAATAGAGGGGAAGAGAGCTCACCATGCTTATGTTCCTCTTCGTATTGCTAGAACATCCTCATGTATGTGTGACCTACATCTTCTCCATTGCTGATGAGGTCTTCACAAGGAGCATTGATGATGATTTCTTCTTCATTATCACTCATGATATCCTCCTAAAGAATTATAGATTGCATCTTCTGCTCCTCACTTGCCTCCTATAGAATTGGTTACTCTTTGAGAAGGGATGAAGTGAAAAAACCATGTGGAAGAGGAGGCAGTCCTTGAGCTAGAATCAAATGATTGTCCTCCTTCCACTTGGCCAGTACTTCATCTATATTAGGTGTGGCCTGATATATCTCTTGAAAGTGTGTAGATGGGGTGTGTTTAGACATAAAATGTGCCATTGGATCTAAACCATCCATCACACATTGGCTAAGGAATCTCTCTTTAGATTCCAACTGTGTAATTCTCTTGGCCATATCCTCTTGGAAGTGCCTTTCTTGGAGGTCACCAACATTATCATGAGTAGGAGCATCCTCATCTTCTTCAAAGTTTTGAGAAAAACCCTTCCTCTTCTCCTCTTCCTTTCTGCTCCAAGATTCCACTATTTGCTTCCAACTCATGATCTTGGGATTGGAATCTTGCTCCTATGAATAGGAAACAACTTTATCCTCTTCAAGGTCTCGAGCTGGTTCATGATGTTCCTTCTTCCACCTTGGAATTTAGAGATCATGTTGAAGGACTTGAGCTGGTTGGGGAAGATTTGGGAGGGTTTGCTCATGTACAAGAAGAGCTGTCCAAAAAGAGCTGTGTTGGAAAGCTAGGTGCACAGGATTAGAGGTAAGATTGATTGACGCATCAGATGAGTTAGAATGAGCAAGTGCCATCTGATAGAAAGGATTTGACACACAAGAGGGAGTTTTATCTAGGATAAGAGGGGGCATGCAATGCTGACTGCCTTGAATGAATGGATTCCTCCATTTTTCTACCTCCTCTTCCATGGATTATAAGGCCTCAGCTTGCCTAAACAAACACTCCTCTCTATACATCAGCTCTTACTGATATTTGTACCACTCTAGTCTGTCAGTCCCCAGGGCCACTTCCCTTATCATTATAGGGCAACTAGGAGAGTTACTTGAGGTGATTCTCTAAATTTTTTGAGTCTGATCATAGTCACATGAAGGAATACAAGGTCCATGATCTTGTGCAAAGGAATTATACATAAAAAATTGTTTTTGATGGCACCAGGCTGCTTAACTAGCTAATTCAACTTGGAGTCACCATTGGTGTTGATACAAAAGCCTCCAAAGGCTGGTTGGTTGAAGAACACACCAAAAATTCTTTAACTCTTTAGATGAAACTTGTCCTATTTGGTCCCACTAGGTGTGCCAAAAATTGTTGACAATGTGGATTTACACTCAAGGCAGGAGGCCAAGCTCCTACCTTTCCACATGCAACAATGGAAACTCCCCTCTCGCCTATGGGACTGGCGAAGCTAGAGGGGAGAGTCTCTTGATGAGGGCTATCTCCCTCTAATGTATCTTTTAGGCCCTAGTTTCTCCTACTACTAACAAACAAAATGTAAAAAGGGGGGGATGAAAATGGAGAGAGAGATGCTAAAAATATAACCTAAGCCTAAAATGAAAAGGTGATACACCAAAAATTGTGACCCACACAGCCTGAACATACACTTTTCACCAAAAAGAAGCACCTATACACTTCATCTGACATGAGAAAACCTTCTACATCAATGGATCAGGGGTTCATGGAGATACAAGGAGGAAATAACTACTAGAGGCATTCTGAGACATGCTACAATAGCCTATCCACTTCACCTATACTCCTTTAGGGACACTTTTGATAGACCTGTAAGAGGAAACTCAAAAAATTGCACCAGACATGCTGAAATCATTTTGCAAAAGCATTAAGAAAATGACTTAACATAGAATCAAGGCATAGACACATACTAAAGATGTAAAACTCAGAATGGAGGTAAAAATGTTATGTTTTGATATAAGGTAAAATTCAGGCAGAGCTTTGCCTTACAAGCCCGAGAGATTTTTGGGCAGATTTTTTGCCTCAAGGCTAAGAGAGGATCTATTCTCAAAAGAGAAGTTTACAATATATATAAAGAGGAAGAGAACTTGGCACTTCCTGGGAAATATTTTGGCACCCTTTTCTGCCAGTGGCCCATGTGCATTCTGAACCTTGAGAAGAGGAAGCCACTATTACTAATGCCATTCTTCTAGAAGAGGCCTACTAGAACCATGCTATACAATCACTAAAATTGACTTTGGTGTTCAAGAATTAATGTAATAACATGTCCATGCCTCTTTTCTACAAATAGACTACAGTTTGTCCCCTCATCAATGCCAATTAGAGAAAATAAGCTGTGCTGCTCGTCTGGAAATAACTCACCTTCCCTTTGCCACTTGGATGCTTTGTCTTTTCTACTCCTTGTCTTCTTCCTGCTCTTTCAGCCCTCAAGGGAAATATTTTGGTGGGTCACTACATTCCTTGGGCTCTTTTCATGGTTGGCACTCAGATAATTCAAAAACAAAATGGCTACTTCATTGTGTTAAATTTGACGTTCGTACAGCCGTCACCTTGAAACTGAACACCCAACGACTAGTTCATCTCCTAAAAATTGATGGCTTTCGAGACATCACCATCCTTGGCAAAATTCATCAAGTCTTTTCTATTTTGGACCCTTTTCCCACAGGTCTTTTATCCTTTTTGTCAGGGGGTAGCCTTCCTCTGAATTCCTTCAGACTTTTTGTCTGAAAGAATTCCTTCAGACAAAAAATCCAAAAGAATTTGGCCTTAAGTCTTCTACATCCTTTTGAAAATCCTTTGCCTACTTTGGAATGCTCCATGCCCTCCACAAGGGCATCTGAACCCAGCACTGCCCTCTATAAGGGCATTCAAACCCAACACTACCCTCTAATTTTGGGACACACCCTTGAACGAAGCCGTTGAACCAACCTGTTGAACCAAAAATGGTTTAACAGTTTAATCAGTTCAATGATTCAACACTACACATCGAGCTAATTGAACTAAGCTAATGAACTATTTGCTTGAACCACTCATTGAACTAGTTCAATTGTTCAATGTTGCACACTGAGCTGCTTGAACCGTTTGATGAACCAAATGTGATTGAACCAAGGCATTGAACTTTAAATGTTGAACTTGTCGATGAACTAATGGAATTGAACTAAAATGTTGAACCAAGGCCTTGAACTTTGTGATTAAACTAGCGATTGAACCAGAAACTGCTTGAACTTAAGCTCAATGAACAAAATCCATTGAACTAATTGAATTGAACCAAAGCCAGAGCATTGAACCAACTGAGTTGAACCAAATGATGAACCATGGCATTGAACTTGAGCGATGAACTAAAGCTCGATGAACTTGTGAAACCCAAAAATGTCTAGCTTCAAATAGCAAGGGAAGAAGGGAACTGATTTTGGCCTGTTGGGCAAAAAATGGTCAACACTTGTGTTAGAACACTTTTTTTGAAGGAATTCATTTGCCTTATCCTTGTATCAAATAATTCTTGTAGACAAAATATTTTGGCATATTCATGTCTTGGTCCCTTGCTCTTTGAAAAGTACCCTTCAAAACCTTTGAATTGGATCACTTTGTTTTCAAGATATCCTTTGGGACTTTTGAATGGACAATTTTCATGAGAAAAACCTTTTAGGAAAATTATTTGGGTGCACTACTGCCAAAAGGACCTTTCAGAACTCAAAAAGTGCCCTTCAAAAAAAGTGAAGTAGAGCATTTTTATAAGAAAAGAACCCTTTGGTAAAAGTGTAAAGGGCACTTTTCTTGAAGAAGATATTCTTTGACCTTTGGCAGAGGTTGAATTTATTGTAGAATGATCCTTTGGAAAAAGTGTATTGTACATTGGCTCTGAAATTGATTTTTAGGAAAAATGAAAAGGACCTCTTCAAATAAATTACCATTTGGGGCAATTCTCTTAGACAAAATGTTTGAAATAATTCATGATACTTGAATACAAGGCTGAAATAAAACTCCTAAAAAAATACCCCTAAAATAATTCCAATACTTAGTCAAAAGAAGTGGAATAAAACCTCCCAAAATAAATAAGTATTTTAATTTTTCCATGGGTTTTATATGTAACACTTCTTTTTAAGGAATGATTTAACACTTTGGCCAAATGCTGAAATATTTGGCTAAGTGTAAACTTAGGCCTTTTCTAGACTTGTCCCTATAATTGCTCAACACCATTAAAACCTTCCTAGATACCTTTACTTGTAATGTTGAGCATGCTTCAAAACCACCTAATCCATTCATCAATTTTTGGGACCCTAATCAAATGTTTAATCTAGACAAAATCTTGGTATGTGGGACAAAATGGCTAGCAATTCTAGTGACTCAGCTGGCTTAACCAACCTACGGGTCATGGAACTCAAAAATTGATCAAGCTTACTCAAATGAAAATTACTTATAAATAGACTCTACTTAAATTTTATAAACATTTTTTGTAGTAATGCGGAGGGAAAATAATTTTGAAGAAATAAAATACAAATAAATAACCTAAACTATGAATAGAATAACTAATAATAGCAATGTGTAAAAGCACTTGCAGGAAAAGAACAAAACTATCTACTTATGTACAAGAAGTAAGATATGGCACACTAGTAAAACTTGAGATATCTCTCATTGATAGGGATGGGGGCAGTCTATCCATTCAATTTTTCAAGCTTAAAATCATTTCTCTATTTACATCCTATGATGATATATGGTCCACTTCAAAGACTGTCAAACTTGGAGCATTTTCCTAGTTTTTCATGGTCCTTATCCCATTTGAGGAATATGTCACCTTACTTGAATGTATTTGATGAAGATATTTTATCAAAGGTCATCTTGACTTATTTTTTGTTAGACCACATGTCATCCATGTCATCATCCCTTAATTCCTCTAGCTCTCTTAGCTCATTCATCCTAACCTCCATTGCATCACTTTCTAGAAGCTCTAATTAGTGTGCAAGTTTTAAAGCTATAAGATCTAATTAAATGGGAAGCCTTTATTCTCTTCCATAAACTAAGAGATAAGGGGAATTACCAATGGCCTTCTTGGGAGTGACCCTATTAGCCCATAAGGTAGTCTTCAATTTTGTGTTCCAAGATCTTTGATTATCTTTCATCATTCTCTACATGATCTAAATCAGATTCTTATTAGTAGACTCAGCTAATCCATTACCCTATGGATAATAATTAGATGAAGATTTTAGATAGATACCTTACTTAAGATCCTAATCACATACCTTTATGCTACTAAATTCTAGAGTATTTTTTTATATTATGGTGGATGGTGCTCTAAAATGGGTGACTAAGCTTTCATTGAACTCGAGAATAGATTTCTCATTCACTTCCTTCAAGGGGACTGCTTCTACCCACTTGGTAAAGTAGTTTGTGGCTATCAAGACCCACTTATGGATAGCACTAGATGCATGAAAGGATTCTCAAATTTAATAGGCTTCAATGGCATAATAGCTAGACTTTATTTCCCTATAAACATGGCACATTTTTAACACTTTCTCACCCATGTATGTGAATATCTAAATAAATTGGGCCAAAATTAACCAACTCTAATGAGTTTTGTAGCTATGATCTTGGCTGCAAAATGGCCTCCTTGAGGACTACCATAGAATTACTAGAGAAGCTTATCAAATTGGTTAGTTTCAACACATATTAAGAGAATACCTCTAATGTCCTTTTTGAATATCACTCCATCAATCAAAATATATGGCACTGATTGTATCCTAAAGTGTCTTCTTTGTGATGCATTGAAACCCATTGGACACTCTTCCATTTGGAGAAATGTTGTGATTTTTAGTGTCCAGCTAGATGGAAGAGTGTCCTCATCTTTCTGTTGGGTGTCTTAGATTACTAATACTTTCTATTTTTCTTATCTCATATATTTAGCAAGATGTTCACATAATCCCTTTCCTAGAACTGGCTTCATAACTCTAACTTCAATATCATATTCCATACACTTGGTGACCCATCCAGCTCTCTTTTCATTCAAATCCGTATTGAGGATAAAATCCTTCACACTTGGGTGAGCCACCATTAATATAACCTTACTATTTGAAACTAGATGCCTAAATTTCTTCAAACCTATAACAATATCAAGCACATGGTTTTCAAAAAATCTATATCTTTATTCATAACCCTCTAAATCTTGGCTAAAGAAAGTAATAGGTTTCTCTAGACCTTGATTATTTTGTTGCATAAGCATGGAATAAATTACATCTAATATAGAAAAGGCATACATATAGAAGTCTTTTTTGAAATCTAGATTTAAAAGTGTGGGGGTATGAGATATGGCCTCCTTGATGGACTCAAAGATCCTCTACCTTCCCTTGTCCATGTGAACTCTTTAACTTTTCTCAACATATGAGTGAGAGGCTTGACCAGCTCTACAAAGCCTTGAATGAACCTCCTGATCAAATTGATCTTACCCAAGAAGCTCTACAACCCTTTCTTGTGTTTGGGAATTGATAAAGGAAGGATTACCTCTATCCTTTATGCATCAATGGATAGAATAGTTTCATACACCACGTGTCCCAAAAGTCTCCCTTCATGTACCAAAAAAATGCATTTCTTTGGATTCAAAGAAATTAAAAATTATCTACATCTATCAAAAATATATCTCAGAGGTGTTAGATGATCATTAGGGTCTTTTGATAAAAAATTTATATCATCAAAGTAAACTAAAACCATATCATTCAAAATACCATGAAAAGTAATGTCCATTTCTCTCTAGAATGTGGCTCTATCATTAGAGAGTCTAAAAGGCATTTTACAATATGCATAGGTACCCCATTTTGTTGTGAATGTAGTCTTATGCCTATCTTCTTCTTTCATCATGATTTGATTATAGACCAAATAACCATCAAGAAATGAGAACCTACCACCTTTTGTAAAATTTGATCCATAGAGGGTAGTGGGTAATGATCCTTTAGGGACACCTTATTGAGGTCCCTAAAGTTAGGACATAACCAAATATCTCCATTATTTTTCCTCACTGGCACAAGTTTTGTCACCTAAGAGGAATGTTTAATAGGAAAAAATATCCTGTATTCAATCAATTTATAGAGATCTCTTCTCATGAGATCCTCCACTCTTAGGTTGATGGGACTTTATTTATGATTGAATGTATTGCCTTACTTTTTGATTCAATGGTGTGCTATGCAAGCTTAGGTTCAAACGCTTTCAATTCTTTGTATTCCCATGCAAATATATTAGAAAATTATTTTCATAGATCAGAAAATTCAACTCTTTCTCTAAGTTATTGACCTTTCCCAGGTTCAACAACTTGCCCTTAAAGATATCTACCCTTTCATAGTGTTCCTCTTTTTTTGAGATACATGCCTTCCCATTTATTACTTGGTCATTTTATTTGAATATGTTCTCCAATGTCACAAGTCCTTTGGGAAGTTTTTTTTATCCCAATTGTACTATTTGATCATCATATTGATTTTGGAACTTGTCTTGGTTCCTATGGCATAACTCTACCTCTTGCATCAAAAAACATATGATTTTATCATCATTGTCAAAGAATTTCTAACTTGCCTCATTTTTAGGTACAAATAGTCTTCATATAATCTTGAACTTATCTTGGCCTTGGTTTCCTTTGACTCCTTTTACTATCTCATATTAGACGCCAATGGTAGAAAGCCTATCTGCATTCTAGTTTCCTTCTCTTGGTATGGACTAGATATCAAATGCCAAGAAATATTTCATGAGGCCCCACAAATGGTGCTTATAGGATTTTAGATTTTGACTCTTGATTACATTTAAGCCTCTCACATACTACACTACAATTTTACTATCACCCTTGACTTTGAGGAACTAGATACCTCTCTTCCTTACTTATTAAAAACCATGTAAAAAGGTTTCATATTCAACTGTATTTGAGGTGTAACTAAATTGGAGTCTTGTAGTAGAATAGTACTTTTGACCTGAGGTTGAAACTAACATAGCTCTTACTTTACTTCCATTCTTATACCTTGAGCCATCAAATAACAAGGCCCATATAGCATCTTCTTGAGTAGTGTTAGTTAAGGAAGGTATTGCATCACCTTCCTTATGCATATAGTAGACTCCCAAGTCTATCTCTTTAATGATGTTGTATGGCTAAAATCCATGGTTATAATTTTCCCACTAATCCAAGTATAGATCTAAGATGCCTTAAAAATGACTATAGGGTTCTTACTCAATAACCTCTTCAACTTCCTCAAATATGATACAATTAGCACTTGTAAGATTGGGCATGTAGGAATCTAGATGGAACCTAGATATAGGCTCAGACCTTATGGTGAATTTGGTCCCATACCTAGTTATAAAAACCATGTATGACCAATCAAATGATAGATATCCCACAATCTTAGTAGTGAAGTCCCTAGATAAGCATAGGGAAAAATAGGGGGAAGGTCTGCCACCATCACATCTTGAGTAATGACATAATTTGGGAATGTAGCTAGTGTGATCTAAAGATACTTCAAGATGCTTATTGTCTTAGACAAATATCCATCTAATTAGAGTACAACCCTTTTTTAGGCATATATTTGAGACTAAACTTGTTTTTTTATGGTCTTAGGCATCATTGAGGTTGAAGCACCTGAGTCAAATCATGCAATTGTGCACTAAACAATCCCCTATGATGATTGACATATAAAATGGAGAGGGATTCACAACCTTAATATGAGGGACAACATTTTAAGGTTGTATTATGCTTGTAACTTGATTGGGAACTTGGTTAGTGGCTTAGTTAGGCTGACTATTATTGATGAAAACAACATTCACTTTATCATCCATTTTTTCCACCTAAGAAAGTTTAGAGAGATCTTGATTGAGAATATCCTTTTACCTAGGGATAGATAAATCATAATACATGGACATAATTACATTATCCTTCTTTAAATTATCCACAATATTAAAAGGAAGACTAGTACCTTTGGACTACCTTTTGGATGTGGAAACATCACTAGACATTTGAGTAACATGAGGAATGAAAGGGGACCTATATTTTTTCCCATGAGATTAGAACACTTGTTGATTTTTAGGAGCTTTAGAAGATACATCTGAAGAAGTGGGTTATTGACTAGTTTAAAGAGGTGATGTAGAAGTGTTAGGTTGCCCCAAGTTATCCTCTAGTATCATTTTCTTAGTTCTTATCTAAATTAAAAATAATTCATTATCTTTTTGACTTGTCCCATATTGGCTACTACATGCTCAAACAATATTCCCCTTCTTGGAAATTCATGTATGTGGTATTATTAGGTGATATACTCATGCTTCCTTGTTATTAGCTCTGAACTTTTGATCATGACATGGAAGGCATGTTGTCTTGATTCACTTGGGGAGATTGTGGTAGATGAGGAATCATGTCATGCCTTTAAAATAAAGGATCATGCTACCAATCAAGGTATTGATACATATTTATAGTAGTGGCCATTATCATCTAATTGGATTATCCCTTTAACAACCATGAACCTTATTGGGCATAGTTTTTCTAAGTTGGCACAATAGCTATAGAATTACTCAAAGCATTGGGATTGTATTGCCTTGACTAATGCTTCTACCCTTGTCCTTGTTGATTAGTTTGATAGGGTGGCCTATTTTACTAAAAAAAATTATTATTATTATGGTATGGCCTATATGGTGGAGCCTATTACCTCTCCATGGAAACTAACTTATTGTTCTAGGCTTTTAGGAGACTCTCTATCTTCCCCAATCTATTGATTTTCTCACCTTCTATCTGATAAAACTTCATTGATTTTGGAACTAGAGTGATATTTAGAATAGGAGGATGTATCTCTAGTAAGAGATGCATTGGTGGCCTTAGAGATAACTTGTTTGCTTGTATGAGGAAATATTCATCTCTAATTACAACTTCAAAATCTCCAGGTAGGGTATTCCCTCTTATGGATTGAATCATTACAGCTACATATAAATTGAGAGCCTTCAAATAGTATAAAAAAACATAGTTGGGCATAAGCTTTATCACTATGGGAATTCTATCATAGGTCTTTTGAAATCTATAATTAAAATCCACCATGAACTCATTAGGGAATCTCTTGATTGTTGTGAGCTACTCCACAAGTGAAATATGATCACTCTTGTCTTCAAAGTGATTTCACAAGACCTCTCCAAACTCATCCTAGCTATTAATTGATGTAGGGGCCAATCAGTACCAATGAAGTGCCTTTTCATTGAAAAAATTTACTAACAACCTCATTGATACATTTTCTTAGGTTATATGATGTACTATATAGAGGTTAGCAACATATTCCATATGGTCTATAGGAGTAACTATGTTTTCTTTTATATAATAGGTAAGGGACATCAAAGCTAAGATTGGAATATCATCCCATTGAGTAAGGTTTAATTAACTACCACCATTAAATGTCACAAAGGTTTGTCATCTATGAATAACCATCTGATGTATGGGTTTTAGAATAGTGTTTGGATGAATAAACTAACTTGAACAAGAGGATTTAAAGAAAAAAGAGGAGGAATAAGAGGGGTAGGTGTAGGCTTTGGCTAAGGGGCCTTATTTTTCTTTGTTGATTATAAAGGTAGCTCGGATAAATCCATTTCTTTCCATTTTGTGGAGGATCTTGTGATAACCCTAGGAGTCATAAAATATTATGCAAACCTGTAAATGAAAATATAAAAATTACTACTATACTTAGATATGCAAGATTAGTGGTCGCACTAGGCGAGCCAAAAATTGTTAGCACTCTAGATTGTACCCTAGTTGAAAGGAGGCGTGTTCAAGTCCTACTTATAAACCTAGACTAACATGGGAATTATCTAAGGCTATGGGTTGCTTATATCCAGACCAGACCTCTAATATTTTTTAATGAGGCTAGTTCTTCTGATGCATCATTTTGGACCTTTTCTTCTATAACCTAAAACTAGTTGGGGTGAAAAGGGAGAAAGATTTGAAAAATTAAAACCTATTATAACTTGTGGTGATGTACCAAGAATTTAATAGACCCACTCTTAGGCTTGAACTCTTTAACACACTAATGAAATATGAAAAAAATGCAATGCTCACTATGCTTTCTCTATAATAGTATTTTGTATAGAGGTTTATTTGACATGATTAGATTAGGGAGTGGTGAAAATAAGGTGGGGTTAAATACACTTAAGTTTATATATCCACTATATCCTCGAGAGATCAATGCTAAGACACACTATACAACCTGTAAAGAATATTTCTAACACCTAGGTTGAGTTTGGACATGTAAAAGGAAGATAATATTCACATTTGCATATTAAAAAAACATAAAACACTAAATACATATTAATAAAATTACTATAAAATACTCTATTCTCTATTCCAAGAGGTGTCAAATATAATTCTAGCAGAGTCTAGTCATACCAACTTGAGGGATGAAAAGTAATTATTTGAAGGCTATATTTATAATAGAAGGGAAGTAAGAGAGAGGAAATTTTAGAACTCAAAAGGGGATCAAATGAATTCAAATCCATTTGAAATTTTTTTACAACTACCTCTAAAAATATGCTCATCAAGACCATTTGATTGATATATATCACCCCAATCCATTTCATTATTACAATATCTTCTCTATGATGTTCCATGGCAGCTATAATGGTGGGATCAAGTAATTTTCATTTATCTTGATGTGAAACTTCTCAATAACTAGTATGTTGATGTGTGCCCACGTGGGGAGGAATGTCACTCTCATGTATCTAGCTTTGGCAATGGATACCAAAGTTTACATGCCTATCTTACATGTCTTTAATGATACCATTTTATCTTGAAAAATATACCCTTGACTCCAACTAAAACATGCCCAAGCTTAGATCTATCATGCTTATTTGCCTTAGTCAAAAACTAACATTTAGACCTCTACCTAAGTCACTTGGGCTTTCCTTTACTATTGACCCTTTATTTTCATTAGTTATTAATGTTTGATCTCGATCCTTAACTCCTTAACTAGATCACTTCATCAATCTTCCTATGTATAGATGCCTTTAAGCCATCAATCTTATTATTATTAAATGCATATTTGACACTTGTTCTCAACTCATTAGGTCCTTGGATTTGTTGACCTCTTTGACTCAACCTCACTCCATTTGATCTTAATGAGTGATTAAGTGTGAGCCCTTGATTTAGCTTTGAATTATCAACTCTATTTTTGCTGGTGCCACTTATTAATCCCACATTGATTCAAAAGATCCTATTAGTCTATATGCTTTATGAGCTTATGCCATGTGTCAATATCTTGATCTATCTAACTATTTTACTTCATCATGATATGTTGGATCTCCAATGTATGATAAAGAATGAGCCATTGATCTTGTTAGGACCTATAATTTGAAACCCAATCACTACTTCATGATCTTAAAATTGATGGTCTATAAGATTTCATTTGACATTCACACAACTATCATTGATGGATATGTGACCATCAAATTTAATATAAAAAATATTTACTTTGTTTGAGCTTAAACTTAACATTAGTGTGAACCTCTCTAGATTTTGAAATCTAAACAACTAGTTAAAAGGGCTTGAATATGACATCTATATGGCTACCTAGGACCTTTTGAAATCAAACAAAAATTTTATTTGGACCTTTCACTGGATAATTCCTTTGGGCCTTGTGTTGGAACACTTTTCTCAAATGAATTCTTTTGCCTTATCCTTGTCTTGAAAAATTATTATAAAAAAAGTTTTTGGGCATATTCATGTCTTAGTTCCTTGCTCTCTAAAAAGTTCCCTTTAGAACCTTTGAATTAGATCACTTTGATTTCAAGATATCCTTCAATTTATGAATGTATAATTTTCCCAAAAAAATATGTTTTAGGAAAATTGTTTGGGGGCACTACTGCTAAAAGGAACTTTTGGAAATCAAAAAGTTCCCTTAAAAAAAAGTGAAGTGGACCATTTTCTCAAGAAAAGAACCCTTAGATAAAAGTGTAAAGGACACTTTTCTTGAATAATATATCCTTCGGTCTTTTTCAAAGGTTCACTTTCTTGTAGAATGATCTTTCAGGAAAAGTTTATTAGACCTTGGCTCTAAAAGTGCCTTTCAGGAAAAATTAAAAGGACCTCTTTGAAGAGATGACCCTTCAGGGAACTTGTTTCAAAAAAAATGTATGAAATAATTCCCAATACTTAAAAAAAATGCCAAAACAAAAGTCCCAAAATAATCCCCCCTAAAAAAATTCCAATACCTAGTTAAAAGAAATGTAACAAAACCTCCCAAAAGAAATAAGTCTTGTAATTTTACCATGGATTTTGTATGGAAAAATTCTTTTGAAGGAATATTTTAACACTTTGGCCAAATTCTAAAATGTTTTTCTAAGTGTAAACTTAGGCATTTTTGGGACTTGTCCCTACAATTTATCAACACCATGAAAACCTACTTAGATCCCTTCACTTACAATGTTGAGCCTGTTTCAAAACCACCTAATCCATTCACCAACATTGGTACCCTACTCAACTATTTAAACCAGATAAAATATTAGTATGTGGGAATAAATTTCCAACACTAAACTCACCCCTAAGATATAAGATTACAAGTGTTAGTGTTAATGTGTTTCTTTAAGTTTTTGTTTCTTGAACTAACACTTGATCTAACCTCCCTTCTTAGATTCCTATGATCACAATGATAGGGTCCTATCCTTTTCACAACCACTTCATCTACTAATTTCTTAGTGAATTTTGATTTCTATTAAGTAAATGAGATGAGGATCTATTTATCTTGTTAGGTTAACCACTCAACCACTATTCAATTGAATATCATGCTCAATCTATATACCCAACTAGATAATAGGATTGGTATTATGTTGGGAGATGAAACCCAAGGTCAATTCACCCATAGTAAATTTATGAGGATGTGATGAAATCCTAGTCACTTATACAAAATAACCATATTAACTATATTTTTCCTCATCTTACTTAGAAATGACCAATATTATGTTTTATCTATTTTAAATTAATATAGAAATATCAATCCTAAATTATATAAATTGAATAGAATAATAGAGTTTAATAGAACACCAATTTTGAATAATAATTTGAAGATAAATATATTAAATGGACAAATAAAAATGGAAACAAACAAAGATAAACTATGCAAAAAAAAAAAAAAAATTAGTTTTTTGAGTCGTTAAGTGACCACACAAGAAACAAAATGTAGAAATTAAAAAAAATAGAAAAGACAAAAATATATTAGAAGCTAAGCCTAAGTGATTTGATGGATAATAACACCTATTAAGGGAGATGAGTGACTTACTTTTATCCTTATTAGTCAGCTTTTCATTTTTTTATAAAATAATAACTTCTAAAACAATGAGGTGAAAAAACAAAAATTAGGTATTTTGGCATTGATTTGATCTTTATAAATTATGTAGTGATTTATATATGCATTATTAAAGTTTCAAACCCTAGCTTTGTGCCCTAAGGAGAAAAAAATATGTAAAGGATTAAAAAGAGGTTAGTGGTTGAGGTTGTGCTAGACCTCAACACCTTACTATGTTGATCAATGGATACATACCAATACTTTGAACAGGGATCAAAGATCCATGTAGTTCTTCTACCTGAGTTCTTTGTGTAATTATGACCCTTTTACTAAATGAATTCATCAAGAATTGGCTTGAATACTTGATTATTCTTGACTATGGATACATAAAATTGAATTAATGATTGGATCATGACTACTTTATGTGACTAAAAACTTATCATGGAAGAATAGAGAACTTTTTATCAATGTGCTCTTGTGTAAATAAGATCTTGTAATAGAATTGATAAGATTTATAAGATATGTCAAGTGGTAAAAATACATGTTGGAGAGTTTATAAATATAAAGGCCAACCCTAAGGATAGTTTCATTTTTTAAAATTTTTAATCATGTGAGGGAAGGATAGGATCAACAAATAGGAACATGAATGTTACATTTTCTTATCATGTTGCATGTTATTGTACCTTCATGAAAGGTATTGAGTTTGGGGTCTGAATCAAAGCCTACATATGAATAAAGGTGTTTTTATTAGTAATATCATTTTTGTATCTAATAATAGATGGTCATATAGTGAAAGTAGGTCACCTCTTACTCTTAGGATAGGTCAAATTGATAAAATAAATATCAATTAAGTGCACATGTCAATTAATGGTAAAAGGGGATAAAATATGCATGATCAAGTATTTGTGACCAAATTTAGGTTACTAAATTTTTATCTTGAGGTAGTGATCCACAATATAGTGACCAAACATAATGCAAAACCCATAAAAAACTAAGTCCTTTGAAATCAAAAATCACATTGATGGTAAAAGAGGAAGTAATCAAACTGTTGAAAGTAGGACTCATTAATCATATGGGCCACACTATATGGTTTTATAGTATTTTTCTCATTCTCAAAAATAATGATAAGATTAAGATATGTATTTATTTTATATATATCATTAAAACGTGTCTTAAAGATGATTTTCTTCTCCCATCTATTGATTTTATCTTACTTGCCACAATTAGATATGAGATGTTATATCTCATGGATGGATTGTCAATATATAAATAAATTTGTATCTCTAAATAAGTTAAAAGTAATACTTCTTTCACCACTATCAATGGATCGATTTTCTTTCTATAAACAAATTTTTATCTCTAAAGAAGATCAAACCTAGACTTCTTTCACCATCAAAGCAAGACTTATTTTACCACACCTTGGGGAAATTTATGATATGTTTCCATGCCCTTTGGCATTAAGAATACTAACATAACCTATAAAATATCCATGACCTTCTTCACAATTTTGTATAGTTTTATGTATATGATCATTAGGAAAATAAAGAAAAAACTCGATCATATTTTGGTCTTGTACATATTTTTTACATACTTTGTTGAATATAGTGTCACTCTTAATCTAGAGAAATGGTTTTTTAGAATCATTGGATGAATGTTTTTAGGGTACATCATTTCCAATCATGGGATCAACATTGATCATGTTAGAATCCATGTTATTATTGAGATGTCTCCCTATAAGGATAATTTAGGGATAAGATCATTCTTGGGAAAGCTAGTGGAAATTTTAAGGGTTGTTCCTAACCTCACGTACATAGTTCACCATTTAAATAACTTGTATGCAATAGGAATCCAATGTAAAATATGCATTATTATATCATTAATAAAATGAAACATCTAAAAATAATATTGATACAAAGCATTCCCAAGACTATATATTAGGGGGAGCTTAACGATAATAAGATAAAACACAACACAACTAGAAGGATAAAATAGAAATCATGTTCACCTTCCTTGTAGCTTTGAATCACTTATTGAGATGGTAGTTGGCTTGATTATCATGAATCAAAATTAGATTCTTTATCTATACTCTTTTTATGCATACAACACCTCCCCTTTGTCCAATATGGTTTTTGTCTTGGCATGTGTTGGTCTATTGAAGCTATCTCTCAACAATTCAACATTATAAATTTTGATTAATAAGCTTGTTTAAGAATGGTCATGGCTTGGGTATTTATAATTTTCTATAATTTAATATAATGATTTGTGATCCTCCATCTCAAGATCAAGATGTGTGGCCACAAATCAATTCAATTGTGACCATCTATCTTAAGATCAAGATCAATGGATGAAAATTAGAGGCATGTGTGAGAGACATGGTTCAAGAATGATTAAGTCTCCCACCCAATTCCAATTGGATTGACAACTTGGCATGATGTTACCTTTTTAGATATTTGGTTGAATTTATGAATTTACAAAAATATAAATTCATTAATTTTCCATGATCCACTTGGCCACTTGTCATTAGAGTTGAGGAACAAATTTAAATAGTGAATTTAGAAAATAAAAAATTATAAAAAATATGGATTTTCCTATTAGAATAAGATTAGGCTAATTTACAAAAATTAATTAACTTAATGAAAATTGAAGTGACTTTTAACAGTTAAAGAACCATTTGACATAATTAATCCTAAAACATCTCTTTCATAGTCATAATTTGATTCAAGATGAATTAATTGAAGTTGAAAATTGAATACAATGCATTTTCCTAGTTAGTGATGTGCCAATATGTTCTAGAAAAAGTGCATGGAGTGCACAAAATAATTTCAATATTTTAGTGATTTATAGACTTAAATTGTGTTGTTTTCTATAAATTGATCTAAAATATGCTTAGACATAGAAGTGGACAAAAAATATTGTCTACATTTTTACCCTATTTTACAAGGCATTATTAGACACATGTAGAGTAACATATTTTAAAAGAATGAAAAAGTCATTAAGAAGAAAAGGAAGATAGTGACTAAAAACTGATGCTCTAAACAAAGTTGAGGAATCATATCATGCCCCCTTAAGGGAGTGGATGAATCATAATATTGATGGATGATACCTTAAAAATAAGCAAGAAGAACAAAGAAACTAACCCATGAATGAGATTAATTCAATTGAACTAATTCTTGCACATGCTAATTTTCAATTATGAGAATATAACTAATGTGTTGATAATCATAGGTTGTTATAAGCCAATAGGTAGAGGGTCATGCCTTAGAGAGTGGTCTTTATTGAACAATGAATTTTACCTAGTAGGGAAGATTTGATAGTGTATAAATTGATTACTCCCTAATAGGGTGGATTGGAAAGCATAACTCAAGGATAAAACCTATAACATAGATTAAATATAAGAAAGTGCAAACATAGGGGTGATGGTTTAAAGATTGAAGAAGCCACAACAAACTAGGAACATGAGGATGCATGAAGTGATGAAAGAGATGATTGTAATAAGATAATGGGGATTGAATAATAATGGTGATGATGGTGACACAAGATACATCATGAATCCAAGTGATGCCTACATAGTCTGAATGGACCTCAGTCTAATGTAGTTCTCCCAGAAGTGGGAGAAAATAGAATGAGGAATTAAATAGAAGAATTGATCAATGTTGATGATTTAGTTTTACCTACCAATGTAGAGATGTTTGTAAGTTTTAGCCTTGATACAACCAGAATGGTTAATTAGTTTTGATTTGATCAAGGAAAAATGGATAATTTCTAAAGTGAATAAGGGTGATTGCTATATATAGCATCAATTGTAATATCTATTGGCCTAACTTTTTTCCATGTGATATTATGCACCATAATTATTAACAAATCATGATATCATTATATGTCATAAGCATAAATACTAACTCCTAATCCAATAGAAAATTAAAAACACTATACTAATGATAAAAACCATGATGGTAATGTTGACATATGTCAATGGATAGACTCATGTATAATACACAAGGAATCACCCTATGAATGCATATACACTGATTCAAGGAAATAGTAGTGAAATAAAATAAACAAGCAAACAAATAAACAAACAAAACACTAAGTAAACAAGCACACCCAAATCTTAAAAATAAAAGCAATAGAAATAATCATGTTGTTAACCAAGTAAATACCTATGTGTGAAGGCTTAATAGAATGATAAATGGATGGTGCCCCCAATTAAGGCTATATGCAAGGGAATAACATGTTAGTATAATATATCCTAGTATAAGTTGCATGTTTTGATTTCCCCTAGTAGGGATAAAGCTATGAGCTTGGACTAAAAGTTTGAATTGGATGGTGCCCCTAATCAAGGATACATGTAAATGGAAGGACACATCCCCAAAGATACTTGGATTAATAGTGTTAATCAGATGATTCCCCTAAATAAGGATACATGTAAAGGGAAGGTAACACCCCAATGGTAATTGAATGGATTGGAACCAATAATTAATCTTCCCTAGTAAATTATATTTTTTGAAGGACACATACGAATGGTTTATAAAAGAATTGTCTCAATGACTAAGGTTGACCCAAAGTGGGTGGATTGATAATTGTTGACTATGTTTAGGTCAAGACAACCTTTTTTATATTTTGGGGCATTATATCTCTCTAGGATATTTTAAGCTATTTTCAAATTTTTATATTTTTTTGGTTTGATATCTCATAGGGAGATTATAAGCATTTTCAAATTTTTAGGTATTTTGATTATTTTGAATGTTTTTAGGCTTTGTGACATCTCAAATCAATGGATTATTAATATATGTATAATGGTTTAACTCATAAAATGATGAGAGAATAGCTCAAATTTCTCATAAAATGGTGAGAGCATGGCTCAAATTCTCATAAAATGGTGAGATCATGTCTCAAAATATTGGTAAATAGTAAAAAGATGATATAATAATCCCACACTCATTGGGATTAAGGACTACTAATGGATAAGATAGGATAAATGAGAGACTAAAATAATGCTAAACACCACAAATTTCATTTAATCAATTTAAGCCAAAGGATAGGTTCCTTCATGAGGAGGCTAGGGCTTTTGAAATTATGTGAGGGCATAAGAGAAGTGGAAATAGTTATCGCTAAGAGATAAGTTTCATAATATGGGTGTTTATCAGGATTTATAAATCCTTTTTGATAAAAGGTCATCATCATTGAAAGCTATGTTTTAGGGGTTATAGTTGAGTGGAGACCTAAAAATATTTTATTTAAAGGTTTTACAAATTATGTATAGTAAAATGACATCATTGTGGTGATATATAGTGGATGGAATACACTTATGTCAAGAGTTTCAAATCCTTTTTTTGCAAAAGGTTATTTTGTATACATCTTATATCCGAGTACCTTGGTAGTGGTGATTTATGATGTCATGTTTCCACACTCAAAGGTGAGTATACATGGCATTTTTGAGTAGCATGACTATTTTATGGAATGCATGACCATGACTCTTGGGTGAAATACATATGATAAATGGAATCTTAGATATAATGGTATAGTGGACGAGTGTGGGGGTCATGTTTTTTCACTAAAAAGTGATTTGACCAAAGTTTTAAGTGGTTTTACTATTCCATAGAACTCATGACACGTAAGGACCCATTGAATCAATAGATATGATGGGAATTACTGAATAATAATATTCATGGAAATTATATAAGGCATTGGATTGGGATTGAGTATATAACTTAATTTTGGTGATTAGTTATGTATATCAGTGGTAATATTTGTAGTATCCTATCATAGAAGCAAGTCACAAAGTTACATAATGGCACACAATGGAAGTAATGGTAATGTAGGTGGATATGATTGATATACACTACCCCCTATTATGATCTAGAAGGTGAATGTATTTGTATTTCAGATGTTACACTAAGTGATAGACTTGGTATAATAAATATTATGACAATGGAGCCTTGATTTAAGCCTTAGCCTCCACCTCAACAAAAAATATGTGAGTTTTAATATATAAGTTTCCAAGTATGGGAGAATAACCTAAGGATGAAAAAAATGAATAAATAAATTTTTTTCATAAATGGACTCCCCACTATCCAAGGGGATGTGTGATGAGGTGACGACAGGCGTTGCTCATGTAGGCTCAATAGAATAAGCATATGTATGCAATGGTTACATTGGTTGATAATGGTGCAAGATAAAAATAGGAGTATGATTTGTTTACTAGGGTGATACATGTGTCAAATATGAGTATAATATTCCCACCAATAGCCATTGATGCAAGGAGGAACATAATTTAGGTAGTGTAGCCTACAGTAGTGTATAGAAACTATGGGTAAACTAGCCATGCAAGCTTTATGTACATGAGGAGGAATGTCATTGATATCATTTCAATAAAAAATATCAAGGAGTATGGATTGATTTTAATCCAAAATCATTGGATAATCAATTTACTTTTAGGAGAGGAACTAGACCAAAGTGCAATGTCGAAGTGGTAAAAAATATGTATATGCACTTAAGGTGATGAGTTGTAACTATGTCATGGTGTTTAAACCTATTTGTATGATTTTCATGATAAAAATATGGATTTCATGTATATTTATTGGCCATGATTCTATTTATCATTCATATTTTATTATTTGTTCTTGTTCTCATGGATATGGCTAGATAGTAGATGTTTTTTAGGAGATGTTTTCTAACGCTACATTGTTGTGTAAAATTTGAACACCTATTGTTTAATTTTTCAAATAAAATTATGCATAATAAGTATGAATAAATTATGATAACATTGGTATATCATATTGATAATTTATTGGTTCAAATGTGAATATTTACAACTCATGATAATGATGTAAAATACCAAAATCTAAGTTGAAAACATAACACCTTTGAATACAAAGTGAAACAACAAAAAATAGTTAAATACAAAGTGAAAATAACTTAGAATCAATATATAAAATATAAATACTCAAGTGTAAGACAAAATGTATCAAACATAAACAAATAATAAAATAATCATAAACATAAATTATAAACCAATCAAGATAGGAATAATCAATAATTAAGTGTTAACAATATGTACTAGACGCAAACAAGTAAAAATAATCTAAATACAAAATTAAAAAAATGCAATCCCAAGTAGAGGCAAGACTCAAGCATAAACTAATTATACTTAAACATAACACTTAAAACAAGCAAGCCAATAAAATAGTAAGTGAAACACATAGAACATAATGTGATAAGATAAAGATCTTGATGTAATCAATCAAAAATTATGCATACATAAAGAATAAGGTGTTACACTTGGCAAAAGGTGGCCCCTAGGCTATAGGGAACAATGATATAAGTATGATGGTATAGGAATAGAAAGAGGAAAAATAATAATAAGGAAGTAGTGGCCAAGCTAACTCCAAATTCCCTAGGCAAGTGAATGTTACCTACATAATCCCATGGACACTAGGTCCAACATGAACTTCAATCCAAATTTAGTTCTTGTATACACCTAAAACTAGTCACAACTAGCTTCTATCCAGACTTCAAATTGATTCCTACCAACCATTGTAAATTAAGGCTAGGAATTACTAAACTTTTCAAATTTAGTCGCACATCATTTATCAATGCTTAGAATCATGTTGAGGTATTCCTATTTGGGATAGTAGCCCATATGCAATAATAACCTCTCATGGATTCATCCCTAATCACATTGTAGCATAACAACTATTTATTTGGCCTATGGACCCTTTAAGTGGGGAACTTGACCAAATATTGAAAGAAAAAAATGTTAATCAAAATCAATTATCTAATTAAATATAATTAAATACCTAGTTTAATTATCCATTTACAATTAATGAATATCTAAAAATGGAAATTCAAAAAATCAAAATATCAAACCTTTTCATCATTTCCTTTATGATTTGTCAATCTCTTTGAAAATATCTTAAAATATTTAATTTGAAATCCATTGCTAGTAATTAAAAATCATAATTACATGACAACTATTAACTCAACTAAAGTTAGTCTCAACTCAGCTAGGGTTATTTTTAACCCATTCCATGTTTAAACTCAACCTTACCTCACCTTGGTTGAGAGTTAATTATAGAAGCTATAAACATAAGGCCATACCCCTTCATTTCTAAGATTGGATATTGTAGAGTTATTATGTATGATTTACTCCATAATCCTCATGCAAGTAATGTTAACATGCCTAAATCTTAAGCTAACCAACCAAGCCAAGGTGCCAAGGAGAGACAGAGAAAATAAAGCTTCATTTTTAAAGACTTCTTGATGAACAAACTAATAAAGCCACTTCATCAAGCCATATTGGAGCTATAATGAAGGTAAAAGAATGATTTTATTTGTGTTTTAGTTGCATTTCCATTATAGTTTTTTTTACCTATGCTCTCCCTAGTGTCTGGATAGGAGTGTAAGTGTTAGTGTGTTATTTTGATTTTGTTTTATTTTACTAGCACCATACTAACCTCCCTTATTGAATTCCTTATTCACATAATGGAATTCTTGATGGGACTATTCATCCTAAAAAACTTCTAAATATGCATTCAGATCATCGTTTGATGATTTTTTGCTTGTTTTCCATCTAAATTTCCTATTTTTTATCTTCTAACTTACATAATGGAATCACCCTAAATAATTGTTAAATCACTCTATAGAATGGTGGAATCACTCTAAATAATGGAAAAAATACTCTATAGAATGGAAAAATCACTCAAAACAGTGGAACCTCTCTACAAAATGGCATAATCACTCTTCAGAATGTCAAGATCACCTTGTATATCGATGAGATCACCAAGAAACAAAGTGGATAACTTCCAAGGGCATGTTTGGGGTCATCCAAACTCTATTTTTTATGTTTTTTTTAAACCATGTGTTTTCTTATAAATTTCTAAAAAATTCTATTATTTTATGTCCAATTTGCATACATTTTTAAAAAAATATAGAAAACCCCAAAAAACTTTTTGTAGTACCCAAAATCCAAGAGGAAGACATTTAAAACACATTAAATTTGTAAATTTCACCTTTCAAATTGGTGTTTTAAAAATCCTTTTGCTTAAGTCATTTTTCAAAGTTTTCAACAACAAAGGCTAAGGGGCTCAAATTTCACAACATATTTCATGTTGGTGTTATAAAATGAACTTTTACATTAGTTACATACTCATAAGAGTTTTTCATTTTATGCTTTTTTTTAAAGTGTTTTTTTAAGAAAAATGAGTGACGTGTGTATGCTCTCCTCCCATCCCCTTTATGGAACTTGGGTGATAAAAAATGCTCATTATTTGCATTTAGTCACTTTGGTCCAAAAGTATGGAAAGGAATTCGCTAAGGCTCTCCCCAAATCCATATGATTTGGGTAACCCAAAACTGACCCTAAAGTCCTTCCACTTATATTTATTTTCATGCATTTTAGATTGTGAGTGGGATTCATCACCTCCTCATGAGTTCTCTAGGGAAGTGTTAACCCAAAAATTCATCTCTTATAATTTTTTCAACCCCACTCCATGGTGGGGTATATAAATAGAGGGTGACACACTGAGATGCTTATTTTAAGTGGTTAAAATAAGCTCTATTATTGGTACTCAACTTTGGAATTTAGGGGTAACTCAGACATCACACTACACTAAGAAATTGATGGATGTAGTGGTTATGAAAAGGATAAGACCTTTTCACAACATGCTGATTGATGTGGATTCAAATGATGTGATTGCATCTCTAGTGTAAACCACACTTGGGACCATCTAGAAATGAATGAAAATTGATAGTTTAGACAACCCCACTTGTTGTGGACATATTATTAATGTAGGCTGAGTATCCCAAAGTTCCATATCACCATATAAACTCTTGAGAAAAGATGGGGCCTAAAAACCTTATTTTTCATGCACTTTTACTTTTTGGATTAACAACTTAAAATACTCTCAAGATCAAGTATATAGACAAAACTCAATAGTATGATGCAACCTTGTCAGTTTTAGGATTTAGGATGTTATACTTAGGTGTTTTGTCATTTTGTCATCTTTACTTGGATGGTCTTGAGTTGAAACTATTTATTTATAATATTGTGTCCAAAACAAGTCTTGTTTATAAATCACTCTTTTGTTTAAAGAGGTGTTACACTATCTATTTTATATCATACATTTGCTTTAGTTGTTTATCAAACCTTTTCATGTGTGTGTTACTTGATTGAAATGGGCATAATTACCCTACCCAAATCATTCCAAGTGGTATGCCTTCAAGTCTTAAAATAAACCATTTGTAATATCTTTAGAGCATGATAACATAATTATGTTCCTTGATTCATTTCAAATGTGTATTGCCTTGTGTCCAATTATAATTTATAAACCAAAACCATGTGTGCCCTTTGGATCTATGCCTTGTCCCATCATGTCATCCATTCTTGTTTACCTTGTTATTTGTTTAAATAAGTCTAGTCTTTTAAATTAAGTTAATAATTAGCCTTGTCAAGTTCAAATCCAAACATTTATTGGTTTATATATAGGCTTTGAGTATTTTTGGCTTAAAGCATTTGCTTTTCACTTTCAGGTTGTGTAACTTAGGTTGATTATTTATTCAATTTGAAAACTATTTGTGTGCCTATATTTTGGGAAGTGGTATATCTTTTATATGATTAGAGTTTCATGCCTTTTCCAATGGATCAATTTTGTGTTTAAAATATGAATGCCTAGTTTGTGTCAATGTGTTTCAAATTTGTTAGATTAAATCTCTTGCCTTTTAAACCTTGTTTTAATTTTAGCTTTTGTGTCTTTTCCAAAAGATATAGTAATGCATGTTTTGAGCCTATCTTTTGTGCCTTATTTTCCAAAATACCTATCAAATTTTATTTCTTTATACTTAGTTTATACTTGTTTGAAACACTTTATACCTAGGTTTGGTATTTTAGCTCTTATTCATCCACTTGACACCTTTTGTGAAAGACATTTGATGTTAGATTATTTTGTACCAAGTTTTAGCATAAACCTTTTTGGAGATACAAATCCATTCTTTAGACCATGTTAGACCATATTTGGACCATTTGTCCTTTAGACCTTATTTTTAAAAGTTTATAAAATTATAGACATTTTTTTTAAATGCTCATCATTGATTTAGATATGTCTCATAATAGAGCCATGTATAATCTAGGTTATGATAATGTGGTCACACAATATTACTTTGATCAAGACCCTTATGATGATGATGCAATTTGTGAGATGGATCCTTACCCTCCTTACAATATTCAATTTAGAGGATAAAGCCAAGATCTTTAAGAATAGTATGTGTTGATACATTCTTTAGGCTAATTAATGTAACAAGTTCACCCTTTCAGTGTTAATGGTACTTGATCTCCTACTTATGCCATTAACCCTTCTTTGGCTTGTGTGAGCAACCAAGCTCCACAACATCCAAAGATCCCCATTATAGGACCTCATCCTTTAGCTTGTGTGAGCAACCAATTTCTACAATGTCTTACCATTACTATTCTAATACCTTATCCTTTGGCTTGTCTGAGCAACCAATCTCTACAACACCCTACCATTACTATTCTAAGACATCATCCTTTGGCTCACGATAGCAACCAAGCTACACAATGCCCTACCATTACCATTTTAGGAACTCATCTTTTGGATTATGATAACAACCAAGATTCTTAATTCCATACCATTACCATTATAGGCCCTTCCAAATATGTTATCTCATTATCCCAACAATTTTGTGCTATTATGACTAGATGAGTCATAGTTACCATCCTAGAATGACAACCAGACTTTGTTAATCCCATCTTAGATTAACCTATTTAAAAAGAGATCATTATCCAACCATTGATCATTCCTTATCTATTGACAATAGTCCCCCACTTTATAAAATCCATGCCAATCATTGAGCCACAATAGAGGGAATAAGTACCTATCTTATAAAACCAATCATTTAAATACCAAGATGTGTTCAAAATGATATTTTACAACTAATTGTGAACCAAGGCCAAGAGAACCAACCAATCCATAATGTTTTTTTCTTGAAACACTTTTTTATGATGAGTCAACCTATGATTAATCACCTCTTGATATTATCCCTATTATCATGGATTCTCACTCTGATAAGACAATCCTTTCTAAGAGACTTCTTAATGATTATCGTGACCTTTATCTTATTTTTAAAGATACTTCCTTTAACAAACTAGTCTCTATGGAGTTATCTCTTGACCTTTTTCCCCTCATTGAGGAGTCTCAGTTTGATAATGTGAAATCACCTCTCAAGTTGTTCCCTCTCTTTGAGGGGCTTCACCTAGATGAGTCAGTCTATGTTGAACCCTTCTTTGATGAAACTATTTTTGAAAAAAATATTATGTCATCATAGGCCATCCCTTGTCCAATACTAAATATTAAAAAGACATCATTGGAGAAACATCCACACCAAATGAAGAATCAACATTGAATTTAGGTTTTATTCTTGAACTAACATTAGATTTAGCATCAAAATCAAAATCAATGATAGTCTCAACATCAAATTCAGAGTCCCTTGAGTCAAACTCAACTTTAGAATCAAAATACATTCACGGTTGTTAAAATATTAGTTAGGCATGCCTTGTAGATCAATTTGAATATATTGGTGATCCTTCCATGGTTTTTGAGGATGATTACTTTAGCATTGACACAAGTTCTCCAATAGTATATTCCAAAAATATTGTGCTACCTCTTTCTATTCCATTACCACTATATTGGTTTCTAGTTGTACACCTCTTGCAATTAGCCTTGAAAATTTTGAGAAAATGTCAAACAAAGATGAAAACCCATAAATATGTCATTATATCTAGGGAAGGTTTTAACATTAGGATAGACTAAATGCAGACAATGACTGGAAGACACTAATGGAGGGTATGGTAAGCTCCCTGCTACTTCTGGCTCTACATAAACCCAGGTGAGAGGAATTACAAGGTAGTTTGCTTGCATGGAGGGATAGTAAAATTAAATCTCCATGGGGATTATTGTTACACAAAAAAAATCTAAATCTGACTAGGGCATAACTAATTTTGCACACTCGACCCAAGATGGGTTGTCAAATGGAATGAACAAATGCTCTAAGTTAGACACAAGATACTAAATATAGATTCAAATATGATTACAACATTCTCTTTAAATAAATTTTCAACAACCCAAGGTCAAATGGGAGATTGCATTGCTAGGCTTGAAAGCACAAAATATAAACACATTTTATATGGGCAACATTCCATGCATCTATAGGCAAATAAAACTTAAAATATATAATAGGGTATGTTATTTACAAGGTAGAACATGGTAGGATAAGTTAACTAGTTATAAAATAGTGGTGTGGTGGTGTGTTTTTTTAAATAATATAATATCCTTCAACAATCATGACATCATTCATTTTTGAAGATGAAAATGACTAAAATACAAGATGGAAACTACCAGGAATATTTTACATCCATTAATGGCAATACAATACAAGTATTCAAATGATCTTTGAAACCTTAAAGAATACACCACAACTAGAGATTAAGACACTTTCTCCTATTGAATCCATAAACCCAAGGTGCCCTTAAGAGGTTATCAACAACACATTTCCAAATCACAATGCAAAAAATGGTTTATAACCTAAATCTAAGCCCAAAATGACAACCATTAATAAGCATTAAACTAGATTTCCAATCAATAATCATGTAAAATTTATTATTGTATTTAACTAATAGGAAAGAGTAAAAATCACAACTATTTTCAATTATCTTTCAAGTAAATCTTACATACATCATTGTTTTAGAATGTGAACATGGGGAGAAGCATGGCGAGTTTGTTATTGAACAAAGGAGACATATACAATGCTCTCAGATCTTGCTAATGGCTATATAACTACAACCACCTTAGTAAAAGAGAGAAAATACACACATAATAAATATCCCAAAATTTAAAAGAGCCTAAGACCTAGAAAGAACAATAACCAATAACAACCTTTGAAAAGAGGACAAGCCCTCTTTTTATACAACTATTTCACCTAAAATATTTTGAGAATATGCTTCAGCTAGAAGAAGCCATTGATCATGCCTTGAAGCTCATGACTTGTAATAAAATAATTTTACTAACTACCTATCCTTGTCATGATGAAGATTTTAAAACAAACCCTTGATCCTCTTGGTTGTAAATGTATTGCACTTGGGCTTGAGGGATAATATTCCCTTGGGAATAAAACAAAATCCTTGTATTCATGTGTAACCACTTGACTATGCCTTCAACTAATAATTTGCATAGTTAGAATATTTTTGAAAACTGCCCTTCTCCTTGTGCATGCCAAAAAACACCCCTTGTTTTATCATGATTGCATTGGAATACTCTAGTTATGATATAAGTAAATAAGGATCCATGGCCATTTATAAAATATGCTTTGAATGGCCCACCTTGGCCTCACAACCCTACAACATTTATCTTCCAAGGACATGTTTGAAACAAGCTAAAACATTAGAAATACAATACTTAGCTTAATTTACCTTTTTGCCTTTTTAAGGTTACCACCAAACTTTATAATGTTTAAGTTCATTATTTTACCCTTTTTAAAAACTTGGGTTCACCATTTGACCCTTCACATGTATTATATTAATATAATGGATCCCTTCTACTTAAAATCTTTTGTTTTCCACATTGACCTCTAATTTCCCTTGAAAATTCACTACTTTATTTGAACCATTTCTATTTGGACTTTGGATTTGTGTGTAACATGTTGACCTCAAGTTGTGGGCTCAAGAAATGATATGACACTTCACACATTATAGGCTAACTTTTATAAACCAAAGGTTTTAAACATGAACCCTGAACACAAACCTTGAACAAAAATTTCTCTTACCAAATCCTTTAAAGTAAGGGAAACATAATATCTAAAGAGTTCATCAAATAAAATGTCCTAAGAAAAAAAAAATTGAAGAAAATGTCTAATGAACAAGATCCAAACAAAACATTTATGAATAAAATGTCTAACCAAAATATTTGATGTAGAAGTTTCAAACAAAATGTCTGAAAAAGAAGTTTTTCAACAAAATGTTTGAAAAACTTAAAAATTCAAAAATTCAAACTTGTGAATTTTTACAACTTGTTTTTCCACCATATATTCTCATGGACCTTTTCATCCCAACTGCAAATTACAATAATGCAGACTTGTATTTAAACTTAGAAATTTCATTGCTTCAAATCTTTTTTTTTTTTTAAATAAAAAACATCATACTTAGCATTATTTGATCTTTTTATCTTGATTTTTATCATAAACCCTGCAATCTCATTTAAACATGAAAATGTTAAGTATTAGTTGGAACTGGGATTACATAGGGTTTTTACAAGGCAAAAATGGGATTTTAAACTTAGGTGAACATTATAAAATAAGAAACAATAGTTAGATATTCAAGCATTAATATTTTGTAAAAGGGCACAAATTTTTAATTGAAAGTTTGAGCACTAACACTAGCTCTCTCTGGAGGATGTACACCCCATGTGGGTGTGCAAAGAACCCCAAAAAATAAAACTAGGTGCTAATGCCTTGGGCCATGGAGTCAATACTTCATAAATTTATAGAAAATACCCAATAAAACTCAAAAAAATAAGGTTAAGCTGAAAAAAATAGATTAGGAGGATATGAAAATGAACACATGACAAAAATGCTAAAAGGAGCTATACAAACAAGGCCCAATGCAGAGGGTTAACAAAACAATAGAACTATATAATATATATTACTATACACAATCATAGACTTAATCAAAGAGGTGTTTTAAATGTCTACCATTAATTAGAAGCTCTGTTATCTCACCATCTAGGTCTCTAAATAATAAAATGTGTTCCCCAATCCTATAGTCAATGGAATAAGGACTCATCCATAAGATTTCAAACTTGTCATTCTTGCCTTTTTCCTCATGTCTGTTGTCCCAAAGTAAAGCTAGATCACCTAATTAAAAATTTATTAGATAAACCTTTACATCAAATAATATTTTAAGTCTTTCCTTAAACTTGAGGTGTCTCTCATGAGCTTGTCTTCTAGTTTCATCAAGCTCAACAATCTAGTTCATTCTACTTTTATAGTGGTTGATTTCATCAGCTTCATCTAGTTATTGCATGAACTAATAGGTTGGTAACTGTGAATTCATGGGTAATATAACTTGAGCTCCATAAAAAATCTCAAAATGTGTTTTACCTATAGCTCTCTTAGACATGATCCTATAATCCCATAAGACAAAATTTAGTTATTCACCCCACTTCTTTTTATTTGCTTCCAATGTTTGTCTAATGATTTTGATCAAATTCTTGTTGCTATATTCTACTTGCCCATTCCCATGAGGGTTGTAATTATAATCATAATTTAATATCATCCCATAATATTTGAACACTACTACCAAAGTCATAGCTTTGAAAATCATGGTATTATGAGTAATTACCTTAATAGATACACTAAATCTACAAAAAATCTGATTCAACAAAAATTCCATAATCACTTGGTGTATGGCCTTCTTTTTATGGATCATTACAACCCATTTCATGAAGTAATTAGTTACAAAAAATATCCATCTATGTCCAATTCTTTATGAATCAATGTTTTTCCCAATGAAATCCTTTCCCTATTGTCTAAATGGACCTTTAATTGTTACAGGTTGCAAGGGAAAAGAATGAAAACCTTTTATTCTCCCAGTAAAACACTAACATTTATGTTATTTTCTAACTTTATGAGAAACATCCTTGAATAGTGATGGCCACCAGTAACCATCTCTCATTATTTTATGAGCTATGAATGTAGGTGAAAAGTGACCACCACATACTCCGCTATGAAAGTCTTTAATCATATCAGTGGTTTGTTCTTCTACTAGGCATCTCAATAGAACCCCATCTACATTCTTCCATGCTAGTCCACTTTTAGTCAAGAGATATTTTTGGAAAATAAGTTTAAGATTTATCCTTTGGTTTTTATCCAATTTAGGGGGATAATTCATATTTTTTAAGTAGTAAACATATCTTTATACCATGGAGACATGTTAATTTATCTCAAGGAATCATCAACATTAACAACAACAATGTTTACCTCAATGGCTTGTAAATTTGTCTCAGCCATGAGCTTGGATAAACTCTTCCCTCTCACTAACTTGGTGGTCTAAATATCCATGTCATACTATTGTAATTTGTTGACCCACTTGTATCTCTTGCTAAATGCTTCAATCCAAGACAAAATGTCCTTCACTATTGTATGCATGACATAAGCAATAATCTTCAAACTTAGAATACAAGGTTTGAATGTTTTAACAACCTTAAAGAAATTAAAAGCTTATTTTTCTATGATAATCAGGGCTAGCCAAGATAGGGGCAGATTTCAAGGCTCTTTTGATATCATTGAATGCATGTATAACCTTCTCCACCCACTTGATGGTTTAGTATTTCCTAAACATGGAAGTAATAAGTAGATTGATTTCTACAAAATTAGACACAAACCTTCTAATGAAGTTGATTTTCCCAAAGAAAGATTTAATTCCTTTCCTGGACTATAGGATAGGCACTTTTTCAATGGATTCCACTCTTTCATGATCAATCATGACACCATCTTTAGATCCTATATGTCCCAACATCCTAGCATTTTATAATCTAAAGCTAAATTTATTAGGATTTAGTGAAATTCCAAACTCTTTGTATCCAATGAAAACTTTATCTATATGCTCCAAATGTTACTTTCTATTTTTAGAGTACATGGTAATGTCATCCTAATACATAGCTATAAACTTGTTAATTACCTTTACAAAAGTAGAATCTATATCTATAAAACATTTCACCAGCATTCATCGACCCAAAAGGCATCCTCATATAATCATACATGCTCCAAGGCATTGTAAATTAAGTCTTGGGTCTCTCAAATTATTTTACCACAACTTGGTTATACCTTGAGAAACTATCTAAAGTGGACAACATTTTTGATCCTATAACACTTTACAGTAGGTTATCCATATTGGGTAGGGGATAATTATCTTTTAAATAAGCTTTGTTCAAATTTATTAAATCCACACATAAGTGTATGTCACCATTTTTGTTTCTCATGGGGACTAAGTTCACCACCCATGATAAATGTTTGATGGGCTAAAAAATCCCACCATCCCTTAGCTTATTTAACTCATCCTACATCTAGGTGGATAAGATGGGGTTAATAAGTATTTGCTTCTACTTTAAAGGCTTACCATCATTATATAATGGGATGAAATTCCAAAAAAAATCCTCCCTATACACTTTTAACTTAGAATAAGACCAAGATAAATAGTCCTAGTACTTCTTTAGTAGCTGCATGTAGGCATGTTTTTCTGCTACACTTAGGTGAGTACCTAGCCACACTTTCCTTGGATTATCATGAGAACCCAAATTACATTTAGTCACATCTTTTGAGATAAATAATTCACTATATTTTATTTGGTCTACTCCATCAAAATATGCTTCTAAACTTAATAATCCTTTAAGGAGAGTGTTTGTATTTAACTAAATTATATCATTCCCAAACAAGGTTTCTTTCCCATCATAGGTCTAAACCATGGACTCCAAGTCTATAAGTTGATCTTAAAACTTGGATTAACAATTTATAAACCTTCTAATCTATTCATCATCATCAAAACCTTGCCAATGATGAACATTATTTGGGATTGAAGGCTTAATAAGAACCTCCACTTGGTACTAACAATGAGGATTCATATTTTCAATTTCAAACTAAGCACCTAACCCTATAAGTATATCAGATTCTTTATTGAAACTTCTATCATGAAAACACATATTTAAAAAATTGAATAACTCTATAAAATCCACTATGGCATTCCTATATTGTTTTAACATTTTATTTTTGGTGGCATAAGCATTGTGGACTTGCTTATCTACTAACTCAAAATCACCCTTTACAATTAAACTTGTAATTCCATGTTTATGAGTAGTTATCAAACCAAAAAAGAGTGCCTCATAGTCAATAGTATTATTAATGCACTCAAAAAATAGCTTGAAATAAAACTTAAAACATTTACCATTAGGGGCATATAAGACAACCCCAACTCCATTTCCAAGATTAGAGCAAGCCCCATCAAATGAAAATTTCCAAACAACACCTTGGTTGTCAAATCGAGCATCAAAGATAGAAAGTTGTTTAACAACATCCACATTCCCAACAAAACTACCCAATTCCACATTTGTGTACAACACCTCATTTAGAGATCACTTTGGATCTTCAAGTACATGCAACAACTTAGGCTATCTGTGAATTTTGACCATCTTACCCTCCAAATGAATGGTGGCATAATAAAGTTCCATTTGCACACTTTTATTCATGTTGGCAGTGCATTTTCATGATAACAACATCCCCCACTTAGGTAGTCAATCCATAACTACCACATCCATATTCAAATATTTACCTAGATAAACTACCAATTATACTACCAACCCTTTGACTTGTCCAATAACTAGTACCTCTCATGAATCCATGGTATAGCACTTACCAAAGGTTTATGTGATTTTTACTCCTAGCTCATTAAGGGCATCATGTTTCAAGAGGATCCAGAATCAAACATGCAGTTGTGAATAATCAAACCATTAATTAATAGTGTTATGTAAAATGGATCCATATTTAGATAACTTTATACTAATGCAGTCCCTAAATAGACCTTTATGGCTAGTTCAATAACCTCATCTAATTATTCATCATCATTTGAGAGTGTTTGGGTTGAATTCATCTCATCTGTAATTATACTCTCACCAAATTCTAAATATTCAAATGACCTCTTCCTATGTTCAGGTATTCTTAGTAACTCAACAAGTGGCATAGTGATTTTTAGTTGACTCAACACCTAATCCATATCAAACATGCTATATTGAGGAAATGGAGTATTAGGAGGAAGGGTGACAACACCTTCAATTAGAATATATTCATTTAAATTTTAAAGTGGAATAGGCTAAGATGAATTTGCATATTTAAAAATAATTTTTAAAGGTGGGTTTCCTCTAACATCTTTCACACCCTTAGGGATACTAGAAAATATGGGTACTCTATTCTTAGTTAGATCACCACTTTGTTTGACAAATTGAGAAGCATGCACTAATTTAAAATAATTTGGGACTATTGTAGTTTTCTTAATTTCCTTACTTCCCCTACCCTTGGATTTGTAGGGTAATGTCTTGAGGAGAAGCACCTTGTTGGATGCTTGTCACACTATATTATTTATCTTGGGCAACTATTGTATTAATTAGTAGTTATATGTCCTCAATTGAAGGAATTCCCCCATCATACTGATTAATCATCATATATCATAAAAATTTGAAATCATGATTGGGTAATTCATACACTTGTGTCATATTAACATCACAAACAACTTTGAGAATTAGGACACATACTTTTTTGACTACACTCCAAAATTTATCAATAGTAGTATCACTTAACAATTCTATGTAGGCAAACATTTTACTTTGGGAGACTTTACAATCCAACATCAAAATCTCATCATCATAAGACACAGACTCAATTTCATCTGCATCTTAATCAACTCATTCAATAGTATCACTAGAGGATGAGGAAGGAATAATTTATCACACCAATCAACATCAATGTCATAATTTACATCATTCACTTTGGCATTCAATAGATCAAGCACTTCTTTACAACTCTTTTATTCTAATTTTTATCATTATGGGTAGGTTTCTTTCCTCTATCATTATCTCTAATATGTAAAAGGCGTATCCCTTGTCCTTAATTTGGATTTTGAGATATCTCCTAACTTGTAGACCTATGAGGAAGCCCTTTCTTAACCCTGGCCAATTTGTAGGACATCTCTTTGATAGGAGAGGCCAAGGTTTTCATAGTTTCCTCAAGGTTGGTTGTCTTAGTGGACTGAATTTTTTAGGATTAACTAACTTTTCATAATCCCTCTTATTCAAAGGTTTACCCATAGCCTTTATGTTATTTTCAATTTATATGGCCATGTTAAATTCCAATCTTAAGTTTTTGGGAGCCTTATCCCTTAATTATTACATTGGCTTCTTTTCAAAGCCATCATAATATTTAATCAAGCAAGTTGTATCACTAAGCCTAATATTTTTAGGTAGCCTCATCATAGTCTTGTTGAACCTTGTATTAAAATCTAACACACACTCATTAGGGTTCTTTTTTATGTTTTAAAATTCAACCAAGTTAAACCTAAGATCAATCCTATCACCATACTAAATTTTAAAAACATTTTTCATTTCTTCCCATGAATCAATGTATCCATAGGGAATGGAATTGAACCACTCATGAGTATCTTCTTTTAGAATGTGTAAAAATAACTTAATTCAAGCATCCTCATGCTCAACCTCATAATCCTCAATGATAATGTGAAAATACTTCAAATTTTTAGCACCAATCACTGCATTGTTCCCTTGAAACTTATGAAGGTAGTTTCTTAATTCATTTGGGAATTTATTAGGATAAACTTCCATTTCATAAAAAATATTTTTTCTAAATATAGGAATATTTAATGTAGGACATTCATTATCATATTCATTCCTATGCCTCATGATTGGTTCAGTGGTGGGTTCAAGATCAAATGGTAAAGAGCTATGAGGGGGTGAGTGAGGTGGACTTGGGAGATCAAACTTAGGAGGAGACTCAAATGGTTGAGAAGTTTTTGGGTAGTAAATAGGACTATAAGGTTATTAATGGTAAAAATAACTATGATAATCTTCAATAATGAGAGGTTCAGTAAATAAAAGTTTAGGAGTACCTAAATATTGATAGTCCAAACACTCTTTTGCAACTAAAATTTGTCCTTCAATTGGCCTTCAAACTTATCTCCTTATTTGATGAACACTAAAGGGTGAGACAAGATACTTTTATGAGTCACCTTTGAAAGATGATATCAGTATATCTAGATTTAAAAACAAAATAAAACTCAAAGCTAAAGTACAGGTATATTCAAAATGGGCACTGATCTTTCTTGATAATAGATACAATGTTGGAGTCACCACTAGAAGAAAACTTCTAGAATATAATAGATTACAAACATGTGATATAATTTGAAACTATAATTTGTTGAAACTAGTGATGATATATGAAAGTAAAGAAATTTAAAATCCAAATTCATGTTTAAGAGATAAAACACCTTAAGAACTTGAATAAATTAATATCTCTTTGCAAGAAACTCAGGAAAAGTCAATTTATCAAATATTTCAAGTCACTGACAATGACACCAAATGGATGTTGTATAGTTGATAGCCCAAAGTAACAAAATCAACGAAGATATAGGTAGATAAATTTATAACTTGATCTAATGATAGCTCTCTACAAGAGTCCCTAGCAATATGGGTGATAAAGATTATCCTTGATAGTAGTGTCTGATGGGTGTTGGTTCCCATTTGTACACCTCCTGCATTCAACCTTGCACATTTTTATAAAATGGGAAACAAAGATGAAAAACTTGAAAATATGTCATTATATCTAGGGAAGGGTTTAACATCAAGATGGATTTAATGTATATAATGAGTGGAAGACACTAATAAAGAGTATGGTTAGTTCCCTACTATTTTTGACTCTACCTAAACCAAGGTGAATCTATGGGGTAGCTTTCTTGCATGGAAGGATACTACAATTCAATCTCCATGGGTATTATTTTCACACAAACAAATCTAAATCTAACCAAGGCATAACAATTTTTCACACTCCACCTGGGAAGTTTTGTCACATGGAATAAACAAATTCTCTAAGTCAGACACAAGTTACTAAAGATAGTTGTAAATATGATTGCAACCTTCTCTTTAAATAAATTTTCAACAACCTAGGGCTAAATGGGAGATTTCATTACTAGGTTTTAAATCATAAAATATAAACACATTTTATATAGGCAACATTTCGTGCATATATAGTTAAATAGCACTTAAAATATGAAATAGGGTGTATTATTTTTAGGGTAAAATAGGGTATGAAGAGTTAAGTAGTTATTAAAAAGTGGTGTGGTGGTGTGGTTTTTCAAAATTTAGGATCTCATTTAACAATCCTAACATCATTCATTTGTAAAGATGAAATGATTGAAATACAAGCTATGAAAACTACCAAGAATAGTTTACATCCATTGGTGCCAATACAATGCAAGTATTCAAATGATCTTTGAAACCCTAAAGCATACACTACAACTAGAGATTTAAAAACTTTTTCCTGTCAAATCCATAAACCCAAGGTGCCCTTAAGAGGTTACCAAAAAAAAATTAAAAATCACAATGCAGAAAGGGGTTTATAACCTAGATCTAAGCCCAAAATTATAACCATTAATAAGCATTAAACTAGATATCTAGTCAGTATAGCATGTAAAACATATTATTGCATTTCATTAATAGGAAAGAGTAAAAATCATAGTTATTTTCCATTATTTTGCAAGTAAATATTACATACATCATTGTTTTAGAATGTGAAGATGGGGAGAAGCATGGTGAGTTTGATCTTGAATAGTGGAGACATATAAAATGCTCTTAGATCTTGCTAATGGTTGTACAAATGTAACCACATTAGCAATAGAGATAAAATACACACACAACAAATATCCCAAAATTTCAAAGATCCTAAGAGCTATAAATAAAATCAACTAACAACAACCTTTGAAAAGAGGACAATCCCTCTTTTTATACAACTCTTTCACCTAGAGTATTCTAGGAATATGCTTCAACTAGAATAATTCATTGATCATGCATGAAATCTCATGCCTTGTAAGAAGATAATTCTACTAACTACCTATCCTTGTCATGATGAAGATTTGAAAACAAACCCTTGATCCTCTTATCTTGAAATATGTTACACTTGGGCTTGATGGAGAATATTCCCTTGGGAGCAATAAACTCCTTCTCTTCATATGCAACTACTTGGTAATGCCTTCAACTAATCATTTGCATAGTTGGAAACATCTAGATAACTTCCCTTCTCCTTGTGCACACTAAATAACACCCCTTACTTTGTCATGATTACATTGGAATACTCTATTTATGATAGAAGCAAATAAGGATCCATGGTTGTTTGGAAAATATTCTTGGAATGGACCACATTGGCCTCACAACCCTACAATATTTCTCTTCTATAGATGTATTCAAAATAAGCCAAAACATTATAAATTTAATACTTAGCTTTTTTTTCCTTTTTAGGTTTACCACCAAACTTTATAATGCTTAAGTTCATTATTTTACCCTTTTTTAAAACTTGGCTTCACTATTTGACCCTCCATGTGAATTATATTAATAACATGGCTCCCTTTTACTTAAAATCTCAATATTTGAAATTTTTTACAAACATAACTTTCACTTGGACATGTCATTCATTTTGGAATGAGTATAAATATTGATGTGGCCTCTTGAATGTTTTTTTGGCCTTGCTTGTTTTCCACACCAACCTATGATTTCCATTTAAACTTTACTACTTTTTTTTGGACCATTTCTCTTTTGAATTTGGATTTGTGTGTAACATGCTGACCTCAAGCTATGACCTCAGGAAATGATATAAAACTTCACACATTAAAGGATAAATTTTGAGAACTAAAGGCTTCAAACACAAACCCCAAATGAAAATTCTAATGACCAAATCATTTGAAGTAAGGGAAACCTAATAATTAAATATTTCGTCAAACAAAATGTCTAACAAACAAAATTCAAACAAAATTTTTGATGAACAAGATCCAAATAAAAAAGTTATAAACAAAATGTCTGACCAAAATGTCCAACCAAAAAATATAATGTAAAAGTTATGAACAAAATGTTCAATGAAGAATTTTTCAAAAAAAATGTTTGAAAAACTTAAGAATTCAAAAATTTGAACTTGTGATTTTTTATAACTTGTTTTTTCTCCATATATTCTAGTGGGCCTTTTCATCCCAACTACAATTTTCCATAATGCAGACTTACATTTAACCTTATAAATTCTATCACTTTAAATCTTTTCTTTTTAAAATCAAAAACATCATACTCAACATTACGTGATCTTCCTAGCTTGATTTTTATCAAAAACCCTATAATCTCATTAAAACATGAAAATATTAAGCATTAGTTGGAACTAGGATTACAAAATGTTTTTACAAGGTAAAAGTGGGATTTTTAACTTAGGTGAACACTTGAAAATTGGAGGCAATAGTTAGGTATTTAAGCATTAATATTTCATAAAAGGGAACAAATTATTAAGTGCAAGTTTGGGAACTAACACACTCCACATGCCATTAACACCAACCAAAATAGCCATTATATTGACATTCCACCCACCACTAGTGTTGATTGGAACTGATAGAATCACACGTTATTGAACTGCATCCATGGAAACATATCAGTTGAATAATATCAGGGGGACTAAGACCACATTCATTTGGAATAATAAAAATCTCCTAGTGAAACATTTTTAGAGGTGTTAGGGGGAAATCAAATTTTAAACTTAGCATCTTCTAGTGAAACCTCATTTGAGGTGTTAGAATACAATCAAAGTCAAAAGTCAATTTTATTTAGTGAAACCTTCTTAGAGGTGATATGGGATAATCAAGACAAATTTATTAGTGAAAACCTCTTTTAGGTGATAATATTTTAGCACAACATTTCTTCACTACTTGATGAAGACATTATCAAAGATAACATCAATACAACTTCCAATCTACATCATAATCAAATGGTAGCTACTCTCAAGCCTAAATAATAGAAAAATCTAGTCTTAATGAGATCATATTCATAATTCTTCAAACTTTCCACAACCAAAATTATGTTGAATCTAAAATTAGAAACGTTGTGTGTGCCTAAAAATCTCACTCTTCATTTTTTGCCCGACCATTATACATTCCATTATGATCCACCTCTTCATTATCAAATCAGACCTATTAGCCAATATTTATCCATATTTACCATCCATGGCTATAATTTCCTTCAAAGAAACTACAAAGAAATCTTTTCTCATTGTTTGAAGGAAAAAAATCAATGACTGATGAATATCACAACAACATTATTGGAGTGCAAATATGTAGTAGAATCTTGATAGAGAAACTTTTAAGAAGAGGTGTGGGCTAGAAATTTAGAAATAATTGATTATTTGGTTGTATCATATGTTGATTAGGACGTGCATATCCACATCAATAAGAAAAATATAACCATATATCTACCTTTACATTTAGCTTACCATTCATCTTGTGAATGTTTTATACCCTACCATTTACCTTACCTTATCACTTGGGGGAAACCCTATTACCATTATATCCCTATTATCATAACATCATCTTTCCTTACCCTTTTCCTTTATTTACCATATTACCATACCTTCCCTATTGACCAAAGTTGTTTTTTACCATCCCTAATCAACCCTTTTGACCTTGGTTCCATTGGTTCTTCAAACACCTTCCACATTAGGATTTTGATCCAACTTCAATAGTTTTAGATTTACGTGTTCAAATGGTAGTATAAGGTATTCTAAAAATGGTTCTGGTAATTACATCCTTAATTTATGATTAATTTTTACCATTGATTATAACCACCTTTGGGAAAATCTATATTCCACCTTGTGTCACTAATTATAACTACCTATTGGCAAATTAGTATCACTAACCTATGTCATTGTTTCCTAATTATAACTGCCTATGGACAAATTAGGAACACCACCTTTACCATGAATTATTGCATCACCTTGACATTACTATTATCATTTTCCTTTTCATTTTTCTAAATTCAATAACTTTCTTCTACCTAGTCAAATCTAACTACCTTTTATGTAGGTAAACTTATTGTTAGTTGAGGTCTTAATGGGACTATGTAGGCAATGCTCGATTCACATTGAGCTCAGCCCTATCACCCATTTTCTAAAGCTCTTATTTTTTGGCAAGCAACTTAATCCATACTCTCACTATTTTATTAGTTGTATCATTTAGTATCTCATCATTCTCATCGATTTGAGATACTTAAAAAATTCCAAAAACATTCAAAACATGTCAAGATCATAAAAATTAGAAATTTAGCTTACCAACTCTTAGAGAGATTTTAAGCCTCATAATCCAAAAATATTTATCCTATTTAAACCTATTCACTCATCCTCAATTTTACCAACTGGGGAAAAATCCATTATTTTTTATAGTTTATTCCACTACCATTGGGGGTGTGACCTTCCCTTTTAATGTATCCTTTCTTGGGGGCACCACCTATTTTTTATTCCATTGAGACTTCACACATAGGTTTTACCTTGGTTGACAATAAGATGCCTTATGTTGATTTTACTTTCAATATTTATATCTTTTTTTTTCTTAGTTGTTTGTTTGTTTGTTTACCTATCTATTTGCTTTCATTTTTGTGCCTTGACTCAGTCTATATGTGTTCATTAGGTGATTCATTGTGTATTATTCTTAATTCTATCCATATTCATATGCCAATAGTGTCATCATGGTTTTTATCATTGGTGCATTATTTTTTATTATTTATTAAATCACATATTAGTATTTATGTATATTAAAGATAAGTTATCATGGTGTTTTATATCATTCTACCTACCATCACATGATACAACAAAAATTATCTTAAGAAATATTACAAGTAATAGTTCCATAGAAACTTCTCTTAGTTCACCTTGTCAAATCCTCCCACCCTCCTCAATCAAATCAACCCATTAAGCATTTATGTTGTGTAATTGCTAATCAAGATGAGCATATCTACATTGATAGGTATGACTAAATAATTTCAATTGATCAATTATTATTCCTTTATTCTATTCATCATTCCATTTTCTCTAACATTTAGGTGAACTAAATTGGCCTAAGGTCTATTTATATTATTATAGGTAGTCTTTAGATACATGACATATCTCAAGTCAGTTCAACCAAATTTATTCTTCCAATCATTTCTTTCATCACTTTATGCATCCTTGTGTGCCTAGTTATTTATGGATTCTTCATTTCTTAGACCATTGCATCTATGTTTAAACCCACTCATATTTAATTTGTATGACAAGTTATATCTTTGGGTTATTTTTGCCAATCTACCCTACTAGGGCACAACCAAAAAAAATCATTATTCAATCTAGGTCATCTTAATTATTATACCACCTAAGGTCAAATCATTATTTTGACTCATCTACCCTAATGGGGTATGTTATTGTGCTACTAATTATAACTACCTTTGAGAAAATCAATGTCTCAACCTTTATTACTAATTATAACTACCTTTTTAAAAATTATTAATTTTCAAATCCAATGCATGCAAACATTATCTTGATTGGATTAATCTCACCCATAGGTTAATTTCATTTTTATTTCTCCTTTTTAAGGGACCATCCATCAATTGTATGTGTCGACCACTCCCTCGAAGGGGTATAATTATAGGCTTCTCAAACATTGTTTGGATCTTCTTCTTCAATCATTATCTTTTTATCATGTTGTGCCACTAATTATAACCACCTATGGGAAAATCAATTTTCCCCCCCTTTAACCTTTTGGTCCCCTAGTTTTCCTTTTTTTGAGGGACCAATCACTGACCATCTTTGTCGACTATTCCCTCAAGGTGGAATCTAGAGCTCATCCATTACCATTGAATAATTATGAATACCAAAACTTTTCATTATTTAAGAATATGTTACTATGTCTACTACCTTGTAATGCATTTTCAAATAGGGGTAAACTGTAGACACCTAAAACTAGCCACAATTGGTTTTTGACTAGACTTCAGATCGATTCCTACCAACCATTATAAATTAAGCCTCAGAATAACTAACATCCCAAATTTGGTGCATAATTCATCAATTATTAGAATAATTTTGATGCATATCTATTATGTATACTATCTTGTATACAATAATAAACTCTCACATATTCATCCTTAATCACCTTCGGCATAACAACTATTAATTTGGCCTATGGACCTATTAAGTGGGGTACTTGATCAAATCTTGAAAGAGAAAAAATGATAATCAAAATCAATTATCTAATTAAATATGATTAAATACCTAGTTGAATTATCCATTTATAATTAATGAATATCTAAAAATGAAAATTCCAAAACTCAAAATATTAAGTCTTTTCATCATTGTCTTTATGAGTTGTCAATCTCTTTGAAAATATCCTAAAATATCTAATTTGAGAGTAATGCCTAGTAATTGAAAATCATAATAACATGAAAATTATTAACTCAACTAGAATTAGTCTCAAATCATCTGGGGTTATTTTTAACCCATTCCATATTTAAACTTAACCTTGACTCACATTGAGTGAGAGTTAATTCTAGAGGCTATAAATCCAAGGCCATACCCATTCATTTTTAAGCTTCAATATTTTAGATTTATTATGTAGTATTTACTCCATAAGCTTCATGCAAGTAATGTTACCATGCCCAAATATTAATCCAAGAAACAAATCCAAGGTGCCAACGAGATAAGGAGCAAAGAAATCTTCATTGTCAAAGACTTCTTGATGCACAAACTGAGAAATGCACTTCAAAAGGCCATCTTGGAGCTAAAATGAAGGTAAAGGAATGATTTCCTTTGTGTTTTAGTTGTATTTCCATTATAGTCTTGTTATATATGCTATCCCTAGTGTCTAGGCTAGGATTGTAAGTGTTAGTGTGTTATTTTGATTTTTTTTATTAGACTAACACCATACTAACCTCCCTTCTTGGATTCCTTGTTCACAATTCTCCCAAGATTTGGTATAGAATAAAAATTGATGATAAGTAGATCTGATAACAAATAAGAAATAAGAAAGTGTCATACTCATAAAATGGTGAGGTCATTCAAAAAAATGATAATGGGAAGTGGATTTCATTAAATACACAATGCACACTAGTCATGATAATGATTACTCATAAAATAGTGAAAGCATAAGAAAGACTTGAAATTCAAAGGTGCATCAAGTTAAAATGCACAAATGTCTACAAAATTAACTCGTAAAATGGTGAGAGAATAAGGCAAATGGGTTTGGCACTCTTAATTATGAGAATGTTAGGAACAAGAATTCACAAAATTGTGAGAATGAGGTTTAGGATAAAACCACATTAAAAGATAGAATATGAGTGTTCACAAATGAAATGGTTGGTAATTCATAGTGATCACTATGTCTAATTCTCTAATCCCTAAGGATTTTTATGTTCCCCTACATTTTTCATTATTTAGGTGCATAAAAATATTTTTTACCTCTTATAATTTAGACTACTCTAGTTACTCTCCCAATATTTAACTAATTATCTAGCGATTCTAGATTCAAATTAAGCCATCCTCCTTATTTTTTTATTACTAAGAAAGTAGTAGTGGCATTCTTCCTCATGCACATTCAACTTACATGGCTAGTTTCCCTATAGTTTCTACATAGTACTATAGGTTACACTACCCGATCTATGTTCTTCCTTACATTGATGGATATCAATGGATGTATTTTGCTAACATCCTCTATATGTATCACCCCAATAAAAAAAATGTACTCCACTATTTATCTTATACCATTCTCAACTAACTCATCTATTACATCTATCTGCATATTTGGTTGAGCTTATGTGGTCAATGCCTATCATTGCCTCATCAACATCCTCTTGGATAGGAGGGAGTCCATCTATAACAAACTAATAGATATTCATTTTCCATTGGCCTTGGTTTATGCTCCACAAAAGTGACTCACAAAATAGCGAGAGCATAATTCAAAGGGGTTTGTCACTCACAATTGTGAGAATATCAGGAAAAAGAATTTGTAGAATTGTGAGAGTAAGGTTTAGGATAAAACCACACTAAAATATATAAGATGAGTGTTCACAAATGAAATAAGATGGTAATTCATAGTTTTTATAGTATTTTTAGTAAAACTTTTCACTTATGCTCTCCCCTTGTCCCCTTTATGGAACTTACGTGATAAAAAAACACATCATTTTACTAGTTTGGTTGAGTTTACCTGAAGAAATATCATGTATACTCTCTCCTTGTTCCTAATGACTTAGATAACTTAGAATCAACCTAGTTATTATTTTTATTTTCTTTTTGGATTGTGAGTGTTTCCTTACAAGTTATTTAGGAGGAATTTGACCTAGGGTTTCATCTCCTAGAACTATTCCAACCCCACTCTCTGGTGGGGTCTATAAATTAGGCATATTATTAGATTGGATAGTGGTTGAGTGCTTATCCTGATAATTCCAATGGGTCCCCAATCCATGCGGCTATCTAGACATCAAACTTCACTAAATAGTACATAGATGAAGTCATTGTGTAAATGATACGACCTTTTCATAACAATCTAGATAGTTTGGATCTAATTGACATGAGTTTTTTTCCCAAGTGTTTCTAGGCACTTATGGACCATCTAGATAAACCAAGTCAAAAATTTATCTTAATTGACCTCACTTTCCATGGAACATCTTGCCAAATGTCAAGTTACTTTAGCACTTTATGTTCCTTGCCACATATTATTTCTTAAGAGATAAAGGGGGTCTTAAAAACTCTACCTACATGTACTCTTGTATTTTTGGATTAATAATTGATTCCTTTCAAGATTGGTATATTAGTAGAATCTTTGGTGGATACTATGCATACCTCATGTCAGTTTTAGCATAGGAGAATGCAATTAGGTACTAATTATTTTTACTTGTATTGTTTGAGTCCAAAATTACTTTGCCAAAATTAAACAAATCAAAAAATTTCATGTTACACTCACCAAATTGCACAAAGAAGTGTTACATTACCAAAATTGTTCCAATGATTTTCCTTGTTTAAAATAAGACCTAGACCATTTTTTTCCATTTGTTTATAATTAGCATTGTTACACTAGCCCTTTTGACCTAGACAAGTTGGATTCATTCTCAACCAAGTTTCAATCATCTTAAAAGTGTGAATCCAATTTAAAATCTATTTTGGTTATGTTGTTTACATAGACCTTTGAACTTTGTGTTAAGAGTTAATTTGCCTTCTCAAACCAAGTTTGAAACCCACTTACAAGTATAGATCTAAAGGTAATTATTTCATTCTTGAGTATTGCCTACAACTTAGGCTTGAGTTGATCACTCTTTGTGTTTATATTGTGTAAAGTGGATCAATTTTTAGTTTTGTTTAAATAACTTTTCTTAGATCAAGTGCACCTTTTTATTTCAAACCAAGGTCCTTAGACATAAGATTAGTCTCAATTTAGTTCCCAGACTAAGTTATTTTTTGAGACCAATCTCATGTTCCTAAAGCTATTCCTAGACCAATTCCATTTTTAAAGATAGACCTAGACCAAGTCCATTTCAATTTAAACCATTTTATTAAACCAAACCGAATTCACATGTGTTAAGTTCCATGTTTGAATTGACCAAGTTTAAAGTCATTTCTATGTAGACCTTTCCAAACATTGATTATTTCAACCAAGTTAAATAGCCATGCCAATTATAATATGTAAAAATCTTCCTTCTTTGGGCTCATTACCAAGACCAAGTTCACCCTCTTTGGATCCATGCCAATTACGAAGACCAAAAGCATCCTCCTTGGGCCAATTCCAACTTCATAGACCAATCATGGCCCCAAGTGAAAAATTTACCCAACAAAGACTTTAAAGACATATTTTATCAACTGGTTATAATAAATATAATTATGTGTCCACATACTCAACCTTTTGGTGAAAATAATCTTGAACCTCCCTAATAACTAAATAGATTAATACTGTGAGTATCATGGGATTTAAGAGCATTGACTTAACTATTGTGTGTGGTTCACACAACATTTACAAACCTTTATTGACTATGGGGATATCATGATGGATCTAAAACTACACAAATTATTACCTTATAACCCCTAACCACCTAAACTAGTTAGCACATCACCAACTCATTTTCAAATACAATTTGACAAATGGTTTGTTAAGAATAAAGATGTAGCCCTTCTAAAATCATTGATAGTTGGAGTCAGATTCTCATCCAACTTTCTTAAATAATGGTTAAATAACCTTATTTGGAAATAATAAATACTTCCAACATTCAATCTAGTCTTATATCCATAGCAAATCTAATCCTTACCTCTCTAAGAGTCACCATTCATTAGAGAACAAAGTACCTAAATCTGAGATTTTGCAAACAAGAGTAAGCCAAGGCTAAGAGAACCAACCAATCTATGATTTTTTTTAAAACACATATTTATGATGAGTCAACCTATGACAAATCATCCTTAGACCATTCCCATACCTTTGTGGATCCTCATTTTGACGAGATAGTCTTAATTGATTCATCTTTAGACCATTCCCTTACCTTTGAGGCATTTCACTTTGACAAGCTAGTATTTATTGAATCACACATTAACCATTCCTCTACCTTTGAGGGGCCTCACTTTGATAATATAGCATTTTTGAGTCAATATTAGATGAGCCTATTTATGAACAACAACCTATTATTACATCGTAGGCCATTACTCATTCATTGCCAAACATTCAATAGGACATCTTTGTATTTGAATATACAATAGAAGTAGAATCAACATTAGATTCAAGTTCTATTTTTGAACTTATATCAGATTTAGCATCAAAATCATAATCAACATCATTCTCAACATCAGATTTAAAGCCACTCAAGTCTGAATCAACTTTAGAAATTGAACACATTTTTGATATTTCTATAGTTGTTGAAGATGTTTTATTTAGCAAAAACACAAGTTATCCTAATAGCCTCTACAAGTATTGTGTTTCCTTTTACCATTACATTGACACTATACCTTCCATTGACATTTTACATCCCTTTACCACCAATTAACATAGCCATTATATTGACATTCCACCTCCCATGAGCATCAATTAAGACCAACAAAATAACACCTTATTAAACTACATCCACAATGACATACCAGTTATATAAAATCAAGGGGACCAAGACCACATTCATGTAGAAGAACAACAATATCCTAGTGAAAACTTCTTAGAGGTGTTAGGAGATAATCAAAGTCTAAATTTAACATCTTCTAGTGAAACCTTGTTTGAGGCACTAGAAGAAAATCAAAGACAATATTTAATGCTCCTTAGTGAAACCTTATTAGAGGCACTATGGGATAATCAAGACAACTTTGTTGGTGAAAACCTCATCAAGGAACCAATAGATGAGCGCAATGGTTCTTCATTTCTTGATGAAGACATTATTTAAGATAATACAATCATAATTGACATTCTAAAACATAATCATATTATAGAATCTCTCAAGCCTAAATAACAAAAAAATAGTATGGTCTTATCAATAGCATGTTTAGAAGTCTTTGGACCTAACATAAGTAAAACTATCTTGAATCTCGAATAAAAAACATTATGTGACTAAAAATCATGATCTTCATTTTTTACCCAACCATTTTACATTCCATTGTGATCTATTTCTTTATTCAATATCTATCTTCCATTGCCATAATAGACCTTTTATCTAATGCCTATCCTTATTTACCATTATTGGATGCACTTTCCTTTATCAAGGCTAGGATGACACCTTGTTTATAGGTTTTAAGGAAGTACACTTAATAACTAATAAAAGGGAAAAGATCAAAGTACATAGCATGATGAGCATTGGGACATCTAAGAGAGAAACACATGTAATGATCTTCTAGTTATAATTTAGGAACAAATTGTAATTCCTATCTAACATACTTATTATGCTAATATGGTAGCATGGCACTATAATGAGATAGATCATGATTTTAAGATCACATTTTAAGCAAATTTGAATATTCAATTTTTGCCAAAGAATTATGGATTATCAATATAGCCCTATCTTATTTTGACTTTTTTAGTATTTGGTGGTTAGTTGGTAGTGGTTGGGTAAGAAATATTGGTTTTGTATATATGGTGAACCAATCAATCCCTAGTGTTTGATACTATTTAATATTATTACTTGTAACACTTATAGGGAAAGGGTTCTAATTCCATGATGATTAGAATAACTCTTATAAGAACCAAAATTATGAATAAGAACCAAAATTACCATAAAAGTTTGCTAAATAATTTTATATCTAGATGTATTTATTCAATAAGGCTTATAGATAGGGGAAGATACTTAGGATAATTTGCTCATATTTTTTGGTGGGACCAACAACCTCATTTAGGTCAAGTACTATTAAAATTAAATGACAGAAGTGAAACTAAGATTGAAGATTAAATCTATTAAAAATGGAAAATATTATCAAAAATTGGCATGGGATATAAACTAGAAAAATATTATGCATCTTGTGACCCTCCATTGAGTTCAGATGTGAATAAATCTAAAACATGCTAAAATTTCAAAGCATAATAATTCATTATCTATAAATACTTTGTCACATGGGGGAACCCTATTACCATTATAGACCATTCCATTTTAGTCATTTATACTATTTTAGCCCATTGACAATTATTGTAGTTTCCTATGCTAATTAGGACATTCATCTCCACATTATTAGGAACAATAGAATCATACCATATACCTTCCCTATTGGTCAAAGTTTATTTTACCTCCCTTATTCACATTTTTTACCTATTTATGATTCATTTAATTATTCAAACACTTTAAGTCATTGGATTCAAATGTAGTTTTAGTGGATGATTTAGTCTTATGACTATTTAAGCATGTTCATTCAGAAAGGGGTAGCATCTTTGGGAAATATGCTAGTGGTCTAGAAATTAAATCCTTCATTTTAGAAAATGTTCTAAATCCACCCTAGTGAGGCATCTTCACTATGATAATGATTATAACCATATTTAGGCAAATCATTATTCCTACATGTGTCATTATTTCTTATAACCTAGAAGTAAGCTTTTACCATGCCTTGCCTTACCATTGTTTCTTACCATGCCATTTGCCTATTCATGAACATGTTATTAGTTATTTTGATTCTTCATTGTAGGTGGAATTAAATTGACTTGAAATCCTTCGAGACTATGTAATTATTTTTTAATTTATATTGAGGTTATCTCAATTACCCCTTCCCAATGTTCTCACCATTTTGTGATCAACCTAAGCCATGCTCTTGCCATTTTATGAGAAACCTAAGTCACACTCCTATCATTTTGTGAGAAACCTAAGACATACTTGAACCATTTTTTGAGAAATTATTTTTTTTATTTTTTAATCCTCAATTGAGTTGAGATACCCTAAAACCCCAAAAACATTATAAAGACCTCAAAAAACCCTACAAATTAGAAAATTATGAAAATTGTCTTAGAATTTCCATGTGAGATGTAAAACCTTAGAATTTTTTTGGGATGGAACCTTTCTTATCTGATTAACTTCATTTTAGGACCACTTTACTATGTCATTTCACTTTTATTTTTCGGAGAACTACATCAGCCTGAGGTCCATATAGACTATATAGGCAACATGTTGATATATAGGGTATCTAGGGTTAGCTCAACCTCTAATTACTTGTCACTTATTCATAAATTCAATGCCTTCTGGCACTTATTTTCATATCTTTTTCACTAAGTATTATAGGCCTTATAACTATTTTACAAGTAACCACTTATCTTTTAGTTTCCTCATCCTTATTGTTACCTTACCCATCATTTTTCTTACTCTCTCAACATTTTTTTAGTCATGTTATTTTTCCAAGCCTTAGATGTAGTGAACACTATGAATTACCAACCTATTTCATTTGTGAGCACTTGTCTTCTATCTTTCAATGTGGTTTTATCCTAAACCTCACTCTTGTAATTTTTTGAATTCATATGCCTAGCATTCTCATAATTATGAGTGTCAAACCCCTTTTCCTTACACTCTCATCATTTTATGAGTAATCCTTACCTACCCAGTGGGAATTGTGCATTTGGTGAACTCTAATTTATGTTCCCATTGATTAAATGCTCTCATCATTTTTCAAGTATATCCTTTCTTATTTATTATCTATTATCATGCCTACTTATCATCAATTTTATTTTATCCCAAATCTTGAGAGAACTACATTTGGCCTAAAGTTCATATTGGACTTGGTGTCTATGAGACTATGTAGGTAGTATCTAATTACTTAAGTAATTTGGATTCAATTAATTCACCCATTCCTTATTCTTATATTCCCCCTTTGTATTCATGTATCATCATACCTATGCCATTATTACCTATGGCCTAGGGGAAGCGTTTTTCCAATTGTAACACTTATATTACACACATAAATAGTTTCATTTAGTATTTCATTTATTACATTTTCATTGTGTGTTTTGTGTGTGTTTGTTTATTTTTCCTTTGTATGTTCCTTTTAGTTTCATTTATTCAATTACCTTTGGTTTTCACATAGTATGCTTTCCATTTAAGTCTTTATTATTTATATCTTAAACTTGAATTATTGGTATTTGTGTTCAATCCTCATCTTGATCTATTATATTTTATACTTGCAATTTTATCATTCATATCTTGATCCTATGTTGTTTACACTTGCATTTAGGTTTAGTTATTTATGCTTAAACCAATTCATAATCACAAACATGTAGATATCCATAGGTATGTGCCAAACATGAAATGAAAATAAATTTCTCACTACATTAAAATTAAAGTAATCACACAAATCATAAAAAGAGGTGTAAACACCATAACACAATTACAACCTATCACCTCAGGCATAGAACTACACAAACCAAATAGTTGGTCATTATCTTTCCAACTTAGGCATTATGCCTGGGTCTAGTCACTCTCTCAGCATTAGGTTGAGGAGTTGGTGACTTTGGATTAAACTCAATACATCCTCCTCATAGATTTTATATTGATCTAACATCTTTAACATTTATCCTCAGGCACATTTGGTCTGCATGACTAGTCTCTCTATAGTAGACACACATTACTATAGGCTACACTACCTGATCCACATTATTTACCATGTTAGTGGATATTGTCATATGCATTCCACTTCTAATATTTATATGCATCATCCCAAGCAAAGACTCATATGCACTCTCTTTCTTACACCACTCTTTACATCATTCCTCTACTCTTTGTGATGATCCTATGCAATCAATGTTTGTCATCACCTTATTTCACATCCTCAAAGATAGTGAGGAGTTCTTTGATGGAAACTTGGTCATTATTAATTTTATTTAGGCCTCATGTTATGCTCCCTTACTTGATACCTTATGCATTAAAATTCACATGCTCTTTTTTGAGGTGAATACTAAGGATAAATTTGAGGATCCATCAGCTATTATTATCATAGTATTTCTTATATCAAGTCCATTACACAATAAATTCATATATCATATCCAAAGGTGGTGGATTTCAATCACATCCACCTTAACTATTGTTGCTTTTATTCTAAATCATTATCAACTTTATGACTTACTTTTATGTTAATACCCTATTAAAATAATTATTGGTACCAATCACATTTCACACTTATTCTCTATTCAATAGGATTATATAGCCCATAAGAACATTAGTCCTCAAGGACACATTATCCACTCTACCAACTACATAGTTCATGTGACATCATTTATTCCATAGAACAATGCAGCCACTTAGAAGTGGTCACATCACTTTTTGGTGAATAAACATGGCCCCCACTCTACTCCACTATAATGTTGTGTCTAACATTCCTTTTACCATTTGTATTTCACCCAAGATGCATGGTCAGGTATTTTATATAATAAAAATTCCTCTTGAAAAGGTCACGTCAAATCAAATTTTGGTATAGACATGTAACCCCATAGATCATTGGTACCAAGGTACTAGGATAAAAAATGCAGACATGATAGCAATTTACAAAAAAATAATTTAGATATCTTGACTTAAGTGTCATCTATATACCTAGGATTTCCATAATGATGGTATTTTACTAAATCAAATCTACATGACCTTCAAATAAAATATTTGTAAGTCTCCACTTAGTTACAACCCTTAAAACTCATATCATAGTGATGATGGCATTTTGTCAAAAAGGCTTTACAAATCATGATAGATGACCATCTTATAAAAATCAGCTCATAGTAATAAATGTTTCCACTTCACTTATGCCCTCACATAATTTTATAAACCCTAGCCTCCTCATGAAATAAACCTTCCTTTGGCTCAACTTCATAAAATTATAATTTATGGTGCTTAGCATTTTTAGGCTCTTATTTATCCTATCTTATCCATTAGTAGTCCCTAATCCCAACAAGTGAGGGATTATTATATCAGCTTATTAATGTTTGCCAATATTTTGAGCCATGATCTCACCATTTTACAAGTAATCTGATCCATACTCTTACCATTTTGTGAGTTTAATATTATAAATCTCTTAATCCTCCATTGATTTGAGATGTCAAAAATCCCAAAAACATTCAAAATAGTCCATAATACCTAAAAATTAGAACAAGGCTTATGATCTCTCTAAGAGATATAAAGCCATAAAATCCTATAAATTGGAATAGGCTTCCAATCTCCATACAAGATATAAATCCATTTGATCTCCTAAAGAGATATAAATACCCAAAATCCAAAAATATTTGTCATGTTTTAAACTTAGTTACCAATCCTCAATCTTCCCCACTAGAGCAAATTCATTATTGGTTCTAATCCATTCCACTACCATTAGGGTGTGAGATTACCTTTGCATATATTCTTGCCTATGGGAACCATCCAATTCACATTTTTAGTCCAAGTATCCTTGCAGATGTGTTCTCTAATTTTCATGTATCTTTGCTTAGGGGCAGCATCTAATTCCACTTTTAGGCCAAACTCATAACTTTTACCTTGTTAGGGAAAATCAAAGCATGCAACTTATACCAAGATATATTATCCCCACATGTCATTCCCTTTCATATAGCCTTACTTTAGGGCACCATCCATTTATCATTTCATTAAGATTTCACATGTAGGTATTGACTTGGTTAATGACAAGATGTTTTATGTTTATTTTATTTCAAGCTTTGTGTGTGTTTGTTTATTTTCCTATTTGTTTTTTTTTCATTGTTGTTGCCTTGACTCAGTGCATATGCATTCATAGAGTGATTCCTTATGAACTGTAATTGATTCTATATATTGGTTTACATGAAAATTACCATCATGGTTTTTATCATTGGTGCATTGTTTTCAATTGTCTATTTAAGCAAGAGTTAATATTTATGATTATGGTATCTAATGATATCATGATTTATTTATAATTATGTTGTATAATGTCACATGTAAAATAAAAAATTGGGCCAGTAGATCTTACAAGAAATGTTATTAACTATATTTCCCCTTATTCACTTTGGTGATTATCCCATATTCCTTGATCAAATAAAAACCAATTGACCATTCTAGTTATATCAATGCTAATAAATATGAGCATCTCTACATTGATAGGTACAACTGAATTTCCCACATTGATCAATTTTTATTCTTATATTCAATTCCTCATTCCATTTCCTCTCATTTATGGGATAACTACATTGGCCTAAGGTCTATTTATACTATATAGTCAGTGCTTTGATACATGATGTATCTTGAGTTATCATCATCACCATCATTACCATTATTCTTTAATCCCCTTTATCTTCTTCCAATCATTTCTTTCATCACTTTGTGTATCCTTATGTGCCTAGTTTGTTATGGATTCTTTATTATTTAAAATTTCATTAGACCAGCTCCCCTATATTTACACTCATTCATATTTAATCTATGTAAAAGGTTATATCTCTGAGTTATGCTTGTCAATCCTCCCTACTAGGGCAAAATCATTATTTCATCAAGACCTCCCTTTGGGGCATGACCCTATACCTATTATCTTGTAACAACCTATAGTTTTCAACACATTCATTCTATTATCATCATTGGAAATCAATGTGTGTAAGCATTAACTCAATTACACTAATCTCATCCATGGGTTAGTTCATTTCTTATTCTTTATTTTTTTAGGGACCGTCCATCAATATTATGTTTTGGTCATTACCTCAATGGGGAATCATATGCTTCCCAAACTTTGTTTGGAGCATCATTTTTCAATCACCATCATCTGTTTATTCTTAAAAACATTTTTATTCTTTTAAAAGACATTATTATGCCTATGTCTCATAATGCCTTCTCAAATAGGGGAAAAATTTAGACACTCTTTTTTAGCCACTTCTATGTCTAAGCCTATTTCAAACTGATTTATAGAAAACAACATAAATTAAGTTTATAAACCACTAAAATACATAAATTCTTCTATGTGATTGTCATGCATCTTTAAGAACATATTGGCACATCCCTAACTGAGGTAATGCATTATATGCAACTGTCAACTTCAATTAATTCATCCTGACTTAAATTATGATAATACAAGAGAAGATTTGGGATTAATTATGTCAAATGGTTCTTTGACTATTAAAATTCACTTCAATTTTGATTAAGTTAATTAAAATTATTTAATTAGCCTAGTCTTATTCTAATAGTAAAATCCATAGATTTTAGAATTTCTTATTTTATAAATTCACTAATTGAATTTACTCCTCAACTCTCATGACAAGGGGCCAAGTGGATAATAAAGAATTAATGAATTTATATTTTAGAAATTCATAAATTCAACCAAAATATATAAAAATGTGACATCATATCAAATTTTTAAGCCACTTAGAATTGGGTTGGAGACATAATCATTTTTGGCCCATGTCTCTCACATGGTCCTCTTACTTTCATCCATTAATCTTGATCTTAAGATATATGGTCACAATTGAATTGATTTATAGCCACACATATTGATCTTGATATGGAAAGACACAAATCATTCTCTTCATTTCTAGAAAACTATGAATACCTAATCCATGACTGTTATTCAACAAGATTATTAAGCAAAATGTATAATTTTTAAGTTTTGAGAGATAGCTTCAATAGACCAATACATGCCAAGGCCAAAACTATATGCAATCCAAAATGCATCATGTCTATAAATCAATCCTAGATTAGATAAGATAGAACATACCTACACTTTTTATTAGGGATACATTTTTTAGTTAGGGGCATGACCAATATGGGAATCCTATAGACCTGATTAGGGGATCAATTGTCATAATACACCATGCTAGGAAGGTTTCTAAAGCCTATAGTCTAACACAATCACACAACAACCCTAAAAGATTCCTAGGTTTAATGTTCACTCTATTCTAATAAAAAATAAAGTAAAACTAATCTAGTGCTCACCAAAGCTTATGACACAAAGTGAGGGTTAAAATTAAAAAAAACTAAACTAAACATACATAGAGGACATATACTCATGTCAATATATGTATAATCCTAATGCATGGGAGAAAGAAGAACAATTTCATTATCTATCTACTCTTATAAAGGAGAAATAAAGTAAGGAATACTTACATTGAAGGCAAACCTTTCAAACCTAAATCTCTCCCTTGGCCAAGGTGCTTTACAAGATATTATTGTGGTATGTAAGGATAATAAAGACAAATCAGCTCTAGGCTACATAACCTATCTATGCATCTAAAAGACTTCTCCACAAGACAAGATCCATATCTCAAAAGAAAGTATGGAACCCTAAGCTCTATTACTCAAGTAGAATGGTCAATAATTAGATTTGCATTCACATTTATTCTTATTTACTTATGTTATTATATATGGTTGAAAATTAACTTGTATATATAGGCAGATCTTACCCTAAATCCTTCTGAATATATTGAATATATCAATTGTATAGAGTTGACCCAGTCGACCCTATATGTTTTTGGGGGATAATTCACTAGGTCCCAAGCTATGTTAGTCAAAGGGATAACAAAGATCATAATGAGAAATACCCCTAAATAGTACATGGTTGACCTAGTCAACCCTGTATAGTAATTAGAAGCTAAAAATTATATAGGCTCGACCTAATCAACCTAGTATAATCAACTAGTTGAAATTGGGTTAAGGTAATAACAAGGAGGATAAAACATGGAAAATGACTAGAATGGGTAAGGATAAGAAGAATAAGCTTAGGGTAAATGGTTTTAGGAAATGAGGGTGTAATTGATAAGTGGAAAAAGGGATAACAATATTATGAAGCACCAATGGTCTACCCACCCATTTTCATGTGTACCCCTTAAAGCATGCACTCAAAGAGATTAAGACTTGATGGGTTCCTAAAATATACAAAGTTTCAGTAATCAATAAAAGTTTGAAAATATTATGTGTATACATATGCCCCATTCAAATCTCATCACATGTGATGTAAGTGCAACACAAGATGGTGCTTCAAGAAATAGAACACAATAACACACAGTGTTGATGCTAAGTAAAGTATAATAAGTAGCAAATAAGATAAAGAAAAGGACAAAATTGAAAAACATGTACCTTTACTTACATTAGTGTTGTAGATAAATAAGTAGACTATAAGAGATGTGAAGGTATCCAATGTGAAGAACAGTAGGCAAACTTATAGAAGTTAGTACAAAAAATAGCCAAAAATTAAAAAAAAAATGGAATATAGGCATATGATAGTGGAAATGATTTTCTACATCATTACAAATCCAACACATTCTATGGTTTTAGTAGGAAAATAATTGAAGAATTTGAATTTTGAAAATGTGTTTTTTAAATAGGGGAAAGAGAATTCATTTTGTTATTTTGACTTGTGAAGGAGAGAAATAGACCTCTAGAGACCAAATGAGATAAGATGGAGAGGAGATGGTAGGCTAGATGAGGAGGGGCTCCAGGAGTGGCAATGTGTGCACTACAAGTATGCAACTATGAATCTTAAGCTAGTTTTTGAGTATTTTGTTGAATTAAGTGTATCCTTAGAAAAATGTAATTTTTAGCATTTTTAGATTTTAGAATAAAGCAAAATCAGATTCTATATGTATGAAAAACTAATTAGGCAAATGGGTTTGAATTAATTAGGAATAAAACTATAATAAGGCACTTTTTTAGGAAAATACAAGGGGTTGGTAGCTAAAATCAATTGAGTCAATCTAGTTGACACAGTAGGCTAAAAATAGGCAAAATCCACACTATCAACCTAGTAGGTGTGTGTTAACCCTATACATTTTACAGATTACAAACCTAATACAGTTTGCCAACTAATCTAAAAAGTCTAAAATGACAAAATAGTATTAGGGAGGGGAAAATACGAGGGTTGACTTAGATTTTTAAGTCAACCAAGCTAAAAATGGGGGAATTATAGTCAAATTAGGTTGACCAAAGAACCAAAAGTGTATGAAAATGCATGCAAAAGGCCCAAAGAAAGCTAGAATGGGTTGAAATGACCAAGTAAGGTCAAAAAGGACTGAATAAGCTAAATATAGGTAAAAATGAATGAATTAAATCAATTTATACTTTTTTTTTTATTAAAATTGTAAAAATAATGTATTTTGATTATACATGACATGGAGGATCTAATATATCTTTTTTTATTTCTTAGTTGCAGGGATGATCCTAGTTCTAGAGATTGGTAGACATCTCTTGGCTACCAAATCTACTGGAGCATCTTACCATAGGTGATAGATCTAAGCTAGTAGTTGTAGGCCTAAGAGGGATAGCTGATATGTGTAGGATTCCCCTAAGTTCAGATCAATTAGTCATGTTCATTGGATGTTGGTAATAATTGACTAATACCTTTACATGGGAGTTGGATAGGGGTGTGGTAGAGGTAGCTATCACTATGGAGGATGTACATGCCATCTTAATGCTATCGGTGATAGGATCACTAGTGACTAAAGGCATACCGAATAGCCAAGAGTAGAGGAGACCCTTAGCCATATGGGTTATAGGCTAAGAGATGATATTAGGATGTAGGTAAGTTAGTATGTTTGATTTATATGCATCACATATTCTAGATATCTAGAAGGCTATGATAGTATGTATGACATAATGAGTGCTATGTCATAAGTTAGACAACAAAGTACCATTATTCATGGTAGTCTTGATTAGGATGATACTATAGGAGGACATGTTATATGATCTTAGCTCTATCATCTAGGTCCAGCTCATATATGATCTATATGAGCTATTGGTTAGAGGAAAGAAGTTGATAGGACTGATCATATTATTGATAACTTGGATCTATGAGAGGTTTCCCATATATCAATTGGTTGGGTTTCCCCTTGCAATCAATGATAAGTCACCTCAGCTGTAGAGATGGAAAGAGGAATAGGTAGTGAAATCCATGCCCCAAATGTTATTTTTGTAGATAGTGAGATGTGAAAACATAGTGTGGTAGCCATATGGGTACTTAGTGACTACATGGCTAAGTTGGTACATAGTTGCACTAGCTAAAATAAGGACAAAGGTTATTAGACACTATACTTGGTGGAAAGAGTCATATCTAATGTCATGGGTGATAGGATAGATGGGCTTACCTTATCCATCAACACTGATATTGATTCTTGAGTAGTAGGCTTGGCATGTGAGAGAGCCATAGGGGAAGAGGGGACTAGGGCCACTAGTGGTGAGGTTGATGATCAAACCATGTTTTGAACAATCGTGGACTAGGTAATCATGATAAGGATTAGAGTAGGAGGAGAGGGATGTGGAAGTAGTGGTACTAGATATACCACCACTAACTCCATAGTGAGATGAGCTATGACCACTGAGGACACAACATCGATGCAGGCAGGAAGAGCAGGGGAGAGTGGAGACTATCACTATCCTTGATGAAATATCAGGGGATCTAGAGGAGAGCTAAATGATGGAAATACCACTCAGGGATAAGATGAGGTAGATTCAACTCATGATATCTATATTTGAGCTAAGGACATAACCTATAGATTATGTTTTATGAGTTCATGCAGATGGAGAGACTATGCTAGGCAATTATGTGAATGGTGAGACCATAGTGTCCAAGACATAGATAAATAATAAATATGATTAAATTATTTCTTAATATTTTATTTATGAAATAGAGATTAGAGGTAGATAGATATTGCAAAATATGATAGTGATCTAATATCTATCTAGGTGTGACTTTGTAGACATAGCTGAGGATGAGGACAGATGGGGGTCCATTGTGAGGGGAGAACTCCATGACATCCTAAATGAGACTTTATATCCATATGACTCTACTATAATAGAGTACCTTAGTGCATCATCTACCTCAGCTCAGGCAAGCTAGTTTAGATTATCAAGGGAGGCAAAGAGGTAGATACAAGCTTAGAGGGAGAGGATACAACCACCAATAGAGATGGGTGCAAGTGAGATATGGGAATGGAAGGCCTTGTAGAGGAGAGAGATGTGCATCTATCTATAGTGATATAGATGACATAGACATATACAATAATGTAAACCTAGTTGATGTAGGTACATATAGTAACCCAAACTGAGTTGGTGTAGCCACAGGTACAGATGACACATCTACAAGGATAGGTATAGGGACTGAGATCTTGGATGGCCTCTTTACAAATTACTATTTATAGGATTTAGATTGAGGCCTCAATAGGCAATGTGGTTAGGCCATGAGATAGATAGGATAGGGCCTAGCCATAGAGCTAGAGCATTATATATGGTTGTAGTTGTTATATCAAAACTCATGAGATGTATATATATGATGTATCATTTTGGCATATTGATGTTGATTGTGTATGTTTTTATTATCATGGTTATGGTTGTGAATGATTTGGATATATTTATTTCTATAACATGTATTTATATTAATTTTTTATATGCTATAGAAAATATATGAGATGTGGTTTCTTTTCTATCATTATATAGAACACATGCATGGTTAAAAAGAAATAGGAAAAAAGACTTGGTAAAATATAATCAAACTAAAATGTATTACACACTATTTCAAGTTGGGAAATGTGTAATGACAATAAAATTACTAAGTATAAACAACCAAGAGATGGTAAAACAAGATGGTAAAAAGTAATTTTTTTAAAACTAAAGTGAAAGATTTTTGCACCAAATTAAACAAGTAAAATCATACTAAGTCACATTGGGAAGTATGAAAATAATGTAATAAAATGGAAGGTATCTAAAAAGGCATAAATGGTGTAAAAAAAATTAAATTAAATCAATCAATTATAATAAATCACGTTGGGAAGTATAAGACAAAAAAAACTGGTAAAATATTGGTCTTAAATTGATCATACTAATTCAAGCTGGGAAGTATAAAAATTTTAAGAAATGGTTGTATTCTTACATGCAATCAAAAAATAAGAAGATGAAAGAGAAAGAGAAATGAAGTAAGAATAAAACAAACTAAATTAAGCTGGGAAGAATGTCAATTACATGTAACTTCATAATAAATCACATCTTATCTTGTATTTGACACATGTAATTTTTTTTATGACTTGTATTATTGGAAAATTTTGTGAGGAATATTGGGTCATATCCATGGTCTTACACTGAAAATCACAAAGAGAACACCACTGGGGTGGAAAATTAGGTTAATTGGGTAACAAAGGATGTGGGTAATAAGAAGTAAAAATGTGATAATTTGTGATAATGGTTGGGTCATGTCCATGGTCTTATAATACAACTCACAAATTAAATACCAAGGGGAGGGATTAGTAGACAAAAAAATATTTCTCAAGAGGAAATATGAAGGGTATAGGGAGTGAAAAAGGGAGTTTGAAAATCAAGACTTATGCATCTTATGAGAAGACCTTAGGAGACAACAGGCATACTAAGGATATGAGAAGACATTAAGTGACTAGTGACCATCAATGTACAAAGGAAACTTGTTTGCTATAGACAAAAATTTGTAGGTAAATAAGTGTGTTAATAAGAATAAATCATGAAGGTAGATTGGTAAAAAAAGAAAGGAAAATGGACCTACCTTCCCACAACATGTTCCCTATTCTTTAGGACCCCTTACAGATACGTTGATCTACTACAAAGATTGGGTACTTGCATGAGAAAGTAGGTAGCACTAAAATATTTTTTAATTCTCCTCTTATAATCTACTAGTCTACCACACTCCAAAGGACCTCGGCTCTACCATGAGGCTAACTATGGAGTTTAAGATTTGACTAGAAGAAGGATATGTGCTTTGAATCATGTCTTTTAGTGTGATTTGAAATTTAATAATATTTTTCCTTTTATATCATTTCATTTTGTAAAATTATTTGGCTTTTAAATTTTTATGGCTTTTTAAGATTCCTCCTCCATATGGATTTGGAATTACTAATCATGAGAGATGTAGTGATACACATGAATGAGCTATAGGCTAGGGCTAAAGGAATCTACGTAACTAAAGATAAATAATAACTAGGACACTTAGGCTTAAAAATTAACTAGCATGTGATCTCAAGTCTCAACTGTGTATATGCTTAGTTTTTGGAATTGGAAGAATGGAAAAATGAGATCCAAAGGCGGACTGGTAAAAGGAAAGTATAATGAGATACATTGTTTGCTAATTGATCACATGGCAAAATGAGACAAGGACCAAAGGGAACAGGGCTGGTATAACCAAGTCAAAATGATAATTATATATGAAAAATAGGGATAAGAAATCAAAAAATCATAGACATAAGAATAGAGTTTTGAAAAAAACTCAAGAAAGAAAGAGAAAGCAATGATAAATAAATACAATCATATGCAAAGATAAATGATAATATAAGTAAGATATGCTACCAAAAATTAAAGGATCATCATATAATTAAAGAATTAATAATACGTAGGGAAAGATTAAAAAAGGTTACGGAACTACATTACAAAATTAGAAAGCCTCAACATTTTAGGCCACAATGTTGGGCCTATCATCAGGAGGGATAATATGATAAATAAGGACAAAGAATAAACAATAAATAATAATACCAAGGTTTAAAAAGAGTGGTCGGATAAGGTGGATGGAGGACATTATTATTATTATTATTATTATTATTATTATTATTATTATTATTATTATTATTATTATTATTATTATTATTATTATTATTATTATTATTATTATTATTACTAATTTATTTATTTATTTTTTAAACCATGTAATAGGTCTCCAATTAGCATTTAATTTCCAACCATCATCCCTATTAAGATTAAAAGGATTCTTTTTAATCTATTTATCCTCATGAACCCATCTTCTCAAAAAATAGTATTCTTTTGTAATAAATTTCACTTAATTCATTCAAATGTGATGACCAATATTATGTGAATGCTCCACAATAGCATATTTTTAAAACTAGTTATGAGCAAGGTTGGCATAGTAAGGTGATACTTAAAGAGCACTATGCTGACCTTGCTCATAATCAATTTCAAAAATCTACCATTGTGGAGCATTCACATAATAGTGGTCATCACATTTTCATGAATTAAGTGAAATTTATTACAAAAGAATATTATTTTTTGAGAAGATGGGTTCATGAGGCTAAATAGATTAAAAAGAATCATTTTAATCTTAATAGGGATGATGGCTGGAAATTAAATGCTAATTAGAGACCTATTACATGGTTTTTAAATAATAATAATAATAATAATAATAATAATAATAATAATAATAATAATAATAATAATGTCCTTCATCGACCTTAGATGACCTCTTTTTTAACCTTGGGACTGTTATTTATTATTTATTTTTTGTCCTTCATTATATTATCCCTTTTGATGATAAACCAGCATTGTGGCCTGAAATGTTGAAGCTTTCTAATTTTGCAATACAGTTTCATAACCATTTTTAATCATCATATAAGAAAAATATGAATTTGACACAATGTCAAATGATATAATAGATAACTAAGAATGAAATTGGAGCACATATCCAATCAAAAACTAAATTTAAACGAACCATTCATGTGCTCATAAGTATTGATAAATCTATGCACACATATTATCTAAGACATTAGATAAATCTCTATGAATTTGGATACAAACTACTTCTAATGTCTCATCAATATTCAATGAAAACTAGGAAAAGACTTTTCTTCTAATCTCATTAACTAAAAAATTAGGAATACTCAATGGATCATGCTAATAAAAATTAGGCAAGGGATGCTAGGGAAAATGTGTAGGAGTGGGCTTTATGGGAGATGTAGGGATCACTAGTGGAGAAAGATCCACGGGTAAGGGACTCATAAGTGAATAAGGATCCATAGGTGAGGGAAGCTCCATAAGTGAAGTAATCATGGGTGGAAGTATAAAAGGTAACCAAGGGACCACAGGATAGGATGAACTCAATGGAGAATAAGGAGGATCCTTATTACAAGAATGACCTATGGGAAGAATGGAATAAGATCTAAGAATAGCTATAAGGTGATCCTAAAGGTGTTATTAAAGGGCACAAGAATGATCAATGTGATGGATGCCACATTGGTATCATAGATAATATACCTCACCATACTTAGGTATATATTTAGGTAAAACCTTTGGTGGAGGCATGGCTTTGTTTGAAGTGGGAGAGGAAGGACTCAAAGTATCAATATATTATCACAATTATAATAATGGGTAGAAGAATGATCATTTATCTCATGGAAGCAACTAATATGCTTGTGAGAGGTTTTAGGGAAAGCACTCATAGGAGGTATAATAGGAGTGAAAGAAGCTAGAGAGGACTCATCATCCCATTTGGTGGGAAATAAAGCCATCTTAGGCAAAGAAAGGAAACCATCACCAAGGGAAGGTGGTGATAGATGAAGAATGAAACTAGGCTCAACCAAAGGAGCAATGGGATGATAAGTAGGGGTAGGCTCAGCAACAATAGGAGTATGAACAGGCTCAACTATATCAAGAGAAATAATAGGCTCAACTATAGTGGGAATGGGAATGAGCTCTGATAAGGGCTCTACTGAGGGAGGGGTGGTATGTATATAATGTCTAAGGAGGGTCACACTAATCTTAGGAGTCAACCAACTATGGTTATTAGGGAATCTATCAAAATGATAAGTCCCAATCATAGCACGATCCATGAGCATACTCTTATTAGGCTCCTTATAAATTGGAGGTGTTGGTTCTATCTCTACCCTATGATAAAGAGGAAAAATACTAAAATTAGGAATTGTAAATGAAGGAAGATGGGAAGATACATGAAAAGACTCAAGTAAAGAGGAATAATAACAAATAATCTCAACATCATGATATTGTACAAGACCACATAAGAATGGATCATCTAAGGAATAAACATCATCATAATCTAGGGTATGAAGATCAATGACATAAGTAGGGATAACCTTATCATCCAAGGAAGTGTAGTGAATATAATGCCAATTCTTGGTTAAGACTATTGTAATATCATTTTAAGGATGCTTGTGAGTATGAGGATGTAAGTAAATAGGAATTTTTGAGATGAAATGAGGTGAGAAATTAGAATTTGTAATATTTAGGTTAATCTCATTGGGCTCATCATCATCAAAATTTATGAGGTTAGGATGAATGTTCCCAATGAGTTTGGGATGCCCATTGTAACCTCAGTTTGAATTAACAAGAAAATTAAGACATTGTGACTCACAAAATGGAACATTGGGCAAAGGTTTAAGAATAAGAATCTTGAAGACACCATGTACTTAGAATTATTCAAAATTCAAAGGGTTAGTGTCACCTTGAATCCTATAGATGGCTCCATTATGAGTTAATTTAATACATTGGTAGGTGAAAGAAGCAACCACTCTCATATGGTGATTCCATGGCCTACCAATTAAGATGTTATAAGAAATGGGAAAGTTAAATATCATCACCTTCACATGAATGGTGATAGGTGGGATGATAATTGGAAGCCATATACAACCTAAAGGAGATATTTACCTTATATCATATCCTTATTAGGTGTTATATGTAGACTTTATATTGTATTCTAAATATCCAAGATTCTTAATGAAGTCGAGAAGGAAATGTAGGTACTAGAAAACTCATCAATTAATGCATTATTAACTTAGATATATCCTATTTGAACACTAATGAATAAGGGATGATCATCTGCATGAAGAAAAATATCATCAAGAATCATAAAAGCTAAAGGAAACTTTAAGTAAAGAGAAGTGTTTATAGTTTCATAAATGTTGATATAAATCTCTTCACATTATTGTAATATACTATCTTTGGATGTAGATAAGGCTACTTCCCTCCTGATAGGGGAGGACAAGGGACACTCATCTTGAATAATAGTTGCATAAGGTGGTTTTTATGATGTGGATAAGTCCTCATAAGCTCAAGGAATGAAATTTGGGATGGGATATTAGTGATCTCCATGATGGGATCCCACTCATCATAACCCATAATAACGTTGTTATATATAGGTTCATAATAATTAAGGAAGTCCTCAGAAGGAGAAGCTGAAGTACATTGGAATTTATTTTGATAAGAAGAAGAAGGTTTAGAAAAAGGTTAAAAATCATGTTGTGATGATGAAGGAGGTGGTTCAAGTTGATTTGGAAAAGTGGTAGAATAAGTGTTAGTAGAAATTTGAGTATCATTAATGTTGGAAGATAGTGTAAGAGTGGTTTAAATAGAAAAGGAAGTTTTATCTAAGGGAGAATCAAGAATTAAATTATCAAAATTAATAAGGTCATCTTTCCCCAACTCATTTAAATGAGTTGGATAATAATCCTAGATAACATGATATGTTCTAGATGAAAGAGGAGTGTAGATAGGTTGGGAATCAATAAAATCAACCATCCTTCATAGATTAGTCATGCTAAACACATTCTCTTTAGAAGTTGGTTCAATAATAATTTCTACATTATTGGTGGAAGGGGTGGCTTTGTATTTATTGTCTTGAATAGGTAGATGATTAGGAAGAGGGTCCTTATAGATAGCCAAATGAGCATTAGCTTGTTTCAAGGCTTGAGTTTCATCATGTGATTTATACTCTTTAAAAGTAATTTCATAAGCTTTTTGATGATTTTAAATGATATAATCATGATCAAAATTATGAATAAGAATAAAATCCATAGCTAAATTTTAAAGTTATCTACAGGTCTCATGATAATGACCCCAACTAGTTTGAAACCAATAAAACTTGTTAGGATCATACTTGGATTTCATAGGATGGGCAAGGTCAAGATCTCATGTAAGAGACCTATGTAGACACTTAAGAAATTTACTTGAGGATAAAGGTTTATGAAAATTAATATTATTTTGTGAAGATAACTAAGGAGTTGGTTCTAATGAAGGGGTAGGAACAATAGGCTAAACATTGTGAATGGTGTCATAATAATATATAATACCATCATTAGTAACATTGAGATTTTTGTTATTAACTAAAATATGAGGACCTATATAAGTATGGGGTTGCTTGAATTGACACATAAGTAAATATTATCATTTATCTTGGTCAATAACCTCCTCCATGGTACATGGAGAGAGAGTACAGACCCAATATTGGAGTTTAGGAAAAAGGGATTTAGTAAAGAGATGGAAAAGATTGTCATCAACCATGTTATGTTGAAATTTATTTGATAAAGTTTTCCAACTTTTATCAAAGGCTTGAGAAGTTTCATTTTCAAGTTGTTTGCAATTTATTAAGTAGGCCAAAGTGTTTTCAGGAAGATCACTAGTTTGGAATTTTTGAACTAAAGCATTCACTAAATCCTCCAAAATAGTAATGGAATGATTTCTAAGTTGGTTGTACCAATCCAAGGAATCACTTTTGATAGTTTTGGATAATATTTTGGTAGTGTAAAAGGTTTTTAATTTGACCCAATCCTTATAAATATTTCCAAATGTTTTAAGATGAAGGGTGGGATCAGTTGATCCATTATAAGAAATTATAGGTGTGATACCTCCTATATCAATGTTATCAATTTGAGTAGTGAGGGGTTTATTTTGGAGATGATTAATGATTTTATTTACAAAAGGAGGTTTAGGAATGATATTTCCTTGAGAATATCAAAGAGGAGGAGAGGAAACATTCTAGTTATGCATGCCCCAAGCTATTAGTTGAAGATGAGATTGAAGATGAAGAAGGTGGTTTTGCATTCTCATCATTTGATTTGTGTTATGAGCTTTAAATGTATTCATTTGATTGAGTGTTTGTAAAAATAGTTGATGTGTTTGATTAGTATTTTTATAATCATTAGAGTTGGTGTTAGTGGTTTGGGTACCACTATTGGTGTTAGTAATATCTTGAGAGGAATTATGAGAATGTGAGGTACTAGTGGTAAAATTTGCTTGTGTAGAAAAATATGGAATAGTGAATGGTTGAGAGGAAGAAGAACTAGTATAATTATTACTTTGGGTATAAAATGATGAACTATTGGAAGTATTAAGGATAGTGGATATTATGATAGTCCCACTAGATGTAGAACCTACCATGCTAGTGGATATAACAGGCATGGAGGTGGAAGAAGTTAGAGAAGAAGAGGTCATGGTATGAGAAGGGGTCATAATCAAAATAATAGGTTGAGAATAAAAGAAATTGGTACCCTGAAATCTAGTTGAGAATGTATGAGTAAGTAAATGAGGCTCTTCAACTTGACCACTAATCATAAGATTTTAAATAGTAGAAGGATATTTTCCTTGATGTTGAGAAAATTTAGAGATAAAGAAGAGCATTTTAGGGGTATACTCTAATTTGGGTTGATATTATAATGATAAAAGAGGATTATGTTATAAATATGTATTACGAGGGGTCTCATACTTCATTGTATGAGTAACATTATGAATATTACTAACATCCAAGAGAGGAACCCTACTCTGTCTAGGGGATACCCTATAAGGGTTGGTAAAATGCATCATGTTTATTGACTACGACTCAGTATTATCATCAAGTAGAAATTACATGATGAAGGGAAGGAAGGAGAGATGAGAAAGTAATAAAATATGGAATGATATAAATTATATAGCATTGACTGGGTTGACCTAACATAAAAATAGGGTCTATAAACTATACAAGGTCAATTGGGTTGATCTAGTACAGTGAATAGAGATTGGAAAATAAGAAAATAGGGTATGTAAACTATATAGGGTTGACTGGGTTGATCCAATATAGCTAATAGGGACTAAAAAAAAGTATAGGGTCAATTAGGTTGACCTCATACAATTAAAAGGGAAAATTTAAGAAACTTATGATAGATTTGTAAACTAAAACAAGATGACTTTTGTAAGTAATTTGAAGAGAAATAGTTGAAAGGAAATAAATATTCAATTGGATTTATGTTAGCCAATCAAATTAAAGCACATAACACAAAACCTTGCACCAATGCTGGCTAATTCAAGTTTCTATAATATAAAATACAATTGAGTAAAGAGTAAGTAATCAACATGGAAAGTAAAGATCTAGATAATTGGTCAAAATGTTTATTAGATTATTAATATATGATTTTAAATGTGATGGGAAGTTGGCTATAAGCAAATAACTAGAATGGTAATCTAAGGATGGTTTTAGCTAGTTTGGGCTTAAAGAGGCTATAGTGTCAATGATACAAGATTGGTATTGGGGCCTACCACTTCATTTCACACACTGTAATGATAAGGGTGTTGGGTGATTAGCCATAATTTACCATTAACCATGATTTATACTTGACCAGAGTATAAGGTCAGCTTCTCTCTTAGTGATGAAATCCAAATAGGTTGGCCTTGGGTAGACAAATGTTAAAATGTTTGTTTAGATTTTTTGATTTGTCCATCTGTACAGAAAATAAGAAATAGTGAAACTAAATGATTAATTAAAAACCACATAAGTAAACTATGTGATCTATTCTAAGTATGAAAGCAATAAGAAAGGAAAGTATAAACTAATTACTAACATATAAGATTATTTACAACTTTTAAATAAGGTACACTATCGATATAGTCAATAGTGTATGCATAAAATATAGAATAGGGTCGATAGGGTCAAACCTATATTGCAAAAGTAAGGTCTTAAAATGAATATGTTTGATAGATTTAACCCTGTTATTCATACAACACACATAACATAGAACTAGATCAACAGGGTCAATCCAATTAACTGTGCAAGGGTAGTTTTAAAGACTATAAATTATGAAAAGAAAGATTGTAAATAAAGAGACAAAAATATAGAAAGGAACCTTAGTGGATCAAAGATATAGAGAATGAATATTGTTGTTAAATAACCTTGATATATGCTTGTAAATTTTGTTAATTGGGTTGACTGGGTCGATTAAGCTTTACAAAAACCTATTGTTGAGTGTCTGAAATGTACAGGGTCAACTGGGTTGACCTAGTATGTTGAACCTAAGGTTTGAAAAAGTAGTAGTTTGGACTAGATATTTGGAAATCTAAAAAAATATATTGGGTTGAAAATATTGATCTAGTAGCCTATACCTAAAAACATGCACATATAAGTTAGATACTAGGTCAATAGAGTCAATCTAATATGACAAATATATGATAAAAATAATGATGAAAGAATGAAATAAATGAAACAAGATGAACAAATCTTGTAAGGGTTATTTCATGTGGGGTTCACTAGAATGTAATATGAATATGAATCCAAAGTGAAGTTAATGCTAATAAAAATTGAAACTAAAATGGAAATGTGAAGACAATCCAATTAGTGGTGGTATAGGATTTATGTTGGGTTCACCAAAATGTATGCAATTAGAAATTCATCATGTCTATAAATCAATCTTGGCTTGGAGAACATAGAGCATACCTACACTTTTGATTGGGGATACCTTTGTTAAGTGGGGAATGACCAATATGGGGATCCAATAGACCTGATTAGGGGATCACTTGTCACAATACACCATGCTAGGAAAGGTTCCAAAGCCTACAGTCTAGCATAATCATGCAACAACCCTAAAAGAGTCCTAGGTTTACTATTCAATCTATTATAATAAACAATAAAGTAAAACTAATCTAGTGCTCAAAAAATCTTGTGACACAAAGTGGGGTTTAGAAAAAAAACAAACTAAACTAAACATTCATAGAAGACATATACTCATGTTAATGTATATGGAATCCTAATGCATGAGATAAAAAATCACAACTACATTATTTATCTACTCTTATAAAGGAAAAATAAATTTAGGAATACTTACCTTGAAGATGAACCCACCAAGCCTCAATCTCTCCCTTAGCCAATGTGTTTCACAAGAGATTATTGTGTTATGTAAGGATAATATAGACAAATCCACTCTAAGCTACACAACCTATCTATATATCCAAAATACTTCTCCACAAGACAAGATCTGTATCTCCAAAGAAAGTATGGAACCCTAATATTTATTCATTAAGTAGAATGGTCAATAAGCAGATGTTCATTCACACTTATTCTTCTTCACTTCTCTTCTTACATATGGTTGGAAATGAGCTTGTATATATATGTAGGTCTTGCCCTTAATCCTTCTAAATATGTCAGTTATATAAGGTTGACCCATTCAAACCTATATGTTTTCAAGGGATAATTCATTAGGTCCTAAGCTAGGTTGGTCGAAGGGATAAAAAATATCCCAATAGAAAATACCCCTAAATAGTACAAGGTTGACCCAATCAACCTTGTATAATAATCAGAAGCTAAAAACTATACAGGGTTGACCCAGTCGACCTAGTACAATCAACTAGTTGAAAGGGGGTCAAGGAAAGAACAAGGAGGATAAATAATGGTAAATAAAAGGAATGGGTAAGGCTAAGAATAAAAATATTAGGGTAAATGGTTTTAGGAGATGAGTGTGTAGATGTCAAGTGGCAAAAGGGACAATAATCTTAAAATTCACTTCATTTTTCATTAAGTTAATTTAAATTGTTTAATTAGCCTAATGTTATTCTAATAGTAAAATCCATATATTTTAGAATTTCTTATTTTATAAATTTAATAATTAAATTTATTTCTTAACTCTCATGACAAGGGGCCAAGTGGATCATGGAGAATTAATGAATTTCTATTTTAGAAATTCATAAATTCAAAAAAAATATCTAAAAAGGTTACATCATACCAAATTGTCAAGCCACTTGGAATTAGGTTGGATTATTAATCATTTTTGGCCCATGTTTCTCACATGGCCCTCTTACTTTCATCCACTAACCTTGATCTTAAGATATATGGTCAAAATTGATTGTTTTTATGGCCACAGATCTTGATCTTGATATGGAGGGACACAAATCATTCTCTTCATTTCTAGAAAACTATGAATACCCAAGCCATGACCATTCTTCAAAAAAATTCTTAGGCAAAACTTATAATGTTTAATTGTTGAGAGATAGCTTCAATAGACTAATACATGACAAGGCCAAAACCATAGTAGACAAAGGGGAGGTTTTGACTTCATAGAAAGAGCAGTGATGAAGACTCCAATTTGGACACAAGATGAGCAAGCCAACTACCATCTCAACAAGTTAATCATAGGTAAAAATAAGGTGAAAGTGATTTCTCTTTTATCCTTATATTAGTGTTGTGTTTTGTCTTATTATCATCAAGCTCCCCCTAGTATATAGGCTTGGGAATGATTTGTCTCAAATTTGTTTTTGGATGTTTGATTTTACTAATGAGATAATAATGTATCTTTTCCCTTGGATTCCTATTATATACAAAAATTTATTGAAAAGGAGAATGGTCTCACATGGATCCAATATTGTCAGAATGCATTCAAGTCTATGAAACACTTTATTATGGCCCATAAAATCTTATTTTATCAAAGTCTTACCATCCCCTTATCTTTTACATAATAATAAATATAGTGTCCCTCACTTACATGTTAGCTCAAGAGGATGATGATGGAAAATAAATATCCATCCACTTCATTAGTTGAGTCTTACTTGATTATGAAATAAGGTGTACTCAAGTAAAAAAAGAATGCCTCTATATAGTTTTATATATAAAATGATTAAATAATTATATGTTTAATAAAGAGACTTGAATAATCATAAAATCCTAATCCCTTCATGCCTTACTAACTCAACTAGATATATCTAAAAACGCTTGTTTCTACACCACACTACCAAGAAAATTTGAGTTAACATACGTCAACTAAAATTTTGTTACAGTAAAATTTATCATTTATTGGTTGGATAACTTCCCTTTGGATATATATGAGATTATTGACACTAAATTCCATAATTAACTTATTTTTATATTAAGATGGATTATTTTTCCTTGTGGCACTCAAACATAATAATTATTTAGTTGACCATACCTATCGTAAAGGTCCTAATTCTCAATAGAGGAGGCACCTTCAAATTCTTGTAGCCAAATATGTTATCCTTAACACATTTCTATATCAAATATATCTCAATGACATACTTCTTAGGTTCTTAGATCATGAATATTTTGATAAATTATTGTTTCAATGTCATAGTGGTGTTTGTGGTGGTCACGCAAATGTATTGAAAAAAATCATAGAAAGGGCTATTTCTTGTTCATGCTTTAGCAAGACATTATGGAATATATTATGAAATATCTAAAATTTTAATATTTATCCCATAATTATTGTTACTAATTATATATTTCATCTCATTATTACACTTGGACCCTTTGTATACTTGGGGCCTATATTTTATTGACAAATTCTCACTTGCTTCTTTTGACGGCCATCATTTCATTATCATGGCCACTGAATATTTTAAAAAGTGGGCAGAGGCTATGACATTAACCATAATAATTGGTTTCATAATTTCTAAATTCATTTTGAATCATATAATTAATAGGTTTGGGGTTCCACAAGTCATTATTTCATATAATGGATCCCCTTTCAATAATATCAAGGTACATGAATTGAGCAAGAAATTATCTATATATCACAACATTTCCTCCTTTTATTACCCTTAGGTTAATGATCAAGTTGGGGAAATTAACAAGACTTTAATATCTATCATAACTAATATTGTTAAATTTAAAAATATGGATTGGCCCCTTCAACTATATCCCACTTTATGGGCTTATTTAATGAGTATATGCATGACCATGGGTGACACCCCATTTTCCTTAATGTTTGGTGTAGAGGTTTTCTTTCCCTTATAATTAAAACTTCCAAGGCTCTGTATTTCCCTCTGGGGTCTTTTGGGTAAAGAAAATTGTAAATACTAGTGTCTTTTTTAATTAAAGACTCTATATGGAAACTAGAGTAAAGCCACTCAAAATCATGAGGCTTGTGTAGTGTGTATGTGTCGTTAATACAATAAAAAAATACGTGAACTCCTAGGTTAGATACATAGTTTAAATGTTCAATATTATAATTCACAAGAAGAAATTAAAAAACCACAAATTTAGACTGATTATCTAGATCTTTATGTAATAACAACATATTTTTAAAATGGGGCTTTAATTTAGGTACTTTAAAGGGTAAGGATCTTAATGAGTATATTTAATCTTTACACTTAAAATGATATTATGTATAATTCCATTTGTTTCACATTTTCCTTGTTACATTAGTATCCTTGTATTATCATTTGTGTTGGTCATGTATTTTAGTTGTTTTAGTTGGAAAACTATCCATCTACAAGTTCACTTGGAAAAAACTTCTCTCACTAAATCATTTCAGAGTTTCATCATTACCCTTTTTCCCCTTGTAAAACTACTTTAAAAAATATCATTGATTAAAAAATTTGTCTTGGTCATTGTGAGTATTATATGCCCTATTTCCCATGAAATTTCCCCAAATCTTACACTCTAATCTATAGCCTAGTTTATAAGCTTCCTCATGGATTAATTTCCTTTTGGCTCACTCTAATATATTTTATAGAATACTTAACCTAAGTTATCTAACTCACCTATCTTGGTCTATGGTGATGATCCCTTACATCTTAGTAGTTTCACAAAACTAATACTTTGGATTAGATGCCTTTTTATAAAAAAATTCAAAAAAATAGTTATATTATCACCTAGATAAATTACCAATAACTAATCATATCCATCCTATACAAGAGCAACTTTATTTAGAGTGTCATGGGATCCTAATTATGCTCCTATTCCTCCTATAATGTATAGTAACCTAGGAACCTTATTCTCCTCTAGTCTTATTGATATAATAAGTACATCTTCTCCATGTAGTAAGAATATCCCATGGTATTAACCTAGGCCTCCACTATGTCAATCCTCTCTCCTTACCTAGTTAACTTTTGAGCCCTTAGATACAAGGTGGAGTAAATACATATAAGTGTTTCCCTATGCTGGTGAGTAATCCTAAGTTAACAAGAAGATAATCCCTTCTCATGCCAATAGGTATATGTAACACATAAATATATGTATCTCTAATCACTTTCTATCACTTAGTCATGAAATTTATAATTCATCACAAATAACATGCATAGAGGTTGGATATAGATATTACAAATAAAAAAATGGGAAAGGAAAGGTTTTATATAAAATTACCTAGATCTCTATCTTATGAGTCAGGGTCAACTCATCTTTTGAGTTCATCTCTACCTATATCTCCTCATCTCCTCCTCTAGATAAGACTCAACTCTATAACCTCCTCCCTTTACTACCAACTATTTATAAGTAACATCTCCTCCTACTCTAGAATATTATTCTCCTCCTTCCTCTATTGATATTTTTTTGTGTAACATCTCCCCTTATTCTAGGGTCTTTCCCAACATCTCCTCCTACTATGGGGGAGACTCCCCCTCCTCCTCTCTTATATTTTGGACCTCCTCATACCAATGCCATTGGGTTAAATTATTTCCATGATAATCATCTGAGATGAGCATCTGAATATCCCTCTCCCATCTATAAATTACATGTGCAATCAAGAGGTTTACCTTATACTAGAATATGTTTTTCTAAGGAATTATAGCCACATGTTGTGTCTTTATCGAGCCCTTATTATCTATAACCATCCTAGCTATCTCATGTTTAACCCTTTTTAGATTTTTTTTGGTTTAGGGTTAAAGAGGTAGAATAACCTATACACAAAGATGAATAAATCTATTCTAGAGTAGGCCAATTAATTAAAAACTCAAATAAATGAAAATTCTAAATTAAAATACTAAGTTATGATAAATATAAAAAGTTTATTCAAGATATTAATTTAACTTCATAAACACTAAGCTGAGATAATATTTTGCTTATCTTAACATTTAAAAATAGATTTGAGATATGTAAAGGTGGAAGCAAGTTGAAACAAGATCAGGACCTAGTCATCAAATTCTATAAATTTTATATATAGAGGCCTAGACACTTGCATTAACCTTGGGACACTTACATCGATGAAAGTATCCTAATTTAGATGGATATTTCTAGTATGGAAGAATCACTATATTATAGGGTGACTACTTGGAGCCTTCTATGTTTTCTATCACCTTTATGCTGATGTTTTTTATTCATGTGCATGGGTAGTAGATGAATTTATGTGGATCAAGCCTTATATCTTCACCTTAAGTCTTTGTACCTTGCCAAAAATGGGTTTTTGGGCTCACAGTGTCATATTGACCTTAAGGAACCCTTTTTCAATTAGCATTACCTACATATCTAGTACTCTAAGGAGGGCCTCAAACATATGTAGTTATCCCCTAGGTTGGATTGTGTGTGCACAAGGTACAATATTCTATATGCAAGGGCATGTAATGATCTAGCTTGTAACTTGAAAAATATTTCTCATTGGATTTTTATTTGAGTTATTCAAACCTATTATATTAATTCTTCTATGATTGATATATAAATATAGAATAATAAGGTAGTATAAATTAATTGTGTAATCAATTGAGTGAGCTTGAATAGGTGATTTCTTGGTATTTATTGGATGGATAATGAGTAGGATTAAATTTGTATTTATACCACACATTTTGAAAATATATCATAGTAGGTTAAATAAGAAAAATGGGCCAACCCATAAGATTATAAAGATTTTAAAATTATATGATTTTTGAGAACTAGACACTTGATAAGAATCTAGACACTTGCATTAATGTGTGTGTCCTTATGTGGGATGCAAGTGTCTATAAGGTTAGGAAGATGTTGAGGATTTCAAACTAATATTGAAGGATATATATTAAGTTTTAGGCATTTTTATAATTCAGGATATTTAGGTCATCATAAATGATAGGGCTGGACAATAAGATAAATAATTAGGCATAATGAGATGGAAAATATGAGACTTTCAATAGTATAAATGTATAGAACTAAAGGGTATATACCTAGTTTTTTTTTAAATTATAAAATAATGAGAAGCTACATAAATCATATTTTAGTATCTATATTTTCCCCAATCTTTTATCTAGTAATGTATAAGGATGAAATTGCTAGTTTAAAGGAAAGAAATGTGTACCCATGTGTGTATAACACACCTTGCCTTTATTTGATCCCACTTTGAGTGTTTTATAGTGTATTATTTATAACCAATATAATTTTATAGTATAAATAATTTCATATAATCAATAATTTTAAATAGTTGAAAAGAAAGAGAGAAAGGAAGGAGTGCACTTGTGTGTCGATGCAACCATGTTGCCTCTTGGTGATTTGACTTGATAAAGATGATTATTATGAATGATTGGAGCTAAAAGAGGATTAAATTTGAACCTTTTAAATTTAAATATGGATATTGGAAGGCAATTATGCCCCCAATCTTCTATAAGGTTGAGTTTTAACACATCCATTGAGATCATTGAATCTTAATTGTACAACTCAAGTGACAGTATAATAAAATCCAAATTAAGTGGTATAACAAACTCAACCTATATAATTGAATTATTATAAGGTCATTGAGGTAATTTAATCTCAACCACACTATGAAAAGGATTAAATTGATATAGATAGATTAGGCTCAAAATGGTGCCTCCTAGGGAAAATGGTATTTTGTGGTAATGTATCGGTGCTTCTTAGAAAATAAATTTTCATAAGTTTGAATACATATTTATAAATTTTGGTGAATTTTCATTTAATATGCACCTATAATGTGTCTCAAGCTAGAATATCAATCAAAATGTTACCTTTACTTGGTAACTATCTATAATATTTATTACAAATCTAAAAAACTTTATCCCAAATCTTTAAAAATTGGTGCAATGTGTATATGATTCTGACCCATGTGTATATCCTAATCATGTAAACTTTAATAAAATTTTAGAAATTTTTATAATTGTATAAGTGTGGAGATCAAGTATTAATGGCATTCCCCCACTAATATGCCCCCTTTTTAGGTGATGAAAATGGAATCAGGTAGTTACCTTACCTTAAAAGGATAAGATAAAGATTTAATATATGTATGAATCATGTATCATATATGAGTAACATGTCTAAGTAGATATATAAATGAAAATCATAGTATGTGATCATAACAAACCCTAAGATACATGATATGGATCATGGAAACATCTATAAAGTAACATCATAAGCTTATCAAATAATCAATCACACACACAAGAACACTTAATGTCATGGAAAAGGGGTATAAGCAAGAATATTAAAATTCCCCACACTAGAAGGAATGACATATTAAAATGTACAAATAGCATAAGAAAGAAACATACAGTGGCATATGGGCCAAAAAACAAGGAACATATTCAAATGTTCCACAAGAAAGACAATAGCATGCAATAAAAAGACACTCAATGAAGTGACAATATGAATAAATGAAGAACAATCAACCAAAATAAATATATCATACTATTCCTTTCATGTATGTGTTAGTAAATAATGTCATGTAACACAACATCTTAGTACACTATGAAAGATGTAAACATGAGTATAATTATGTGTAAGTGTTAGTATATAATTTCAACATGGTAATGTATAAATGATCATAAAGTAATGAAACTTGTATCAATTATTATTAAGGAAATATATGCCCCCAAAGTAGTGTATCATGAGAGAATAAGAAAGGTCCAACATCTGTATGTACATGTAGCATGTGTCTTGTATGCATATATCACACTCAAGTATGTGTGAAACATATGTGTGTCTATAAAAGAAATGATATGTTATTTAATAACTTAAAGTAAAAAACATAAATTCCAAGGATCTATTAAACATTTGAATGTTGAATATTTTTATATTTTTGAATTTATTTGAATGTTTTTGTATTTTCTTGAATATTTGATTTTTTTGAATTTTTTTTTTTAATGTTTGATTTGTTTTGGTCGATTACTCATTGAATAGATAAAAATTTTTATGATTGGATAATTTTGAGTGAAAAAGTCTCATATCATGTTCCACTTCTCTCCTTAATTTCTTATTATAATTACCATCACCATCTTTTTGTATGTGAACTAATCTTACCTTGTGGGAGAATGAGATACATTGTTGATTTGGATCTATTTTAACTTCCATTTGTTATAGCCAAATTTTTATTAGTGTATAATTAAATTTATATGTATGAGTCATGACCTAAACATTCATTATATCACATATGAACCACAAGTAATTCATAATATTATGTATCCCAAGGATAATTTCCAACTTTCTTTACAATGTAAGTCTTTGATAGTATAGCTGATTTATAGCAAACATATTTCATTACAAAAAAATTATTTATTTATAGGATCAATATGGTTATGATTAAAATAAGTTCCACCCATTAATAATGTATTTTTAAAATCCTTTTGGCAAGGATACTTTTTTTTGGTTCAATTTGAAGTGGTTGTGGAGTATGTCTATTTGGTATTGGTCCTATATTGAGTAACTTTTGAAAATGTGTCATATAAATATTTGGAATGCCACATGTTTGTTCATTACATTCACTTTTAAATTCATTCCCATCATATATATCATGAAAAATCATTTGTACTTTGTAGGATATAGATTTAACTCTTTATTATATTTGAGTAAGAAACAATCATATCTATGCACATCCATTTATAAATGTGTAAATGAGGTATAATTTTTATTTAATGTCTTTTCATTTATTGGAAGAATAATACCTATACTAAATAGTAATTATAGTTCCAAATATGAAGGTTGATATGCTAAGGAATATGACAAATTTTTTAAGTAAATAACATAATCTTGAAGAGATTCATTATCATGTTGTTTGAAGTTTTAAAATTGTTTCACTATAAATTTTGGCACATTATGTATATTAAAGAATGAGAAGAAAAATATTATAATGGCTTTAATGTAGCTAAGGAACCATTTGGTAAAATATAAAACCAATAACAAGATTCATGTATAGGGCTTAGATGTAATTATTTTAACAATATTTGCTCATCTTTATCCCAATTTTAACAAGATGTACATATTGAATCATATGTTTGGAAGGATCTTCATGGCCAAAAAATGAAGGTAACACTAGCATGATAAAATCTTTTGGATAGGTATATTCAAATACACATTTTACAAAAGGTTTATTTTATATAATTATATCATTATCAGTAGAATTTTAGGATGACATTTGTACTTTGATAAGTAAAACTTGCCTTTGGAGGTCTCCTGTAGTACTCATCATAGACATAAGATAAGTAGCAGGAATTATTAAAGTTTACAAAGATGTAATCATTGGTTTTAATTCACCATATATTTGGAACATAGGAGTGATGGATGTTTCATTATTATAATCAATTTGTTTGATATTTGTATCATTTGAAACATTTGGAAATTTTGGTAATGGATCTTCACTTAAAAGTGTTAGAAATTTTGGAAATTGTACATCTTTTGGAAATTTTGGGACCTTTGGTAATGGTATATCATTTAAAAGCTTTGGAACCTTTGGAATATCATGTATAAGTTTTAGAATATTTGGTAATGATACATCATTAGAGAGTTTTAGAATCTTTGATAATGATGTATTGTTTAAAAACCTTGTGACATTTGGTAATTACACATTGTTTGGAAATGTTAGAACCTTGATAGTTGTGCATTGTTTTGAGTTTTAAATGAAGCCATGATATCCTTGTGAATATTTTCAAAAGTTTCACAATCAATTTATTGAAGAATGAAGTTATAGTTACTAATAATGAGTGCATTATTTTAAAATTTAGGAACCTTTGGTAATTGTATTGTTTTTCATGGAGAAATTTTCCTATCATTTGATGTTTGTAAAGAAGTCATAATATCCTTGTGAACATTAAGAAAAAAATATTGATTAAATAAATGAATATTTGGACAATGTGTATCCAAAAAAAATTTAATGAGGGTGAGTAACATTTTGACCATCACCATGATGTGATGACCTACATTTTTGCTTACTAATAGAATGGACCTTGGAAACCAACATAGGCCATGAATAAATAATGGGTGTGGGAGTGTGAATATTATCAACTTGAGGGGTTTTTTGCTCAATGAAATGGGTCAAATATGCATGATTTTATTCACTTGGTAACATTTTAAATTATTTTTTCTCAATCTCTATTGCTTTATAAATATAGACCTCTTCTTGCTCATTAATTATGTAAGATAGTAAAAATGGTGGCATGGGGGAGGCCTTGATTTTTTTTTGGTAAAATAAAGAATGAAATAGATAAAAAATAAAGTATGAAACCCTAGGAAGTTGTAGAACCCTAGAGAAAATAATGGTTGTATGAAAAGACACAGAGATCAGGTTCACCAAATGTTTGACCCTTTTTATATTTTATTTATTTTAGGGTTAAAGAGGTAGAATAGCCTATACATAGGAATGAATAAAAATATTCTAGAGTATGCCAATTAATTGAAAAAATAGATAAATGAATATTATAAATTAAAATTTCTAGTTATGATAAATATAGAAAATATATTCAAAATAGTAATTAGATTGCACAAATAATGGGAAGAGATAATACTTAGTTTATCTATAAATAACATAAACACTAGTAAGATATAATATGGAGATTATCTACAAATTCATATATATATATATATATATATATATATATATATATATATATATATATATATATATATATATATATATATATATATATATATATATATATATATATATATATATATATATATATGTATCTTAGATATGCAAAGGTGGAAAAAAATTGGAATAAGATCAGGATCCAATTGTTAGAAAATAGAAATATTATTTCTATAGGCACGAATACTTATATAAACCTTAGGACACTTATGTTGATGTAGGTGTCCTGATGTAGATGTATTTTTATAGTATATAATAATCATTGTATCATGGAAAAACCACCTAGAGTCTTCTAGGTTTTCTATCACCTTTTTTTTATGTATTTTATTCATACACAGGTTATAAATGACTATATATGGATCAAACCCTAGATCTTCACCTTAGGTCTTTGTACCTTTCCAAAAAATGGGTTAGTGGGCTCATGTTATCAATTTGACCTTAAATACCCATTTTTTAATGATTTTTTAATACATATCCAATAATCCAAGGAGGATCTAATAATATGCAGTTATATTTTAGGTGTTGGCTTATGTGTGCACAAGGGTGTAATATACTATATGCAAGGGCATGTAATGATATATCTTGTAATTTGACAAATACTACTCATGGGTTATTATTTGAGTTATTCAAACCTAAAATATGACTGCTCCTATTACTAATATATAAATAGTGAAGATTATGGTAGTAGAACTTAGTTTTGTAATCGATTGAGCGAGATTGAGTAGGTGTTTGCTTGGTATTTTCTAGATGGGTAATAAGTAAGCTTAGATTTGTATGTATACCACACCTTTTGATAATATCTCATGGTAGTGTCCAATAATATAAATGGGCCAATCCATGGGATTATACATATTTTCAAACTAGATTACTTTTGAGGACTAGACACTTCATAAAAATTTGGACACTCTCATCGACACAAGAGTTCTTATGTGGCATGTAAGCGTCCAACAAGATATAAATATGTTGAGATATAAAACTAATAGCAAAGGATATATATCAATATTTAAGGTTATTATACAATGTATGATATCTAAATCATTATAAATGATAGGTTTAGACCATAATATAAATAGTTAGGCACAATGAGAAGGTGAATGTGAGGCTTTCAATAACAGATAGGTATAACACTGAAGGGTAAAGACCTGATAAGTATTAATCAAGTATATAATACTAAGATGTTATATATATATTATATTTTAGTATATACATCTCACAAGCCATCATATTGATTTCCTCATCACCCCCATAGTCTTCTCATCCTAGGATAAGTCTAGGTAATCATATCTCCTATAGTAAGAGTAGCCATAGCTATGGGAGGGTCTCTAAATTGAGAGATAAAATAACATATCATAGCTAAAAAATACCTTGTATCTATAATACTAACTCCGCTTTAACATGGAGTCATCCTCTCATAGACCTAGCTCATCATAAATATTGGGTGGCTATGTGAAAGTGCACCTAGTCAAGATATCCTATAGAGATCCTTGTAATTCCTAGCTAGGACATCCTGAGCCTAGATATATTGTCCCCCACAATCTTCAATGTATATAATCATAGAATTATAAAAATAAATTAATATATCATTACCCTTTTCCCCAACTAAATATAAGGCCAACATACCAATGATTACCTTGCATATGTTATAGATATCATCTTTCTATACTCTAGCCAAACATACCCCTTAACATGCACATTAGGTACCTACCCATCAGAAAGATAAGTAGTCCATCTCTAAGCATCTACACCTTTTATAGACTCCATCATGGTTAATTTATATCTTTTTGGGATTAGTTCCATAATATTAGACATGTCCTCCATGATTATAATCAGCTCACCCAAAATCTATAGGAACCAAAAGGTGTTTTGATCTTCATCCAAATAAGTTAATAAGTCATAAAGCTTCCTACTAGCTAAGGAAATAAGCCCCACTTATGTAATCCTCCATATCCTAGCCTTGTATAGATAGGTATTTCCTTTGTGATTAATAAACCCATATTATGGGGTAACCACTACTACTCTCAAACACAACTCCATTTCACATAGTCCACTTACATCCATCAAATCAAGTTTCAATCAGTCCAAGCCTTTCAAAATAAATCCTAACCTTTGATAAAACAAAATTTTTACTATATTAAATGGATGGTTATGAAACCATCATGATGGTTACATAACCATTGGTTTATGCAAACTGATGATTACTTAACCATTGTAGTGGTTATGTAACTACTGTGATAGTTGCATAACTAGCAGTCCATACAAACTAGTGGTTTCATAATCATTGTAGAAATAATGAAATCACCAAGTCTATTACATAATTATTGGTCTATGTAGACTAATTATTTCACCTAAAATTAATAGTTACATCCATTCCATCCCAAAAAATAAAAAGGGCACAAAAATATTTAAAAAATTAATTATTATTTTTTATTTGGCTAATCATCTATCCATTCTAAACATTTTGACTAGAAATTCATTAAATTCAACATCTCCTATAGTTTTTTTAAAGTAAATCTAAGAGACCCAGGCTTTTAGAAAGAAAATGAAAAAAACTAACATTTGTTTAGGGCTTACCTACTAATGCCATCTTCTCTCTACACTCTCTATCTCACTTACCTTCATTTGATAATTTTTCAAAGGTGGGTTGAAGCTCAAGTTTGATAATTGGGTGAGTGAAAATTATTTTTAAATTTAGAAAGTTATTTATAATAAATTTGTATTTAATTATTTAATCATTTCTTATTTATTATTTTAAAAATTACTTATTTAAACATATTTTATTTTATTTTATTTATTTTTCACAAAATTTTATGTATTTTTTAGTTCTATAGGTATGGAATAGCATGGGATGATTTAGGTAGTATCCTTCCCATATGTCAATTTTAAGTAAGCTTGTATTGGTTCCCATAATATTTGAAAAGAATAATTTAATTTTGCATTTGAATCTCATTTTCATATTTTTTAGGTTGATACCTCTTTCTCAAGCATTGAGATTTGTCCCCTAATGAGATCAACCAGGTGGTATTTCACCCCTTGCATGTATACTAAGTACTCTTGTCTTATGTTTTGATTAAATAGTGTTTTTTCAATCTCTTCAATCTACTACACTCAATTATTATTTTTTGGTTGCAAGTGATGAGACATATCAACTAGATTTGCCTCACCACACATGAAATTAAGGAAATTTTTCTAACCCTCCCTTCAATTGGTGCACCCATTCTTAAGAAAATCAGCCTATCAAATTCATGACATGGTGCATCCCCAAGGTAGAAATATGTGTGTACCCAAATTTTACATGGTGCAACATTTTGAAAATATGATGATGTTGCAAAAACCTCTGATAAAATTTAATGTGTTTAGATCCTTTTTCCTTCACCTTTATCCTTTTTTTTAATTTAAAACTTTCCTTAAGTGTCTATTTTATAAAATTATAGGGCTCCAAACTTCCTTAACTTTGAGTTTGATGTTGTATGATAGGATTAACACAATGTATGCCCAAATGTCATGGTGGATTATGCAACTGTCACTCTGGTTAAAATGGCAATTTCATGATTATTATTTGAATAACCAAATGAACCCATGCAAATTTTGAAACATTTTTGCTTATTTGAAGTTCTACTTTTGATCATGTCTTCCCTATATGCTTTCCCAATTAACTCCCCACTACTATTTCCTTGCAAATATACTTGTTTTTTTGGATATTTGATGGGAAATTCAGAATTAGATAGCTTTTATTCTATCATTTTTAGATCCAACAACATAATGTTGTGTTTCCCTTAACTCTTTTGCTTTCAATTTAGTCCCATTATTTCATAGACCATTTTGTTGAGAAAAACATTGTTAGATCAAAACAAGCAACTACATGGATGTGCATCTTGGGGATTGAAGTTTCACAATGAAAAACATACTCTTGATTTGTCATATGCTCTTGAAAATTCTAAGGTTTATTTATTTTATCTTTCCCATTATTTTTTAAAATTATTCATTATTTGAAATTTATTATTAGATTAAAGGCAAACAAAAAACATTCCATGTGCATTTTAAGAAATGTCAAAACTTTGCATTGGCTTAACATCGACAACATTAGTGGACTATATAATTCTATAAAATATTTATTAATATCGTCACCCTTACTTCACATCTTACATAAGCTTTGAGATAGTTAATCTTTTTTGGGTATGTTTTGTGTTTTCATTACTTCAAATTTCCATAATTGTTATTAGTAAAATAGGGCTGAAAAATTATAGTGTATAGTAGTATGATAAGTGTGTGGTTCACACCATTTTTTATGTGGTATACTCTTTGTTTTTATGTGACTCATTTTATATCATAAGTTTTTGGAATGTGAATAGTTTTATTTTGGATTTTGGCAAACCGATGGAATGTGAATTGACAGTCTTTGGAAAACTCTATAAATATCACTAAATTATATTAAAAAATGGTTCTAAAATATAGAGATCAATACAGGGATTCAGAAATGGTTTTCCTTTACGTTCCCTTATGTCCCCTATGTGTGATTTGTTATATTTTAATTTAATTTGTTCATCATTCAAATGTTTTTTGTTTGAATTGAATATATATGTGAATCATGTTAATTATGTTTTATGCCATGTTTGTATTAATATAAAGTTTAAGTGTGAGTTTCATTTTCTTATTTTTGTATTCTTCTTTGTATAATTATCCCCTATTATCATGTTTTGATGGGTTTTCCAAAAAAAATTGCTAACAATGGTGTGATGAGCATGAAACATTAAAACATTTTTTGAAGGTTACCAAGACAAAGATTTAAAGATATGTCTAGATGAGAAAATTCATAATTTTATAGACGAAGAAGAAAAAATAATAGGAAAAATTGTGTAATAAATCATTTATGAGCATATCTACATAAAAATATATCAAATTTTCTAGTGAAAACTACTTGGACTATTAGGTTCATGGTTATCAAGACTAGAATACTACTATTTTCAGCCAAGAAGGACAAAATTTAAAGTTTATATGAAAGGGAAATTAAAAATCCTGTAAAAATTAGACACTGATTGGATTCATATGATAGATTATTGGGTAAAAACTATTATCAATGGATATATCACTAATTTTTTTTATAAGGATACATTGCATTCAAGGCTACATAGGACCTATTTGTGAGAGGAATTAGAGGCAATTTTTAGCAATGACTACTTACTATTGTCAAGATGTTGGTTGTAGAAAATGACATGGTGCTTACCCCTACCAATATTGAGTAGTCACTTTAGACATTTGGGGGATGTGTGTGATAATGAATTGAATCATGAATAACTGAGAAGGAAAGTTTGAACTTGTACTCAGAAGATGGTGGACATAGAGAAGCAGAGTGAAAAATAAACTGTGAGGTTAGATCAAGATGTGTGACAATAGAGAAGATGGAATAAAAAAATGATTCTATTATAGTTATGAATAGAAGTAGATAAAGTGATGTAGAAGAGCATAAAATAATTGTAAATAATAAGTGAGCAAGAGAAGTTAGAGAAGATGAGGATAAGGAAAAGAGTTCACTTGAGATAATAGAAGGTACAAAGATAGATAGAGATGATGAGGAAATAGAAGAAAGTGGAAAGGTAGAAGAGGAGTGAGTAGATTTATTAGAAGGTATCTTTAAATCATATCTAAAATGGAGGGTATTATTTAGGGAAGACAAGGAGAAGTATTTGGAAGAAGTTATGAAAAGTCACAGGATAAAAGTAGGTTCAAGTTCCAATATATTAGAATCTTCAACCTTGGATAGTTCAATTTAAGGGTACATATCCCATGTGCCTAATTTATCATCAAAAAGAAGAAATAGTGTGGACATTAGTAGACAATGTGTTTGTTTTGATGCTTTTACAAATAGGTTTGGGAAGTATAATGTAGAAACAAAGTAATTTCTATATATAAATACAATGATTGAGGTAGGATTTTAGGTTTCATTAAATATTAAGACTTTCCCAAGTCAATTCCACCACCACCGATGGATTCAAGTGTTAATATTATGAGTATGTCATTTAGTCTAGTATTTTTTGTCACATTGACACCATATGATGGGTTTAGTAACCTTAATTAGTATATACTAACTTGTGAGATGAAGTGGTAGATCAAAAATGTAACTTCATAAGACACAAAGAAGTGTGAGATCATAGGATTTTTAATAAGATGAGATCTAGAGTTCATCTAAAAAATGGATGCTATTAAACTAATTTTTAATTGTGTCAAAGCTCAGTTGGTAGGTGAGTTCAAATTAAATAAGTGTGAGTGTCAAATGATCCAAGAGTTGAAAGATATTAAAAAAGATTAGGCCAATTATTATTTGATTACTCATAGATTTTTTAATATAATGAATAGGGTAGACTTTTTTTCCAAGATAAACACAAGACTAGATGGTTTGTATAAGGTCTCCAACCTTGAATTAAGTTTGGAACTATTCATAAATATTCATAAATAGTTTGTTAATAAGGTAGATGTTAGGTTAGTTATGCTTCATGAAGAATAAATAGAGGACTATAGTGATATCCCACAACCCACTATGAAGATAAATGCAAAACTCAATTTTGTGTTTCAAAAGATGGAGGACTTACATATAATTGATAGGCCCAAGTTAGGCCTTTGGTATATGGAATATGGAAAAGATTCACACCATAGATATGAGTACCCTAATTAAGATAAAATTATATGAACTCTATTGTGTGGTAGGGCATGTGACTACAAAGTTTCATTTTTTACAATAGTATATCCAACAGCCTTGATCTTTGTATTATAACTTCCATAAGCTACATAACCATGATGATAAGAATTTTTGGCATTATAATAACTAAAGGAGGATATCAATAAGAATGTCTTTATAGTCATAACACACTAGAGTCCCTCTTTGAAGCCAAGAATCCCATGCCCAAATATAGATATGAATATTGTAATAGACTTATTTTATATGGATGCCATCTTCACTAAAGTATCAGATGTCTGTTCTCATAGGTTGGACATCATAGGCTCCATAGTCTCTTCAATACCAAGTAGGATAGACACCTTCATCTCCATAGTAAAACACCCTTAAAATGTTGTATCACCCCAAAAATAGTAAATAAGATGGAATCCATATTATCCCCAAGAAATATATGGGGGATATGATGGATCACAATAATAAGGGTGGGGTTATCCTTAGAGGCAAGGAACATATAAAAGATAATAGCAGACAAGCTAGGGTTTTTTAAAAAGATAAGGTGGGTATAGAGGAGACCATTAAGGTGGATACCAAGGGGGTCATGACTAGGTTGAATTAAAAGGAAGTGAACCAATTGTATGCTATTAGTGTGGGGAATATAACCACCTCACACATAACTATCCCCATAATCCTCAAAGGCAAATGTATTATGTTAATTATGTTGTCCCCCAAAAATATCAATCAGTTTTGGGACAACATTTGAACTATTTTGGTCCAATAGACCAAAATCCTCTCTCCCCTTCTCAAAAATTGTTCTAGGCATTCAAATTCTCCTTTTTTCAAGATTTTTCAAGTTCTATAGACTCTACAGGCTTAAATCTATGGACTCACAGGCTTGAATCTACAGACTCAGCAGGCTAAGTTCTGAAGACTCATTTCTATGGACTCTGTAGGCTTGAATCTATGGACTCTATCGGATTAAATATATGGACTCTGTAGGCTAAGTTCTAAGGACTCATTTCTATGGACTCTGTAAGCTTGAATCTATGGACTCTGTAGGCTTAAATCTATGGACTCTATAGGCTAAGTTATAAGGACTCATTTTTACAGACTCTATTCTACGGACTTTGCAGGAAGGAATCTATGGACTCATTTCTATGGAATTCATAGGAAAAAATCTACAAATTCATTTCTATAGACTCCCCCAGTTCTATGAACTTGAATCTACTGACTCTGTAAGCTGAAATCTACAGACTTTATAGGCTTAAATCTATAGACTTCACAGAAGATTTCTATAGACTCATTTCTATAGACTCTATAGGTTAGTTTCTACAGACTATGTAGGAAAGAAATAGGCTCAACACTTAACCATTTTTTCAATCAAGAAGTTCAAAGGGGTCTTCTAAGAGCCAGAAGGATAAGTGCCCTTACAGAGGGCACTTAGGAGCCAAAGTGGACCCTTATAACTTTTTTGAAAGGAAACCTTGGAGGTCAAACAAACCTTGCAAAGAGTAGATAGGGAGCATTTGAACCATTTCAAAGGCTGAGCAAGCAAATGAATTCCTTCAGAAGCAAATCCCATGGCAAAAATGCTAAGGTAATTCCTTCAAACAAAAAGCTTGAAGGAATTCCTTCAAAATTTTGTCCAAAGAAATAAGCCTAAAGTAAAGACAAAAGCCCACCAAAAGAAAGAATGAAGGAAAGGAACAATTCCTTCAGACAAAATTTTTGAAGGAATTCCTTCAGACTTTTGTCTAAGGGAAAAGCCCAAAGTGAAAGTCTATCGATGAAGACAAAACTCGCTGAGGAAAAAGAAGCCCGAAGGCCATCCAAAGACCACCTGAAGGGTATGTACCCTTACAAGGGGCTCTCACTAAGAAAAAGGGACCTTTCTCGAGACCCCAAAGGGTAGGTCCCCTTCAAGAAGGATCAAGCAACAAAGTTGAAGGAATTGCCAAGGAATATGATGGGCCCGTAGACATCAAAGTTAAACACCATGAACTAGCCATTGGGATCCAGATGTCTAGTGACATCCCTGCAGCCATCAAATTTAGGGTAACAAACTAGCCATTGGTTTCCTAATGATGATGGTCCTGAAGACATCAAATTCATGGAAATGAAATAGCCATTGATCTTTAAAAGCTAGAACGTAGACCTGAATGTAAAAGGCCAAAATGCCAAAGGGAAAAACCACTGATAGAAGAGTGTAAAGAGCCAACAAGACTGAAAGAGATAGCTCGAGAGCTCAGATCACATAGATAAGGATGAAATACAGCAAGGAAATGGGGAATGATGGAGAAAGATCAGAAATATCTATGCATAAGATATATTTATAGAAGGTAAAGTAGCCCACTAGGTGGACATTGGAAGAGCACGAACATTCAATGGCATGGCCCATTTTTTTTCATCAAGTAAAGTAAATAGTTGCATGCACATTAGGCAGCCCATATTAAAGACCAATGCTCGATTCTAGCATATCCCATGGATAGAATTTAAAATGCATTAAGGCATTAAATGAATCGTAACACATTTATGTGAAACAAAGTGCCAAAGTGCTCAGATTGTTGATCATATTTCATTATTTGAATAAGAAAACAAGTGACTTTTTAGACTTTATGTTGGAATAGCTTGGTTATTGGGGAAATTGTTCTTATGTCTATTTACTTAATACATTTTTTGTCCATTTGATTAAATAAGTATAATTATTGAAAGTGATTAGGAAACTATCCTGAAGCCGGTCGTGGAGAGACTTTGTGCTGCCATAATTGTCTTTAGTTTGTCTCTTTTTCTATTCCTGTGTAAAGGATCTTGGGATGACTTTGTGCCCTCATTATCCTTTGTATTATGTTTCTGTGTAAAAGACCTTGGGATGACTTTGTGCCCTCATTGTCTTTCATTAATCACTCTTTGGTAGTTGAGGTGGAGACTTTGTACCTCATTTCATCTTGTTGTGTTTCTACGCCTTGTTACAGTTACTTATCATCACCCAAAATATTCCTTTTGTCTATTGAACAACACTTCTAAAAGAAGAGAAGTGTCTTCTATCATTTCATCAGGATTTCTCCTTTGATTTGTGAACATCTCTGAAAAAGGAGAGATGGGTGGTTTATCCTACCCTTGAGTGTTATTTTCTATTTATATATATAGTATATAGCTCTTGCATATCTACAAGGAACCTCCCCTTGATGAGAGGAGAGATTTGTCCCCTTTTGATGTAGTAAACTTTCACATCTGGATGACCAATTTCCCTATACTGTGGTTGAACAGACCTATTTTTCTCATCAGTTAGCTGATCAAAAAAATATTCACCCAATAGTTTTTTGGTGACTCCACTAGGGATGAATGTGCAATCTAAAGCCTCAAGTTTCAGATTAAATCAGTCCCTACCCTTATTTATTATAGACTCTAGTAACTCCATTTTTTATCTTACCCATTATCATTATAGCCTTACCATCTCCCTCCACCTCCATGCCAACTAGAATAGAATGTGCAGTTTGAAGCCTCAAGCTTTAAGTTGAAATAGTGCCAATTTTTTCCCATTTTTGTTCTACAATCTGGCAACTCCACACTATACTAGAAGCTAAAGGGCTAAAGGTATTGTTGACTTTATATTTGAGTTGGTATAGCAAATTAATTCTAATTTTTTCCTTCACCATCTCACCTCCAATGAACTAGGAGATTTCCTCCTACTAAATTCAAGTCTCCATTACCAAGGAAAGCCTCCATTTCCACTATCAATAAAGCTTTGTCAATACTTACCCCTCTGAGATTTGTTATTCCACCTTTTCATAGTCATACTATGGCATTTTAAAGCCCTTGGGGTAACTCTTTTGGCCCACTCAATATGACTCCACCTCTGCATGAACTTCCATGCAGCTCAAGAAAGAATTTCCCCAAATTCTTTGGGGATGGGAAGGTTCATCTTGATGAACACATTGCAGCCTTTAGCATATCTTGTGGCATAATAGGAGTGGAATTTGAGGATGTGGCCGTCAAAATTTTCATAGAAACACTATAAGGTGCTTCAGCAGATTGGTTCTACCATCTACAGGCTAAGTCAGTGACTAACTGGGATACTCTTAAAGCTAAATTTGAAGCCAAGTTCAAGCCTATAGAAGATGCACATGCTTTGCTAGCCCAACTCACACAGATAAATAAATAACCTCATGAGTCTATGAGATATTTCATTGCTAAGTTTGACAAGCTTAGAAATTAGATTCCTATCATTGCTCAGCCTACACCTGAGAATCTCAAGTGTTTCTTCATCAACTCATAGTTGCCTAAAGTGAGTTTTCTACTGAGACGTGCTGGCCAAATAGACCTTATTACAGCTCAAGATTTGGCTACTGAGGTAGAAGATGACCTTATCTTATTAGGAAAGATAAGGAGAGACCCAAATAGAGGTAAATCTTCTTCATCTTTTGAATACTCACCTACCAATACCACTGATTTAATGGTGTAAAAGCTAGCAAATGAACTGCTAGCCTTGAAAAGACAAATGACCCAAGGTATGTATATTCCTCCTAATTATGATATGCCAAGAAAGGCATTCCCCAATTAGTCATACCAAGGTAATGCTGCTAAAAATCAAGGATAGAAAAATCATCTTCTTCCCCCATAAGGGAAACTTGCCATTGAAGCACCCCCAACCAATTTAGCAATTGGATATCTCAAAATAGAATTTGATTTCTCTTTCCAGTATAAATTAAACCAAGAAAATGATGTTGATCTCCTTGCAGAAGGCCAATAAGAATTATCTGGTGACTCCAACATTGGTTTCCTAAATTATCAGGATGAACGCAGAGGTAAAAGTGAAGCAGTTGATGGATCATATGATGTATTCACCTAGTCCCAGAACCAGTCAACCTAGCAAGTTGATAAAGGAAAAATAGGGGAAAGTTCTTAGCCTACAATTTCAACTACCAAATGAGGAACTTCTTTGCCTTTCCAACTAAAAGACCCAGTGAATAATAAAAAGGTAAGTACATCAAGCATTCCTCCATCTTCAACTTCAATTCCATAGACCAGTACCTCCCCTCCTAAAAATTAGAAAGATGAACTCCTTTCTTCTGTTCCTAATCCATTTTATTCATTTGATATAATTGAACATGTCAAGAAGACCAAAATTCAAATGTTTGAATTTGAATTCTTGTAATCCAATCCTGAGTAGTTGGATAGGTTAGTTCAGTGTGTGAAGGATAAAGCTATCCCTACAAGACATGATGTTAAAAAGGTAACTCATGATTCCCTAAAGAACATGCCCATCCCAAATAATCTTGTCATTACTCCTCCACCTACCCCTAGGAAAATAGAGCCTTTCTATGTTTCCCTATTGATAAATGGTCACAAAATGAGTAATTACATCATAGACTCAGGTGCATCTAACAACATCATGCCTGCCAAAGTGGCAAAATCTCTTGGACTCACACTAATGAAAACCTTTGGGAGATGTTTCTCCATGGAGAAAAAAAAGGATCTCTGCTGGGACAAATAAAGGATTCCTAATTTTCATTTGAAACATTCCCAGACAAGAGAATCAAGATGATAATTATGGTGGTTGATGTCCCAGCATCCTATGGTATTTTACTAGGGAAATTTTTTTGCAAGGTTGTTGGTGGTGACTTGAGCATGGAACTATCTAAAGCAAGGATCCCTATTAAAGGCATCATGTAAAGGCTACTTCCTGAAAAGGAATCAAAATATGTTGTCACTTAGACATCAGCCCCTGAAGCTCAAATTCTATTTGAATCTTCAAGCATGGGTAATTACTTCTTAACCATAGAGGATATTCATGTTTCAGCAGATGAAAGTCCTATAGGTGGTGATCTAGAAATTGACTCAGATAAGACATCAGAAGAATTCCCCCTTCCAAGCAAGGAGAAATCTAAGGAAATATCAGTTTTTGATGATGTTTGGATCTTAGAATTTGATGGCAGCAATTCTTCTACCAGCTCAAGGGCTGGAATTGTGTTGATATCTCCTCAAGGAGATATTTTTCCTTCTTCATACAAGTTGTAGTTTAGCAACACCAATAAAATAGCTGAGTATGAATCTCTATTGCTTAGATTGAAGGCTACTTGAGATAAAGTCATCAAACTCCTTCATGCCAAAGGAGATGCTGAACTGGTGTTTTTTCAGGTAAAGAACCTGTATCAAACCAAAAATGAGAGATTATGCCACTACCATTATCTATTCTAGGACCAACTTGAAAGCTTTGATGCTTTCAACATCTCTGCCATACCTAGGGAATTTAATGACTGAGCTGATGCACTGGATGTTTCAACAACTCTCTTATTTCCTCACCTAGACTTCAAAGAAATAAGTACACTATAGAATTGGTATTTAGACCAAGTGTACCTGATAATGCCAATCATTGGCAAGTGTTCAATGGTGACAACCAAATCATCACCTTTCTAGAACAAAAAGATAGCTTTGAACAAATTCACTTCGAAGGCAACAAGCACCAAAAACTTGAATCAACTCCTAAAATGAATTCAAATGTAGGTGAAGAATTCTTGCAACTAAAAGGGAATAAAATTCCCAAAGGACTAGTTTCTCTTGAGAAACAGTTTGACAAGCACGACAGGTTCATCAAATAACAACAAATGGATTCAAACTCCTCCCAAGGGTTTGATCAGATAAATTTGGGTACCAAGGAAAATCCCAAGATGGTGAACATTAGGAAGTGTTGTACTCTGGAGGAGAAACTCAAATTTACTAACTTACTTCATCATTTCATGGATGTTTTGGCATACTCTTATGATGATTTGAAGTCACTCAGGCTTGAGTAAATTCACCATGAAATTCCTCTCAAGGATGATTTGGTGCCTTAGAAGTAGAAATCCTGGTAGTATAATCCAAAGATATCAGGTACAATTTTATCTGAGATATAGAAAATGTTGAATGCTAGGATAATATTCCTAACCCATCATTCCACATCGATTGCTAACATAGTCCCTGCGAGGAAGAAAAATGGAAAAATTTACATCTGTGTGGATTTCAAGAATTTAAATCAGTCATCTTTGAAGGATAACTATCCTTTTCCAATCATGGATCAAGTGCTTCAGATAGTGACAGGCTCAGAGATGTTATCAATGCTAGACAGCTTCTTAGAATACAATCAAGTTGAAGTTAGTGAAGTAGACTAGCACAAGACTACCTTCACCACTCCTTGGGGCATGTTTGCATATAGAAGGATGCCTTTTGGCTTGATAAATGCTAGTGCCACATTTTAGAGAGAAATGGACCTTAGTTTTAAGGATGAGATGGGTAATTTCATTATATTTTATCTTGATGACTTGACCATTTTTTCTAAGCATCACCTGGATCATATACACCACTTGCAACAAGTGTTCGAGCACTACCACCAGAATGGTATTTCCTTAAACCCCAAGAATTCAATTTTTAGATTAACAGAGAGAAAACTTCTCAAACACATTATTTCTAAAGGAGGCATAAAGATTGACTCAGATAGATTCAAGTCTATCTAAGATCTTACCTTGCCTACAAGTAAGACTGTTGTTCACTCTTTCTTCAGAAAGGTGAATTTCTTACGAAGGTTCATCCCCAAGTTTGTTGAGAAGACTCAACACATTATGAACATGAGAAAGGGGAAGGCCACCTTTAGTTGGACTAAAGAAGGCAAGTCAGCATTTGAGGATATTAAGATTACCATTACCCACACCCTAATTTTGGTTTGTCTAGACTACAACAACGAATTCATCATATATAGTTATGCTTCTAAACACATGTTTTTAGCAATTCTGGTTCAATAGAATAAATAAGGTATGGATTCTCCCATTTCTTTCATGAGCTACCCTCTCAAAGCTCATGAGTTGAAGTACTCAAACATGGAGAAGCATGATTATGTAGTTGTGAAGGCAGTCAAGCATTTCTGCTTCTACATCTTAAATTCTCACACTACTGCCTTGGTTCCTGATACCACGGTCAAAACCATACTAACTCAATAGGATTTTGGGATGAAAAGAGGCTATTGAATTGCAAAAATCTAGGATTTTGATCTATTCATCAAGCCAACAAAGTTGGTATAGGGAAAATACCTATGCCAATTAATTACTGATAACAAATCAAAAGAAACAGAGCATGAAGAAGCAGAGGTGGAAGACACACTGACAGTCCTCTTTATCTCCACCATGAATGAGTGGTATTCAGGTATTTCTCATTTCCTTACTTATGGTGAGTGTCTTGTTCACTTATCTTACAAATAAAGGAGGACTATCAAGTTAAGAGCTGCCAATTTTGTCCTTTGGGACAATGGCCTGTACAAGAGAAGCCTTGATGGAGTGTTCCTTTGCTGTGTGGACAAGGAGAAACAAAGCCAACTTTTGAAATCCTTCCACAATCTAGCTTATGGAGGACATTTTTTTGCTCCTGTGACTGCCCATAAAATTTTGTGAGCTAGGTATTATTGGCCAACACTTTTCCAAGATTCATATAAGTGGGTAAGAAAATGTGAACTGAGCTAACAATTTGTTGGGAGACCCAAGTTAGTTTCCCTACCTCTCAAGCCAGTGGTTATAGAGGAACCATTCTAGCAATGGGGAATTGATTTTATTAGAGATATAAACCCATCTTCAAGTGCCAGACATGATTATGTCCTTATATCAACCGACTACTTCACCAAGTGGGTGGAAGTAATTCCAACCAAGCATGCTACTTCAGAAGTAGTGTGCAATTTCCTCAAGGAGAATATCATTTCCAAGTTTGGTGTCCCAACCAAGATTGTTACTGATAATGCAGCTTGTTTCACTTCCAAAGAGATTACACAATTTTGTTTTTACTATGGGATTACCCTCTCTCACTCTTCTAATTACTTTCCATAAGGGAATGGATAGGCTGAATCAAGCAATAAGAACCTAGTGACTATCATCAAGAAGCTGGTGGATGACAACTAAAGGATATGGCATAAAGCATTGGTTGATGCTCTATGGGTAGACAGAATCACACCAAAGAGGTAAATTGGTATGTCTCCTTTCCAACTTCTTTATGGTATCAATGATGAGATAACAATCACCTTGGAATTGCCAGCATTAAAATTGGCTAAGGCAATTGAAGATTAGACATATGAAAGACCCCTTGATAAAAGGATCATGTGCTTGACTGAGTTGGATGAGCAGAGAACTATGGTGGTGGACTGAATTGCTACCCATCAAAGTTTGGTAAAGAATCTCTTCGACTAAAAGGCAAAAAACTATGATTTCTAGGTTGGAGATCAAGTCCTATTGTGGGACAAGAGAAGAGAACCAAAGGGGATGCATGGGAAGTTTGACTCTCTTTGGAGGGGCCTATTTACTATTCATCAACTCAATGGAAAAAATAGTTTTTTGTTGAAATATCAAGATAGTATGCCCTTTTCATTACCTCATAGTGGGAAACATTTGAAACACTTTAATCTATAAAGTATTAGATAAGATCAGCTTGTACATATGTATATTTGTAGTCTTTAGTTCTATTTTTGTGCTTTCATTTTTGTTTTTATCACCTTTATTTTTGGGTAGCATGACTCCATGGCCTAATGGCATACTTTAAGGCACTAAAGATTCTAGTTTTTACTCCCCTCAACTGTTCCAAGTTTTCAACTAAAAGAAGTTCTCCAACTGGAGCCAGCTGTTGTCCCCCAAAAATATCAATCATTTTTGGGACAACATTTGAACTATTTTGGTCCAATAGACCAAAATCCTCTCTCCCCTTCTCAAAAATTGTTCTAGGCATTCAAATTCTCCATTTTTCAAGCCTTTTCAAGTTCTACAGACTCTACAAGATTGAATCTACAGATTCATAGGCTTGAATCTATGGACTCAGTAGGCTAAGTTCTGAGGACTCATTTCTATAGACTCTATAAGATTGAATCTATAGACTCTATAGGCTTACATCTGTGGACTCTATAGGCTAAGTTCTAAGGAATCATTTCTACAGACTCTGTAGGCTTGAATCTATAGAATCTATAGGCTTAAATCTATGGACTCTGTAGGCTAAGTTCTAAGGACTCTATTCTATGGACTTCAGAGGAAGGAATCTATGAACTCATTTCTATAGACTTCAGAGGAAGAAATCTATGAATTCATTTCTACATACTCCCCCAGTTCTATGAACTCGAATATATTGACTCTACAAGCTGAAATCTATGGACTCTGTAGGCTTAAATCTACAGACTTCACAAAATATTTCTACGAACTCATTTCTACAGACTATATAGTTTGGTTTCTACAAACTATGTAGGAAAGAAACAGGTTAAACACTTAACCATTTTTTCAATTGGGAATTTCAAAGGGGTCTTCCAAGAGCTTGAAGGAGAAGTGCCCTTGTGGAGGGCACTTAGGAGCCAAAGTGGACCCTTGAAACTTTTTTGAAAGGCAACATTGGAGGTCAAACAACCCTTATGGAGGGCAAGTGGGGAGACGGTGAACCATTTCAAATGCCGAGCGATTAAAGGAATTCCTTTGGAAGGAAATCCCATGGAAAAAATGCTAAGGCAATTCCTTCAGACAAAAATATCAAAGGAATTCCTTCAGACTTTTATCTAAAGAAATAGGCCTAAAGCAAAGACAAAAGCCCACCAAAAAAAGAATGAAGGAAAGGAACAATTCTTTTAGACAAAATGTCTGAAGGAATTCCTTTGGACTTTTGTCTAAGGGAAAATCCCAAAGCAAAAGTCTACCGATGAAGACAAAACCCGCCAAGGAGAAAGAAGCTCGAAGGCCATCTAAAGACCGCCCAAAGGTTATGTGCCCTTACAGGGGGCTCTCACTGAGAAAAAGGTACCTTTTTCAAGACCCTAAAGGGTAGGTCCCTTTTAGGAAGGATCAAACAAGAAAGCCAAAGGAATTGTCAAGGAATATGATGGGCCCATAGATGTCAAAGTTAAACACCATAAAATAGTCATTGGGATCCAGACGTTTGGTGACATCCCTAAAGCCATCAAATTTAGGGCAAGAAAGTAGCCATTGGTTTCCTAATGATGATGGGCCTGAAGACATAAAATTCATGGAAATGAAATAGTCGTTGATCTTTAAAAGATAGAATGCAGACCCAAATTCAAAAGGCTAAAATGCCAAAGGGAAAAAATGCTAATGAAAGAGTTTAAGGAGCCAGCAAGATCGAAAGAGATAGCCTGATAGCTCAGATCGCACAGATAAGGATGAAATACAATAAGGAAAGGGGGAATGATGGAGAAAGATCATAAATATCCATGCATAAGATATGTTTCTAGAAGGTAAATTAGCCCACTAGGTGGACATTAGAAGAGCAGGAACATTCAATGGCATGGCCCATTTTTCTGCATCGATTAAAGAAAACAGTAGCATGCACATCAGGCGGCCCATATTAAAGACTGACACTCAATTCCAGCATAGCCCATAGATAGAATTTAAAATTCATTAAAGTAATTGAATGCATCATAACACATTTTTGTGAAACAAAGCACCCAAGTCTTTCTTGGAGCACTATATATTAGACTCTCTCTTATTGTTTTAGGGATCTCTATCTATAATCAGAAATGAAACTCTACCCAAATTGAAAGGCATTAATGAGACTTTGAGCTCAGATTGTTGATCATATTTCATTATTTAAATAAAAAACAAGTGACTTTTCAGACTTTGTTCTGGAATAGCTTGGTTATTGGTGAAATTGTTCTTATGTCTGTTTCCCTTAATATATTTTTTATCCATTTGATTAAATAAGCAGAATTACTGAAAGTGATCAAGAAGGTGTCCTGAAGCTGATCATGGAGAGAATTTGTGCTACCATAATTGTCTTTAGTTTGTCTCTTTTTCTATTCCTATGTAAAGGATCTTGGGATGACTTTGTGCCCTCATTATCCTTTGTATTCTATTTCTATGTAAAAGACCTTGGGATGACTTTGTGCCCTCATTGTCTTTCATATTTCACTCTTTGGCAATTGAGGTGGAGACTTTATGCCTCATTTCATCCTACTATGTTACTACGCCCTGTTATAATTACTTATCATCACCTGAAAGATTCTTTTTGTCTACTGAAAAACACTTCTAAAAGAAGAGGAGTGTCTTCTATCATTTCATCAGCATTTATCCTTTGATTTGTGAACATCATCTCTAAAAAAAGAGAGATGGATAGTTTATCCTACCCTTGAGTATTATTATTATTATTATTATTATTATTATTATTATTATTATTATTATTATTATATATATATATATATATATAGCTCATGCATATCTACAGGGAACATCCCCTTGATGAGAGGAGAGATTTGTCCCCTTTTGATGTAGTAAACCTACACATCTGGCTGACCAATTTCCCTATGCTATGGTTGAAGAGACCTATTTTGCTCATCAGTTAGCTGATCGACAAAATATTCACCCAAAAAATTATAGAGTTTTAGAATGACACCACATAGAGTATTAGCCATCATTAGAAAAATAGAGGTGAGAAAATTCTGTTTAAATTATGAATTTGATTAACTCTCACCTTAAAGATCTTTTTCTTCTATAGATTTCATGTGACAACAACTTGAAAAACAAAGGTTACCTCCTTTAGAGATATCAGAAGAAAAAAGAATAAAAAATTTCTAGCATGATAGATATCCTAACCCTATGATATAAATGGGTTTGATGTACCAAGTAGCTAAGGTTATGTATAACCTTCAACATGGGGCTGCATCAGAAGGTGATATTACAACTATTAATGTGTACATGTATGGGCAAAATGTGTGCATCATGAGATAGGATGGAGTAGTCACTACCTTAGCCAATATTATCAAGATCTTATCTACCCTAAGAAATAAATATATATCATAGAATATTACAAACCTTTTTCACAACTTGTTTGACTGTACACAAAGGGGTCAATAGTGCATTGATAAATTGGTTTAGTATGTGAAAACTAAGAAGCCTTGGATGTTGATTCTCATATGGATATTAATTTGGTAGGTTTTAAGGTACCAAATGTTTTTTTAACTTTGGGAGCATAAGTAATATGATTTTATGACCTAAATAAGAGGTTTTCATATAACCAATGCTCAAATATAGTCCAGTAACTCTAATCCTCACAAATTGTGGTATGGTATAACCTGTTGGTCATATCAAAGATGTGGAAATTAAAATTGAAGACTTGATCCTGTGAGGATATTTTTAATTAATAAATATGAAGATCGAGGAAACACACTACCCTACATTTATTGGGAAGAAATTTGATTATGATGGATATATAACCATTAACATGGTTCACAATTAGTTGTAAGTGCATTAAGGGGATTAAATTATAATTATTCCCTAAAATAAAAATGAGAGCAAGACCTATATTATACCCAAGGAATCAAATTCACCCTATGTTTATGGGGATAATAGATGGGTTAAGGTGGGTATAGAACACAAGTAGGACACATTTAAAGATACATAATACTAATTCTTTTATCTAAAATATGAGTATTAACAATAGTAACAGTCAACATTACATCCTATATATAGACATGTAATAACTAAGACACCCATTTCATATTTATAAATAGAAGAGTAGATTTCACCATCGATGTGATTGCCAACAAGGATTTATGTTATATTTCTTATATGGTGTAGGTGTGAAAAACATGGATTATACTAAACCAATAATATAAGGCCTTTTACCTTTAAAAGAAACATCTTCTATTAGTGTTAGTTTTGATACCCATATGTTGAACTGTGTAAAAGCAAATCATGAAGTGTATTGATACACTGCAAATGGTTTTTGCCACCAAACATCAATTACCTCAATATTTTTCAACTAAATATTTGAACCATTTCATAATTATATTCAATTATCATGTTCCTAACATATATTAAAGAGTGAGGGCATTGAACTAGGGTTGAATGGAGGTGTTATAACTTGGTGGGTAATTCACAGAACAAACTAACTATAATGGGATGATGCATGTGAACTATTGCATGCTTTATTCTAAATACCATCTACTCTTAAGGAATAATGTCCCATTTTTATGAATTGTAGTTACCAAAAAGTCATGTTTATAATTGTGTGGGTATGTGTTAAATGTAGCGTATCAAACCCAAATACTAGGTGCACATATTTAGATTTACTTTAGCAACACTTGTAATGGCATGGTACATGCATCAATAGCACATAAGGGTGATAAATAATTGGTCACATGTCTAACAAGATTTTATCTAGAGATTTGATTTTTAATATGAGAACTTAGTGGTACACCAAGCTTTACAAAAGATGAAAATATTCTTGTGTTATATCTAAACAAAATAACTTAGTTGTACACTAGACTCTACTTTGTGGGAGGAATGAACCAAAGAATTGAACATAACCCTCAAAAACTATAAAAAGAATAAACATATGGAAAAAATTATGATACAACATTGCAACTAAATATTGAATGAGGAGAAATATACAAAATTTAATGATAATTATGATGACCTATATTTTGAAGGATTCTTTGAGCTAGAGTGAGAAGTGGAAGAAACCAAGCCAAATGTCATATAACAAAATGAAGATCATAAGCTAAAAAATATACATATTCAAGAACAATACTAAAAAATAATGGTGTAAAACTTGATTTCAAGTGGATCCAACAAAATATATCAAGATCCATTAAATAAACTAGTAGTTAATATTATAACAAAGTCTCCACCAAATTTTTTGACTATAGACAACTACTAGACACATAAGGAGGTGTTTGATGGATTACAACTCTTGTGAGATTATTAGGTCACTTACGGTCCATGCACAAACACATAATCAAATTTGGATATAAATATATTTATTTGAAAACACTTTCATATATTTAAATCCATATTTATATATGCACCTTGGAGTCCTTTACCACTTTTATTTTTACACCATGAGTAAATTCATCACTGATCAAAAGATATGTCTCAAAAACTAGACATTGATATTTCCTTTATTAAATTCAAAGATTTGAATTCAAATAGTCATACTTAAAATTCAGAAAATATGCTCAAATCTCATTTCCTTTCATCTTATATCAATCTCACACAATCGATCTTTTGCAAACTTTAACACATAGTGTGCCAATGCCCAAACGTTAAACATATTACAGTTGACCTCATCTCGTGCAATCTAGAAACTTTGACTCAACGAGCTTCATTGATCTTATATATGTATCTTAGTCTTTAAAAAATATAAATATATGTTAATTTGACCTCTTAACTTTAATATTCACCATTTATCTCTATCTGTATGATCTCTCGCTCACCATTGATCCTTGGAAGAAGCTTGATCTTTATCTTTGCTCAATGTTAAAAATTGAACACCTATCCTTATCTTGTTGATTCCTATCATGTTGGACCAAATACACATCATCAATCTCTTCAATAGTTACTCTAACATTACCTTGTGCAAAATTTACTAAGTATGGGGACCATCATAATCTATCTGAGTAGCCAACTTTGAACCTCAATAACTTATTATGTGCTTAGACACATGATCTAAAATTTAGACCATATGATCACCTCACATAGGAGAACCCAACCATGTGACAAAATAATCCTAGAAACCTCACATTTTTGAGATATATTTCCATTAAAAATCCTTCTCAAAAACTTCTATCACATATCCAACTATGCTTAGAACTTGTTTGGGAGGCCAACTTTGAACATATATAACTTTTGATGCACTTCAACACATGATCTAAAATTTAGTGCAAATAAAATAGGATTAAAATTTAATAAACCCATATTATCATCTTGATCTTAAATTTCTACATTTACATGATATTTCATCATCAAAATTCTTACTCGGCTCTTCTTGCCACATTGAAAATTTGGCTAAGTATGAGAAAACATTGTCAAAATGCCTAGGAGCCCAACTTTCTACCCACATATCTTTGACTGTGCTTAGGTGCATGACCTAAGATTTATCATATATAAAATAGGTAAAATTTTTATCACAACCATATGACAAATTTCCTTGACTTGCCATACATTTTAATGGTGATGTCAGTAAACTACCTACTAATATTTTCTGGCACTAAACCCAAATTGTCTAGATGAAAACTATGGAGTACCAAATGAAATTCATTCATACACACAATATTTCCAATCATCCTAGACCATTGATAAGACCATTTCACATGATCAATACTCCATACTCATCCCTAAAAATATCTAATCATGCAAAAACTGAAAATCAACCAATCTAACTTCAAGCACACTAGGACAAGCACATTGCTCACTTTATCATTGTCACATTATCAAAGACCTTCATCCACTCACTATTACACCTCCATGACATCACCATGACATCATTTATAACTCTCTAAAATTTTTCACATGATAGAGTATTGGATCATCCTATTCAATTTTAATGTCATAAACTCTTAGTTACAAAAACTAATTATATGACTTTAGAAATGGAAGCTCTAGTAAAGGTGTTCACACTACAAAAGTTTAAGCACTACCTTCTAGCAACACCATTTGAATTATTCACCAAACTTTGTGATACCTATTAAATAAAATCATGTTGGGAAGAAAGATATTTTGATGGTCAATGTTGTTTCAAGAGTTCTATTTTAGAATAAATGTCAATCCTAGGAGGAAGAATGTAGGATTAGATCACATAAGATAGATATGTAAAGGATAATAACTAGAAGATTTTAAATATGGATCATCGAATGCACATATATTTTGAGTCTCTATGATTCCTAAAAACATGTAAGGCATAACAAATTTCCTAAAGCAAGGGATCTTTTTTATGTAATCTATAGAAAAGTAAAAATAATAATTGATCACATGATCTATTCTTTTCAGCATTATCAATGGAATTTTGTATAAAATTGGAAAGAATGGAGCACTTCATAGAGTAACTATGTAACATGAATGGTCTTAGTTTCTAGAATAAGCACATCAAGAAATTATAGGTAGACATTTCATAGGATAATCCACTATAAGAAAGATTCTAAAAAATGGTCTATGGTGGCCTACACTATTTCAAGATGCACACCAAGTAGCTAAACACTATGATGTTTTTTAGAGAATGGGAAAACCAAATCAGAGAGATGAGATGCCACTCAATCATATGTTGGTTGAGCAACCATTTGAATAATTAGGTATTGATTTTATGGTACTAATTAATCCACCTAGTAAATGTAGTCATGCATGATACATAATAATTGTGATAGACTATTTCACTAAATGGGTTTAAGATGTTATGACACCAAACTATAGTGTTAAAGATGGATCTAAGTTTCTTTATGAAAATATTATACCATATTTGGGTGTTTGATCAAGCTTGTCAGTGATAGAGGAACATATTTCCTGAATAATACTATAATGACTCTCACCAAAGACTTTATGATCTCACACCATAAAATCACAACACACCACCCATAATAAAATGGATAAACTAAAGCATCAAACAAATTATTTATCAAGATGCTGACAAATATATGCAATGTTCATAAAGATTTTTGGAAGGATCAAATTCTTATGATCATATAGGCATATAGGATAAATTACAAATGTATAATAGGTTTCACCCCATTTCAACTAGTCTATGGACTTGAAGTACTAATTCCCATGGAATACATAGTCCCTAGTCTTTGAATTATAATGATTATGTGACTAAGAGATTAGGAGATTAGGATTTTCTATAGGCAAGACTGGTGGATCTCATTTAGATGGAATAAACTAGACATTTAGATAAATGGACACAATAGGTCAATAAACAAATTTAAAAAACATGACATTATCACAACCTAAAAAACCCATGCATTTCAACTAAAACATGTAATTTTATTATATGATAGTAGATTTAGAGCATTTCTAGGAAAGATACATATCAAATGGAATGGGCCTTACATTATTCATGAACTATCTTAGTAAAGAACTATTGTGTTAAGGGATCTATAGGGAACCATTCTTCCTGGGTGGGTGAATGGATATAGGGTTAAGCCTTACTACCAATAATATCTATATGATCTCACATAAATATCATGAGTAGGTGTTGAGTAGCACCATGTAATTTAGGGTTTTTCTTTAATCCATATAGTAATAGAGTACGATCTCTATATCACAGGTTAATGAAACTAGAATATAAATTCTCAAGTCACAGAGTGTGACAAAGTGAGAAATTCAACACCAAAATAACATGTCATATAAGTATACATTGAAGCTCATCACTAGCTAAATATAAGAACAAGATGATGGTATAAAATGTATTAGGAAAGAATAAATAATAGTAATTCAATATATATTAATGATGACACACTTGAAATATTTCACTTTTTCCAAAACCAAAGCAAGGGTCAAATTTGGTTGATGATCAATAAGGGAGTGTCAATCATGGAAAATATGATGTGTCACATCAATGACTCTTATCAGTCAAAATAGTGCATTTATCCACCAAATCAATAATTTCATAGCATCCAATGATCAATTACATTTAATTTTAAATATATAACGACATGTGGACATCTTAGCACATTCAAAGTAATGTGTTAGGCACAACCACATGAGAAAATTTATATATACAAGGGTGGGAACAACACTATGCCATTACATGCCTTTTTGAACAAGAGCTCTTTGTAGTTAAATATGAATTCATTTTATTATGTGCAAAGTGTTTATTACTACTAAGTTTATATGAAACCAATATTAATCAAATATCATATATGATGTCATGGATAGATCTTAGCTCCTCATTCTAATATCTAATGCATAAAAAGAAGATATGGGCATTAATCTAGTTCTAAGGCAAACCCAATATCATGATCCCAACCCATTTGAATTCATATGTGTTGCTAAAGCTAATCTAATCATCCCCAATCAAATATATGAAACACAAATACAAAAACTAACACTTCAACATCAATTATGAGGTTTTGGATGTAGAGATATTGATTAAATGTTTGACCTTTAGGCAACTAGATGAAATCCTACTTACCCTTATCAATAGATACAATAAGTGTGTTATCTATTTATCATAAGATGTGATAATATACATCAATCCTATCATATGTTCTAATTAATAGGGTTAAATACAAGGAGAAAATCTTTGGCACCCTACAAGATAAGGCACCAATTCACCCATACACATTAAAATTACAATAGGGGATCTACGGGGATTCTCATTGGGACTATCCAAGATGTGGCAGTGCAAATTATTGAAAAACACATCACCAAATGGTTTTGGCATACCACTAAAAAATCTAATCAAGCCACTAAAGGTGTCATTGACATCACTTACTAAATGTTAAGTCTAAATGAGTATTTTAATTAGATAGAATTTTTCATTTTAGAACTTATTATGAATATTGAGAAGCTTGTCAATAAAACCTCACACACTTTTTAGTACCAATCCTTGGTACTTATTCTCTATTTAACTCAATAAAATTCACCTGAGGGAACAATCAATCTTGATTAATATTTTTGGTTTGAGATAGAGTTTACCAATATTATCTAAACCAAGATAGGGTAATAATATGCATAGTTAAGATAGTTTAATGCTTGGTGGATAGACATTTTGGAGATGATCACTTCTTATACTTGTATCCCCATAACTATAATGTAATATTATAGACAACATGTTATGGTGACCAAACTATAAGATGGCATTTAGATCAGAGTGCATGAGCTCCTAAATTTACCCATCATATATTTACCCTTCTTCATTACCATGATTGATGTGTAGGCCAAATTTTTATGGTAGAAAATTATAGTTGTACATTCAGTACCTCCATTATAATCTATACCTCTAGAGGTGTATGCAACACCTTAAACATATGTATCCCCATCATAGACCACTATGGGAAAAAGGAAGGCACCATCACTAAGAGCCTCTCTACCTCTAGAAAAAAAGAGGACATGTAACACTAAATCTTGGTTGGATCACAAGCATGTCACCAAAATTAGAGTGGAATGTAATCTTAAAAAACTAGGCATCGAACATCAGAAATTTTTACAATTTATGTTTGTATAAATAGGCAATGAAATCTATGATCAAGAAGAAGAAAAAGAATTTTTCTTATGGAAGGTAATGCACACTTGCAAAGTTTAAAACTAGTTAAGGAAATATTTTTGGGTTGACATTACCACATGTCCCCCTTCCATATTAATTTATATTGTGGGGAAAGAGGCAGAGTTCAATCATTAAAAAGTCAAATTATTTCAATCAGATCTAGGCACAAGGTATTTAGGAGTACACATAACCTTTCCACAGTAGTCAGATCTAGGCATAGGATATGTAAAAACATGTGTTATTTCATTATAGGAGGAGAGTCCAATACAACCTTTAGTGAGAAATAAAAGGACCCGTATTGTTCCTAGATTTTCATCATCAATCATGGAATGTGTGGTCTCTTTTTTTATCCTCTCATAGTCGAGGAATATCAACCACAAAAAGCTCCAACTCTAGCATCCAAATAAAAATGGGCCTATGAGAGGCTAAATAAATTACTAGTGTCACATTATAATCCAAAGCACTTAGTAAGTAAACACATAGTGGTGGATTCATCTCCATCATCTTTTCATTCATAAGAACAAGCAAAGATCCTAGCTTTGGATCCACTTGATCCCATGTATCTAGTCAAACATGAAGACATTGTAACTTAGAAACAATCTATAGAAGCATAAGCTAAGGAAAAAAAGGTAAATAAGGTATTTGTGAAGAAGGATCATAAGGAATAAAGGAGTAATATAAAGGAAGAGGCTGAGTATAAAGCTAGTAAAGTCAAGGAATAGAGGAAGCAGAAAGAAGAGCAAAAAAAGAAGAAATATGAAGTTATTATGTAGAAGTGAAAGGAGGAAGTAGATGCCCAATAATAAATGTAGAAAATAGAGAAAGTCAAACAACAAAAAAATTAATGAGAAGTATAATATATGAATAAAGATGAATAACTCACAAGTTAAGAGGTGAAATAAATGTAGCAAAAGAAGGCCAAAGCTATGGAAATAGTTGAGGCACAAGCAAAAAATCAAAAGAAGCTATGCACAGATAAGAAGAATAGGTAAAGAAGTAAGATCAAGAGAAAAAGGCCAAGGATAAGTTAGATGTAGATGCTAAAGCTAAGGCATAGGCTAAATCCAAAGGTAAAGTATAAGTTGATGCTAAATCCAAGGTAGACATAGAGTATATTGCATAACAATAATTCATAGTAAATTCCATAACCATGGATGTGATACCTGAAGTCCAATAACCACCGACTACCTCATAAAGCTCACGATTGACCCAAGAGGTTGAGTAATAGGAGGTGTCTCAATATAAGAAATAAATTCCCATCTAATGGTTGTGGGATGTTCTTTTAACATCCACTCACAAAATAAATTTCTCACTTTTGATAGCACAGATCAAGAAGGTGCATGATAGGGTTGTGACTTTGAGTTTGGCTCTAGATACAATAGTGTAGGAAGCATATCTTGATATTTCCTAGATTCCTTTGTCTAAATAAATTAAAGGGGTGGTTTTATTTCAAGAATTTATCACACAAAAGGATTTGGCCTTAGATTAATAAGTATTACAGCTCCAAGAGGAAAATGAAGACTTTCACCTTTGGTTCACCAAGGCACGTCAATTTATTGATAGCCCTTGCCTTATGTTGGTCACTCAAGTCTTGGGTGATTGAATGATGCTTATTTTGATATTCCTCTTGACATAGTTATCCCATTGTAGTATGTTCTAATGGGTTTTATAGGAACCTCTACTAACAACAACTTTTGTTTTTTCATAATTTCCAATTCTTCACAACTTATCTACATCTACAAATTTATTTGAAGTTGTTACATTTGTGCTTCTTGTGCAAAGGTGATATTTATATAAAAAAATGGTTTCTTATTTGTACCCTTAAATCCTCTTTAAATAGATAGTTATTTCTTATTTTGTGTTATTAAATGAACAAAATTAATTATTTATGTGAGTTATGCATGTAGTTTTAAATCTTGTTGAGTGACATTTTCATTTATTTCTTGTTATTTGTAGTTTTTTATTTGTCTTCAGATACCCATAGACATAATTGTTTTTATTTATTATTTTTCACACATAAAATATTTACCCATAACATCCCATGCCTTTATGTCAATCTTTCTAACAATCTTTCCTTCATTCGTTGTTCATCACAACATTCCTTTGTATATTTTTTCATTTCCAACAACATACTAGAATCATTGTGGGTAAAATTTAGTTTGATTTTATAAAATTGAACCACATCATAGGTATAATTCAATCCAAAGCATTATAGTATCCATAATTTCATTTACTTTAAATATTCACATTTTCATGTCAATTTGATCAATTTATTTTTTAGCATCACATTCTACACTCATTTAAAATCTAAAAATACACAAAAACAAAAACATTTAATCAATTCATTTTTGCATTTTTCATTCAAAATGACAACAAAATAATAATTAGTTATCCATTTTCAACATTCATTTAATCAATTAATTAGTATTATTTTTTTAAAAAAAATCAAGAAGACAAAAAAAATATTAGTTAATTTTCAATTTGCATCTATCAAATCATTAGTTCATTATTGCCTATACAAACACCAAAAAAGATAGAAAAGAAGAGATTACTCATTTGTATTTCCTTGCATTGCTAGTTAATTAAATAAATCAAAAAATAATTCAATTTGAAGTAAACAATAATTTATTTATGGTTCTTTACATTAAATTTATTTTCTTTACTTTCATAATGAAATGTGTTTTAGTAATTCATCCATCATAATTTATTATTTCACAAGACTTTAGCTAAGAATCCCATACATTCATTGTAAAATCTTACTTTTAACTTTATATAGATATTTATCCATTTTTATTATTCATTTCCACATCCTTAAATGACACTTCCAGAATAAGAACATCCACAAAAGATGAGATCTTTCATATGAATAGTTTCCCTTATTCAGGTAGAAAACACATAAAATGATATTGACTCTAAACTCTAACTAGAGGTATTATGATCAACCCCATTCTCCCATATAATAATTAAGTAATTTGATGGATTAGATGAATGAAATAGATTATTGAAATCCCAATTAGCAAGGAAAACTCATTCATAATATCTTCAATTATCTAACCTTTTTATTTGGTTTGAATATTCACTCTTGGGTCTAGCCTCATCCCATTTATTCACTTTTGTGGATGATGTTGCCTATACTTGACCAACCCAATTGAATTGGACAAAAAATAAGGGTAATTAAACCTAAAATTTATCCATTCAAAGAAAGCAACATTAACCAATAATTACATTATATAATTCTCTTAATGTTTGGACATTTTATATCCTTCCTTGCCTCTTAGTTTGTTTTATTAAATGAATGTTATGATGTAATATAAGAATGTTGGTATTAAAGAGCAAACCCACTAGTGTGTATAGTCCATAATATTTTAAAGGTATCCAAACCTATCGAACAAGTTCATCCTATATAATTATCTCAACCTATTTAACCCTTAAACCAAATAATTATCCAAATTGACCCACCTTTCTTCTAGTTGTCTTAGCCTAAACCTGGGAAGTTGAGTGCATAAGATTAATGTGTTGATTTTTATATGTATAAGAGGCTCTATGTCTATGAAATCCACATTATTAATCAAATTGTGTTTTAGGTTTACATTTTTACCATTAACACACTAAAAATGTGAACTTATTTATACCTAATTCAAGTTTGATTAAGATTTGTCTTAACAATGTTCTTGACTTATGAGGCTCCTACTGTGAGATAATATTACAATAGTGATTTACGACATTTTTATTGTCTTGAAGTGTTGTTTTTTATTTATAAAATTTATATTTCTCTTGAGGATAATATTCATTTGTGTATGAATTATCCTAATATTATCTTAAAATGATGTGTAAACATATTATGAGACAAGTACTTAACTTGATCAAAAAGATTGAAATTAAGTTTTCCCAAATAATCATCTATATTCTCTTACATGTCATTATCATCATCATTGTTATCACCATCTTTTGTAGATATGCAGTTTGGATATTTTGGATTGTCTTTTTTTCTCTATGGTTTCTTGTGCTTATTTATTTTTTATCATTAATTAACACTATCAAAACTAGCTCCTTATAATTTACTTCACTTGATTCTCCAACCTCATATGTATTAATTGTGTCTATTGAGATAGGTTATGATGGATGTACTATTGAATAATGCATGGAATCTGAATGTGAAGTGGCCTCATTATTAGGTTGTGTTGGGTCCTCTTTGTGTATCACAAGTTCTCTTAATGTTTAAAGAACACTCCTCATTTTAGAATTCAAGGAATTTAGAGCACGAATAGTAGGTTGTGGTAATCTAGTTACTTTGTGATGAAATAGTGGCAGTGCAAGCAAACTATTCCACAATATTTATATTAGTTGGTTTTTGGGACCCACCATGGACAACAAATATTTATAAATAATATGATGATCTATGATAATTAATATGAATTTTGCTCAATCTAAGACTAAAGACTAATCTATGTGAATATTTACAATGATATTTAAACTAAAGTGATCTAGTTCAAAAAGAAGTAAAAAATTAGGGTAAGGCAGAGAAGATAAATGTTGTTGATCTCCATCTCAGACATCATGACAAAATTTCAAGTGTTTCCTAGGCATACACTAAAAACCAATATATGAAGTAAAATATCTTAAGATCAAATCACAACATATATTAGGCAACCTTCTAAGGAAGATAAGACACAATGAAAATAATAACCACATTTGCTTTAAATATTTACTCCTTTAAGTAGATATCTGATGCAAATCTACAAATTTAGAGAAAATAAAAAAAAGAAAACTAAATAACCTTGAATCAACCTAACATATGCATAAGTTAACAATTCTACATTTAAAAGGTACCTACCAAGAATTCAAAAGAACTATTCAAATCAAGATTCAGAACAAATAATTGAGAGAGAAACCATATAGAAAATGATGCACATAAATTTATGCAATATTTTCATAATTATTTGCATGCACTAATAGCTCAAAAGTATACAAGTTTGGCTCAAAACTTCCTCCCCTTTTATAATGGACAATACTCCTTTTTATACAAATAAGGAAGTATTTAGTTATTTGTATTAACTTAAAAGTGTACAAATGTAAAGGATAGTTGTCCTTTATATAAAGTTTCAAGAATACACTAGACTTTTCAAAATAAATTGACCTATAGGAAAATGTGCTAAGCACATGCCTTTATAAAAATAATATCCTATTTTCAAAATTTACAATGGTTTAACAAAAGAGAATATTTCTAACTAACTAGTGGACCCTGTGTTGATGAAGTCCCTTGGTTTTGATGAAGTAGCCTTATTGAATTTTGATGTTTCTCATTAATAAGTCTCAAATTAACTATAGGTTCAAGGAATATTTCATCCTCTTGCTCAGCTAAGTATTCAAGGTCCCTGTTATTTCTCTCTAAGGCCTCCTTAATGCTCCTTACCTCGACTATCTTTTCTTTTTACATTAGGATCATATCCATGATCTTGATATTATCATTCCTAGACTTGATTTGGATCTTTTTCTTTACCTATTGTATGACCAAAGTTGTCTTATGATATAATTCATCATCTATAATGATGCCCATGGAGCTAAGAGTTGTAGGTTTAGCAATAATAGTCTTAAGGAATTGTTTTTATCATATCCAATAACTCTTTATCATCCCTGAGGAGCCTTTCTAAGCTCTTGGACGACATACTCAATATTTGAATTTTATCTATAATCATTCCCATGACTATATTGATATTTGATAGCCTGATGGTCTTAAAACTTGGGAATTTATCCCTTGTCAAGATGTCAATTAAATCCTTCATTTTATCTATTGAACTCTACCATTGAGTAATTAAACCCTTATATAAGACATCTTGCTGACCCAATACACCTTGCCTTGCTTTTTGTATCTTCATATAATTAAACATGTTATAAAAGGATGCCTCAAAAATCTCTAATTTTATCACTTTCATCCCATGTGGCATTGTCATGCCATCTACATGGCACTTTTCATGGCATTTGTCCATTAATATTAAAAAATTTACAATTATCCTTTGAAAATACTACTTGGTCTCACTCTATTAGATCATATTACATAGATTAATGTGAGTTATTGATCTTGATCCTATGAGTTACATGCCATTGTTCATTATTAGTACTAGACTCCTCAGTTACACCACTTAGCAGTCCTATGGGGATCCCTGAGCTCTGCACCTTATCAGTTCCATCAATTGGTGCACATTCTCCATGTGGTATTCCCATGGGTCCTCAGAGATTATATTGAATAGTCTATAGAGATCTCACTCAGTTCTATCATGTTTCTCTAATTTCACATGAGTCATAGATCTTGCAAAGGTGCACAATGTTTAAGTTAGTATTGGGACATATAAGAACTTAGGCTAAATAATTTAGGTTATAGTTTATTTCATGTTAATAAACATGATATAAAATTTAGGATAAAGTATTTAAGCTAATTCTAGATCATGATATAAGGGGACCTTTAATAATAAAGGACTAAGTGAAATGTTTTTTTAACTTAAGGTTTCATCATATTATTAAATACGATAAAACTTTTAGGGTAAAAAGTTCTAACTTTTTTAATAGTGAGACCTTGCATTTTTTAGGTTAAGTCGATAGAATATACCCAAATAATATCATGGGACACATGGGGACCGAGCATGATATTTTAAACCAAAGTTTAGTTAAATGTTTAGAAACATAACCACACTTTAAGATAAAATTTTAACTATGTTTATGGTGTTTATAATCGATCCCATGAAAATTTAAACTTGGTCTATAATGGACTAAATGATAAATGAAAGGCCAATTTAATATTGAATTATAAAACCCAAAGCACATATGTTCTTTAAATGAGACTCCATTAATCTTGCAACAAAAATAAAAACATGGTCATTTCTCCAAGAAAGATTGTTTCTTGAGCTAAAATTTGATGGTATTGTGGATGTCAACGATGGCCTCATGGACGTCAATTGATAGTTGTGAGAACATAAAATTTAATCTTGTATAATTATTCATAGGGGATAAAATTTTACTATCTCATATACATCAATGATATCCTCATAGATGTTAAGTGATGGTCCTAAGAATGTCAATTTTCAGCTCACATAATTAACCAAAGGGACTAAAATTTGATGGCCTTATGGACATCAATTGGTAGGTACAAGAATCTCAAATTTAAGTCTTATGAATAGTATGTCCCATAGAAACATTGATTGAATATGCTTCATTTTATCATATCTTGGGAGTAAATACAAACCATCGATCATGATTTGAATAGATAATTATGATTGGTCTTTGGCATTTCAATGCTATGTTCACTCAGTTGGATTAATTTTGTATGAGTAGTCATGGGCCATCAATCCTACAAAGAAGCACATGACTTAAATTAGGGCTTGGAAACATATAAGACTTAGATTAAAGTATTAAATCTAAGGTCCCATTTATGTTAATAAACATGAACAGGGCCTTAGGACTAGGATATTAGTCTAAGTTTGTAACAATTGAGACAATGAATAATAAAGTTGAACAAGATAGGAAGATAGCAAAAGGACCTACAAACATGAATTTAGACCATTTTAAAAAGGAATGAAGGGATCTGGATATAAAGGGGACCAAGCATATAATTTTTTAGGCTAAGGTTTAGTCATTTTGAAAAACATGACAAAGCTTTAGTGTAAAAATTAATCTTAAGTCCTTAGCATTTTAAAAGTGTTCCCACCAATTTTTCTCCTACTAATTTTGAATTTGAATCAAAGGGTCTAAAATAAGGTTTTTTAATTAGGGTTTCAATAAGCTTGAACATAGATTTAACTTTGATTTCCATAGGTCAAATTCTAGAAAAAAACCCAACTGGTATATTCAATGAGGGTTCCATTAAACCTGCAACTTGAAATATGAAGATCAAGGTTAGCAATGTTAGGCAAAGCTGAAGCAAAACTATGGACCAGTAGACTAACTAGGACATGGTGTGGATGAGCTTCAAATACAAAAATGTGCAATCATTCTAATGCCACTCTTTTTAAGTAAATTTTTAGTTTTAAGGTAAAAATTATATAATTTAACACATGGGTCCCCAATTTCAAAAATAGGGGGTATGTTAACCTCAATAAATGGAAACTTTTGGGGGAACATAGCAATATGTTAGAATTTAGAGACTTTGGTTGATCAATACAATTATCAAGATCAATTCAAGGTTAATACAAACCTTGATTCTATATAATTAGTATCAAACATCAAAACCTAGACATGTTGTGTGTGTGATTTGATTCAACTTACTATTTTTTATGGGATTTAGGAGATAACTTCCATGTTTCATGTCTTCAATCATTAACATTAACTTATAGCATATTTGGATATTCATTAAGAATCATGCTTTAGCTCAGGGGGCTTGGTCATTACTCTACTGCAAGCCAGTCATCCATAACCCTAGTAGAGATGCCTTTGGCTCTACTCAAGGCCTTTTTTCACTACCAGTGAGGCATCCATAGTCCTGATGGAGATTACCAAAATTACCTTTTCTTAGAAAGCTTTTGATTTTGAAACAATCTCTTATTTATTTTGTATTTTTATTTTATTTTAGGGCTTTATAGAAAAGATTGGGAACCAAGTTATCCATGTTTAGGGATTTGGTCAAAAAAATTATTCTCAAACAATCACTTATGGTTACAACTTTGTCCCAGGCAAGGATATTTATTAAGTTCAAACATGATTATGCATTAATAATTCAAGATTTAATCCTACATGTGAAATTATTCTTGAAACCAAATTTAGATCAAAATAATGTTTAAATTTTCATAAAATAGTTGACATATGTACCAATCCTTACTAGTTTATTTAAACTATAAAATAATCTTACATTTCACACCCATGATCAACAAATACTTGAGATTCATACCTACATTTTTGAACTATGGATTTTTTGAGTACTTAAGATGAAATTTGAGTGGAGGGTTATCCAAAGGACTTCTTAGAATCAAGGAACAAAGTAGAGAAAGAAAAAACACAAAGTGGAAACAAAGAAAGCAGTAAATCCAACAAAATAAAATAGATATATAAAAGCATGTGTACAAATAAGGGATAGGAAGGAAAGAGCAGAAGGAAACTAAAGTAGCCTACCTAAATTAACCCTAACAAGTCTTATAGTTTTACTCCATGAAGGCCCTTGGTAGAGTAATATAAAATTAATGCTTGAGATACTTCCCATTGGTGGGAAAAGTGAATTCATCTCCTTGTAGGTCTTTCATTTTGAAAGTGTTATTTCCAAGTGTGTTAGCAATTTGATAGGGACCTATCCACAAAGGTGTGAACTTCCCATGTTTACCCTTAGGTTTATATGCTTTGTCCCAAATAATAACTAGGTCTCCTTGCTTGAACACCTTTATCTTTGATTTCTTGTCAAACCACCTTTTCATTATGGTTTGGTGCCTGCTAAAGTTGGAAAAAGCCTCTTCTCATGTATCCTCCATCTGAATAATGTCCAGTAGTCTTGAATTTGAAATTTCCTAATCTTCCTCCATAGATTCCTACATGAACTTGTATGTAGGTGACTTGAGGGTGATAGGGAAGATGCGCTCTTGTACATACACTAGCAAGAAGGGAGATGCCTTGAGAGCTTGATTGATTCTTGTTTTATCTACCTATATGGCATATTTGAGAATCTTGTGCCATGTTTTGGGTTTGTCTATGGTATAATTCTTTACAGCTTTCATCAATTTCTTATTTGTAGATTCAAATACCCCATTACCTTGAGGTTAATGGTTGGATGATAACTTGAGAATAACACTATTATCATATTCCCATTCTATCATTTCAAAAGATATGAAAGTGGATCCATTATCAAATACTAAAAATATTGGAGTCCCAAATCTGATGCATATGTTTTCTTCTAAAAAAGTGATCATTTCTTTAGTTCTGCATTGCTTAGTGGCTAGTGCCTTAGTCCACCTAGTGCAATAGTCATTGGCTATCAGAACATACTTGTGATCTTTTGATGAATTAGGGTTGATTAACCCCATAAAATCTAACCCCCATTGGTTAAATGGCTTATCAATCATCATTGGTTGTAGTGGCATCATTTCCTTGGGATATTTTATGTTGAAGACTTGACATGAGTGGAATTCTCTCACATGCTTGTGAGTGTCCTTAAAGATGGTGGGCCAATAGTAACTATCTCTCAAAAAAATTTGACTGATTGTCCTTCCAGATAGATGTTCACTTCCTAGTTTCTCATGAAAAGTGCTCATGATATCAACTTCTTCTTCTTTGGATACACACCTCAATAAAATTCCTTCAAATTTCTTTATATATAACACTCTATCTTTAATCAAGTAGTGGGATGCCTTAAGTCTTAGGGATATTTTTTCTCCCTATTCATACCTACAAGACAAGTTCCATTAATCATCAAATGAATGATAGGATCATACCAGTCATTAGTATAAAATATTTGTTGATTGACTTGCATAAAATTTAACTTAGGGTTAGCATTGGTAATCATTTGAATTAAACCTTAGCATCTTACCATTTTTTTAGTCTTTAGCTCAATGTCATATTTCTGCAAGATAGGCATCCACTTACCTCTTCACTCTCCAAGTTCATTTTGACTTAGCATGAGCTTTATAGTAGGGTCAGGTAGGATAGCATGCACCTTATTCCTAAGAATGTAGTGCCTAAATTTATTTACTAATTTAACTAATGCACATGTTTGCTTATCAATCAAGAAATAATTTAACATAAAATTATTAAAATTTGTGGTCATGAAAGTAATTGGATGGTCACATCCATCAATTTTTTGAGTTAAAACAATAGCAATAGTATGATCAAAAGCAAAGCAGTAAAGGTAAAAATCCTTGGAGAAATATAGACTTATCAAGATTGGAGCTTGACCAATTTCCTCCTTGATGTCCATAAATTCTTTCTTGGTTTCCTCATTCCAAGTGATTTTTCCATCCTTTTTCAGCATGTCACATTTAATGGTTTGACAATTTTTGCAAGGCCAAAAATAAAATTTATTATGAAGTTAATTTTGCCAAAGAATGATTTTAGTTCTTTCCTACTATTAAGAGGCTCTATTTTTGATATAACATCTACTCTATCTATATATATAGAGATTCCCTCCTTAGTAATGACATGTCCTAACAACTTTCCCTTAGCAACATAGAAAATAATCTTCTTAGGGTTAAGGGAAATCCTATACCTTTTACATCTTTCAAATACCTACTATAAATGCATGATGTGGTCTTCCCTATTTTTAGAAAAAATAGTATGATCATCCATGTATATAATGATGAATTTACTTACCAAACCTTGAAGATCATGATCCTTGGCCCTTTACAACATTTCTCCTACATTGAAAAATCTAAATGGCATCCTTTTATATGGAAACATTTCCCATTTGGTAGTGAAAGCAATCTTCATCATATCTTCCTGATTCACCATTACCTAGTTATACCCTAAAAATACATCAAGAAAGGACATCATATCAAAATAGAAACACTTTGTATAACTTGGTCTAAAGAAGGCAAAGGATAATTTTCCTTTTTAGATGACTTATTTAGATTCCTAAAATCAATATGCAATGTTATTTCACCATTATTTTTCCTAAATGGTACCAAATTGGAAACCCAAGTAGAGTGCCTAATGGGAAATACAATATTGGCATATAACAGCTTTTTAACCTCTTTGAAAATCATAGCTTCTAAAATAGGGATGATATGCCTTTGATTTTGTCTAAAAGGTTTTCAGTCTTTCTTTAAGGGTATGGTATGAGTGATGAATCTTGGATAAAAATCTTCAAGTCATCATAGGACCATGTTATTATGTCCTTATATTTTGTCAGCAAGTTTTTGGCCCTTTGATCCTTAATGCTCATATATGTTATTCTAATATTAACTAGTTGAGGTTGATCTTGAGGTCCAAGATCAAATACCTTTTAATCCTCCCTACTCACTTTGGGAATCTTAGTGTTCTCAATTATCTTTTCTTGGTCAAATAACCTCTCCAAATCAATCATGCCTTTTGGAATGTTTTTGTCATTTAGTTGAATGACCTTGTTACCAAATCTACCATCTTCTTCAAAAGTATACTCATTAGCCTCATCTATGACATGGGCCTCAAATAATCCTGAGTTGGTCATGAAATCTAGGATTTATTGTTCATCACTAAAAATTTGCATATGATTTATGTTATTTAGGATAGAAGGGAAAAGAACTGGCTTAATGTTAAAGTTGAGGGAGTCTTGGCTTGGCATAAGGTTAAATGTAGCTAAATCAAGATCATTGGTATCCTTTTTTACCTCTCTGGGGATGGAAACAATGTTAAATACATCAAAATATTCCAAAAAATCTTAGACTCTAAACTTATATCTTTTGAGATATGATAACTTACATTGGTACCTACTCCTCACCTGATTGACTATAAGCTATGAATTACCATGAACCAATAGTTCTCTGACTTTGTACTTGATGTAAAATTGTAATTCTAAGATTAATACTTCATATTTTGTAAGATTATTGGTGCATGTAAATTGGAGTATATAGGAAGCAAGATATTCCTTACCAATAAGATTGGTTAGGACAAATCCTACTTTGTATGAAGACCTATATTTAGCCCCATAAAAATGTAGCTTTCATAATCCAAGAATAATATGAGAAGGTCTAAACTCACATACCTTAGTTTTTTCAAGAGTTAAAACTCCCAAATCAAAGTTAACTATGTTCACCTTCATTCACATCATTGTATTATATGATCATGTTCTTTATTTGAGGCTCTCTTTCCACTCTAATCTAATTTAGACTCCTTTTCATGGTAGCCATAAATGAGAATAGTTAGTGGATATGTATCCATTCAGGGACTTTGTCCATTCCTTGCTTAATAGTAATCCATAAGCAACAAGAATGTCTACTACCTAGATATCAATAAATTATCAGACTCTAGGCTTAGAAGCAAGTTACATATGAACATTTAATAATTCCCAAATTACTTTGATTCTAGACTTGTCTGACTAAGTGAAAACTCTATCAAATTTGATAGGAGTTAATCCAAGTTGTTTATAAATACCTATAGGCATAATGTTGGTGGATGCACCAAGATCCAACAAATAGTTATGTAGATTCTTACCAAACATTTTGACAATAAGTAGAAAAGGTGGGGATTCTATTTTAGATTTATACATAACAACATTGGCATTATCAATCTCAGATGGCTTGCTAGGTTTTTTGGATAAATACTCTAGTAACAATTCCCTTTGTTTAATGATCTACATTAATTCATACAACATGATTTTATCCTTTATTTTCTTCATGTCATCCATAATATTGTAGCCAATTTTATTAGAATAATTAAATGCATTAGTACTATGTTTAGAAGTAATTTCCTTTGGAGGTTCTAGGTTATTATCTAAAGTAGTATTTGGAGGAATGATAAAGTTGTTTGGAAGTGTTGAAGTAGTCAAAGGCTGATTTTGCTACATGTTTCTTAGAGGGTAGGTCTTGTTTAGAAACTGATGGAAAGCATGGACTTATTTAAGAATATCATTAAGTTCATTGTCTTCTTGGAAAAGGAAGTCAAATTTCTCCACCATGAAGGTTTGGTCAATAGATTTACATCCTGATGTATCAAGATCTACTTCAAATGTATCCAACTCCTCTTGAAAGGCTTCAAAATCTTTACAAAATTCAATGTAGTCTATTTCACCATGCTTAGTAGTATAATGAATTATAAAATAATCAATTAATAAAACATCAATAATATTAATGTCCATGGCATTCTTATTAGTATATGATTCTTTGTTCTTGTTGTTATGGAAACTATCATTTTGTAACCTATTATTAGGCCTATTAAACCTTTGGAAAGAAAAATTTCTGCCTGAACTCGCTCTAGTATTACCAACTTATTTCTATAGCTAAATAAAATCAGTACTTAAATTTTGGACCATCTTTAAGATAGAGTCATTTTAATTTTTGAGAGACTCAAAATTGTTAACCTGATTGTTATTAGTACCAATGTTTAGTATTAAAGCCTTTTGATCACTTGGATTAAATCCATTTGTATTATGGTTCAAGAATCCTAAGTTCTAAGTAGGATGAGCATGACTTAATGGTAATTAGTTCAAATTAGGGATTTGATTTAAGACAAGTATGTTCTAATTATTATTTGGGAAGACATTCAAGGTAGGAAAATGTAGGTTTATGTTAGGAATAGAGTAATCCATCTAACCTTGGGGTTGAATTTGATCATTAATGGTCATTGCTTCATAATAGTCTAAATTTAGATTATTTATAGGCCAAATAACACTCTTTATGAAAATAGAGGTCATGAGATCCAAGGCAACTTTATAAATTTCCAAGGCTAAGACCTCATTTGGTTTATATGGAGCCATAGTCCTACTGAACATCTTTTGGAACCTAGCATTGAAAGCTCTTATATGTTCATTTTTATCCCTCTTGATCATGGTGAATTATTTCTATAATAAACAAGTACTAATAAATTTTCTTAACTAGTTAATGAAAACATTATTAAAGTGGTCCAACTATTAATGTAATATTCAAGGGAAATTTAAAAACCATTCATATGCAACATCTTTAATAGTAAAAAAAATATTCTACATGATATATCCTCATGGACTATATTTATTAATATTAATGCAATTTTTAACAAATTAATATGTTCCTCTGCAATTACAATACTAGTAGGACTAAATGTTCAAAAATATTTCTCAAGGTTATGGGAAGGTCATGTACTACACCTGACACATTGATAGAAGAGCCACCTAGCCAAGCCATACCTTGATTGGGATTGAATGTGTGATCACCCTAAATTGGGAAAGTTGACAAAGACTTTGAAAGCCTATGCTTAATTTTGTCCTACTTAGCTTGTCTATGGGCTTAACTCGAGCAGAGGTTCCCTGGTCTCTGAAAATGAACTTGTTTTGATTCATGGTAGTTCTAACTTGAGAATTTTGAATCCTATTTGAAATATGATGTGTCAAATCAATTTTTATAAATAACAATGATAAGACTTACACTTTAAACAAATTATGTAAAGATTCATGTAGAGAACAATAAAGGATAACAATATTTAACTAAATTAGCTCAAATAAGTATCTAAATACATAAGTATGAATGATCTTTACACATTCAAGTCTAAAAAAAATCAAATTTTCAAAGTATCTATGAATCTTTGATCAAAATAGCTATTACTAACCTCAAATCTAATGAATTCATAATTTTAAAGCCATTTTTACCATAATCAACAAATATTTTCAAAGAATGTCAATATTTATCTAAATGAGCACAAAGACTAGTCTAAAACCATGAAGATAACCAACCTTTACACAATTATGCTAAAAGGTAAATAAATATGCAAAGATTAAACTAATCTTTGAGCTGAATTCTTAAAAACTAGAAAATATATTACAAATCTATAGAGAAGAGGGCCTTCCTTCTAGTGCCAATGGAGATTTACTTTTTTATGCCTCTTTGTGTATCACAAGTGCTCTTTGTGTTTAGATAACACTTCTCATTTTATAATTCAATGAATTTAGATCATGAGTAGCAGGTTGTGATAATCTAGTTACATTTCATGAAATAATGGTAAAGCAAGCAAATTATTCCACAATATTTATATTAGCTTGTGGTTGGGAGCCACCATGGCTAGTAAATATTTACAAATAAGAGTATGATATATGCTAATTAAGATGAATTATGTTAAATTTAAGCCTAAAAACTAATCTATGTGAATATCTACAATGATATTTAAACTAAAGTGATCTGGTTAAAAAAGAAGTAAAAATATAGGGTTTCATCCCAGACATCATGATAGAGTTCAAGTGTTTCCCAGGCATGCACTAAAAACCAATATATGAAATAAAATAGATTAAGCTCAAATCATAACATATATTAGGCAAAATTTGAAAGAAGATAAGATACAATGAAAATAAGACCATGTTTTCTTTAAATATTTACTCATTTAAGAAAATAGCTTATGTACATATAAAAATGTAGAGCAAATCAAATGAAGAAAATAAAATAACCTTCAATTATCCTAGCATATGCACAAGTAAAAAATTCTACATTTAAAAGGTACCTACCAAGAATTAAAAATAACTATTCAAATCTAAGATTCAAAACAAATAATTGATAGAGAAACCATATAGAAAATGATGCACATAAATTCATAACAAATTTTTATAATTATTTGCTTGAATTAATAGATCAAAATTATACAAGTTTGGATCAAAACTCCCTCCCCTTTTACAATGGGAAATACTCCTTTTTATATAAATAAATACATCAGTCAGTTGTATTAACTTACAAGTGTACAAATGTAGAGGACAATTGTCCTTTATATAAAGTTTCTAGAATATACTAGACTTACTAAAATAAACTAAACTATAGGCAATTATACTAAAAAAATGCACATTCCCTTACAAAATAATATCCCATTTTCAAAATTTATAATGCTTCAACAAAAGAGAATATTCCTAACTAACTGGTGGACCCTATGCTAATGAAGTCCCTTAGTTCTATTTAAATAGCCTTACTGCCTTTTGATGTTACTCATCAATAAGTGTCAAATTAATTGTAGGTGTAAGCAAGAGTTCATCCTCTTGCTTAGCTAAGTCTTCAAGGTCCCTGTTATTTCTCTCCAAGGCCTCCTTAATGTTCCTTGCCTTGGATATCTTTTATTATGTCATTAGGATCATAATTGTTGTCATTCTCAAACCTACCTTGGCTCTTTATCTTTAACTCTTGCATTACCAAAGTGGTTCCATGTTTGAATTCATCATCTATAATGATGCCCATGGAACTAAGAGTTATAAGTTAGCAATTATAGTATTAAGGAACTATTATATCCTATCCAATAACTCTTTATCATCCTTAAGGATCCTTTCCAAGCTCTTGGACCACATGCTCAATTATTGAATTTCATCTATAATCAGTCCTATGACTATTTTGAGATGGGATAAGATGATGGTCTTAAAACTTGGTATTTTATCCCTTATCAAGATGCTAATTAAATCCTTTATTTCATCTGTTAAACTATACCATTGAGTAATTAAACCCTTGGTTATTGCATCTTGTTGACCCAATACACCTTGACTTGATTTTTTTAATCTTTAGAGAATTAAACATGGCATAAAATGATTACTCAAACATCTCTAATTTTGTCACTTTTTACCCATGTGGTGTCATCGTGGCATCTACATGACACTTTTTATGACATTTTTCCATTAATATTCAAAAATTGGCCATTTCCCTTTAAAAATATTACTTGGTATCACTCCCTTGGATCATATTACAAAGATAAATGCAATCCATTGATCTTAATCATATGAGTTACATGCCATTGGTCATTGTTGGTACTAAAACCTATAGTTACACCACTTGGTAGTCCCGCAAGGATACCTAAGCTCTACACCTTGTCAACTCCATTAGTTGGCACACATTCACCACATGGAAGTCCCATGGGTCCTCAAGGGTTATATTAAACAATTCACAGAGATCTCACTCAATTTGATCTTGTTTCTTTGATCTCACACGAGTCGTAGATCTTGCAAAGGTGCATGATGTTTAAGTTAGCATTGGGATATATAAGAACTTAGGCTAAGGACTTTAGGTTATAGTTTATTTCATGTTAATAAACATGATATAAACTTTAGGCTAAATTATTTAATCTAAGTCTATATCATGGTAGAAGGGAACTTTTAACAATAAAAGGACCGATTAAAATGATTTTTTAACCTAAAGTTTTATCATATTATTAAATACGATAAAACTTTTAAGGTAAAAAGTTCTAAATTTTTTAATAATGAGACCTTGAATTTTTTAGGTTAAGTCAATATAATAGACCCAAATAAGATCATGAGATATATGGGGACCAAGAATGATATTTTAGACTAAAGTTTAGTCAAATGTTTAGAAACATGACTATACTTTAGGATAAAATTTGAGCTATGTTCATGGTGTTTATAATTGATCCCATGTAAATTTGAACTTGGTCTATGATGGGATAAAGTCTAAATGAAATTATAATTTAATATTGAATTTTAGAACCCTAAGCATGTCTATTATTTAATTGATACTCCATTGATCTTGTAACATAAATAAAAACATGGTTATTTTTCCAAGCAACATTGGTTCTTGAGATAAAATTTAATGGTCTCACAGATGTCAGTAATGGCTTCATGGATGTCAATTTATGGTCATGGGAACATCAAATTTAAACTCGTATAATTATTCATAGGAGCTAAAATTTGACAGTCTCATATACCTCAATGATAGCCTCATGGATGTCAACTGATGGTCATGAGAATGTCAATTTTAAGATCACATAATTAATCGTAGGGACTAAAGTTTGATAACCTCATGGTCATCAATGATGGCCTTGAAAATGTTAATTGATGGTCATGAGAACGTCAAATTTAAGTCATCTGAGAAGTAAGTCCCATAGAAACTCTGATTCAATACATGTCATATGATCATATCTCATGAGCAAATGCAAATTATTGATCATGATCTAAGTAGATTGATGTGATTGGTATTTGGCATTTTAATGCTATGTTCACTCAGTTGGATCAATTTTATATGAGTAGTTGTGGGCCATCAATCCTGAAAAGAAGTACATGGCTTAAATTAGGGCTTGGAAATGTATAAGACTTAGATTAAATTATTAAGACTAAGGTCCCATTAATGTTAATAAGCATGAATGGGGCCTTAGTATTAGGATATTATTCTAAGTTCCTAACAAGGGGAACCATGAATAATAAAGTTTAATAATCTAGGAAGATAACAAAAATACCCTACAAACATGAATTTATACCATGTTAAAAGGTAACTAAGGGCTCAAGATATAAATGAGACCAAGCATATAATTTTTTTGGCTAATGTTTATTCATGTTGAAAAACATGATGAAGCCTTAGTGTAAAAATTAATCTTAAGAACTTAGCATTTTAAAAGTGTTGCCAATTTTGAATTTGAATGAAAGGGTCTAAGATAAGGTTTTTAAATGAGGGTTTATAGAAGCTTGAACATAGATATAACTTGGATTTCCATAACCTAAAAGCTAGAAAAAACCCAACTGGTCTATTCAATGAAGTTTCTATTAAACCTATAACTTGAAACATGAAGATCAAGGTTAGCAATGTTAGGCAAAGTTGAAGTAGAAATATGAACCAATAGACTAACTAGAACATGGTTTGGATGAGATTCAAATACAAAAATGTGTAATTATGCTAATGCCACTTTGATCAAGTGAATTTTTAGTTTTAAGGTACAAATTACATGATTTAACACATGGGTCCCTAATTTTATTAAATAGGGGGTATGTTGACCTCAACATGTTGCATTATTTTACTATATTTGAAGGGATCATTTTCTATAGAATATGTATACAAATATCCATTGAGCTTAACAGACCTATGTATTGTATATGGTATTGCTTCCATAGCATGTATCTAAGGTCAACCTAAGAAAAAGTTGTAATGCAGATGATTATGCATGATTTTAAATAAGGTAGACAATATATTTAATCCTACTCTCACATTCAATGATATTGATCCAAGTACCTAACATGAAATATTATCAAATCCTTTTATGATTTGATATAATTTTTGAATAGTATCCATATTGACACCCAAATATTATAATAAATTTGTGTTTTATATATTCCTTCTTGGCCCATTGTTTATCTATACACATTTGACTCCTTTAATTTTAATTTAAACTTGAATAAACAATGGTAAATTTTACTCTATCATGTTTTTGGTGGGAAAACATTACTTTCTAAAGAAAATAACTTCTTCACTATCATTTAATGCATTCATAAAGGAGGCAAAGTATGTAGATTCTACATCATTTTGAAAATTTGTCATGCAATTCCTCATATAGTATGTCCTTGTAAACAATTAATCTCTTTAGTAATTCAATTATATGAATCTTAGCATGGGTATTTTTTAGTTGATCAATGATATCATATCCCTTTGTTTGATTAGATGGCCTCATGGTAGGTGGAGGTAGATGAGGAGGAACATGTTGAAACCTTTCATTTTGAAATGCATGGTGGGGCACCTTACTTCTTCTATTAGTGACAACATGGAGTTTAGTATCTAATATAAGCCTTAGGTGAATAATGGGGTTAGGATGGTAGCTGAAATTTTTTTGAGGTTTTAGGGGAGGAAGAATAAAGTAATTCATGCATACCATTTAGCACCTAGTGCTAACATGAATCAATTTGAATTGGCTATTAAAACAATGTGAATTAAGGAAGGCTTAATATTTCTCATTATTAATTTTAACCTTAAAATAATTTCACAAATATTTCACCCATGGAATTACATAGTTATTACATTTTTTGTAAATTTTAAAAAAAAATGTTAAGGTTACAATCATATATCGAGTTCAAAAATAAAAATGATGCATATCCATTTATTTTATCAAAATTAGGGATTACATAATGTTAATATAATTATTGAAAACTATTATGTAATATTAGAATGTATAAAATATGTAATAAATACATAATACTAATTTGGAACTTACTATTTATGGAAAGATGTTAAAAGGGGAAAATACTAAAGATAAATAACATAGCTAGGACTCAGATATAATTGATTGAAAAAGTGATTATGTGATCAACTATGGGATTGTGTGATATAACTATGAATCAATATCAGGGTTCCATTTAGATCTAGGATAAAATGCACTATTCAAACAAGGCCAACCTATATTGTCATCTATAGGGGGTACTGACATCTGGTAGGGTTTTCACCCTCTATGTAAATTTATACCAGTGTAACTTCACATGTAGGTCCTATGTGTATAATCATATATATTTCATTTATTGGGGGAGACATTATGTACCTTCCTTTTCACATGGAACACTAGCTTAATTTATAAGGAGGAATAAATATAGTAAATGGAGAAATATAGGTTAGTGTTTAAAGTTGTGTTTAAACTCAGCACCCCCTATGTTGAACATTGCCTACATATCAGTTCTCTGAAGAGGGATCAAATTCCATGTAATTATCTTATGCTACAGTGGTGTATGTGAAATTTTGGTGTAATGTTATATATTGATGAAATTCCTGTGTAGTTATGTGCTTTAACAATGGCTTATGACCTTGAAAGAGTATTCATACTTAGCTCAGCTATTTGGGTTATATGGACTCATAATTGATAAGAATAAGTGCTTTCTTCTCAATGTTATGGAAGAATAATTATAGTGTTTGTAATATGGAAGCCTCCTACCATTTATTGAATAAATGAAATTAAAATATGGTCTTTTTGGAAATTCCTCAAATGTGACTTACGAAACATGTGAGATGACCCATTAGGTGAATTTTAATTTGAGTAATTATCCATTTTTGGGTAGGAGGATGGAATCAGTGGCTTTAGAAACTATCAACAAGTGGTATTTTCCTAAAGGAGTGGCCTTATCTAAGGAGTAAAGATAGCTAAACTATAAGTGTGGATTAGTCTAATATTAATTTTAGACTATTTGGAATTAAGAATAGGAATATCAAGTATCATAAATGCTTAAAGATATTGATCATCTATATAGAATTTGAGGAATAATGGTTTAAAATTGTAAAAGTGAGCATAAACTAAGTGTGTATAAGGAGTGATCACAAGGGGATTGTTTTAGCATTAAATTTTAATTTTAGTGACTATATTTTCCCCCATTAAAATAAAGAGAGTTATACTTGAGCTTACCTATATTGAATAGGCTTGGATGTAGGCCACAAGATAAATTGTGCTTCATGTGAACCTAATATAAAACATGTATATATCAATCCTTACTTAATATGAAATTCTAAAAGTAAATATAAGAATACTTATAAATCAAATAATAAGGAATAAAAAGACATTTTCATGTATGCAAACCATTATATTTTTTTAGTGTAAAACGTGTGACTGGAGAGGGTAGGACCCTTGGAGATTTATTTTTTTTGAAACACTTGGATTGGATAGTGTGTGACCCAACCTCATTTGTAGGATAATGTGCCTAATAATTAAATATTTCCTTGACTTTGTCATCAAAAAACTCAAGGTATTATAGTGTCTTGGAATCCTTATATGAGTTCTAATAGATTATTTCAATGGGAAAAATGGTGAAAAAAATGTGAATCAACCACTGCATATGGAATAAGATTCATTTATGGTGAAAAAATAGTATGATATGAGTCTTATGTATACAACATATATAATCACATGTATTTTCAATCATTTTATAAAAATTGGTGTAAACATGAGTAATAAATTGATCATGTGTTGTGCACATGCCCTAATCTAATGTTTGAGTATATTGATTATGATGATTGGATAATTCCAACTAAATTTATAACTAATAACCTATGTAAATTATAGAACATATGTTGCATTTTATGCCCCAATATAATCAAAATATAATATAATTATGTGTGTAAATCTAAAAATTATTTTTGAGTAATATTGAAAATAGTTTTAGAGACTAAGTAAAATTTTGATAAATCTAGAAAATGTTGTTTTTGACTTCTAAGATGAAAGTAATGGATTTGGTTTAGATTTGCATAAGATTAACACCATTCACATAGAATATATAAACAAATTAAAACACAATATATCATAATATTCTTTCACTCTATATATTATTTCATAGGAAAGATTATAAATATACAGGAAATGAGTTTCCTATATTCAGGATGGTGAGATCCCTATAATCTCTCAACTAAGTAGTCTCCTAACTAACTAAACACTATATAAAAATATATTTTTACTAAAAACATATTCGTCTAACTAATAAATTAAATAAAACTAACCCCTTATATTATTGTTAGTATGCATAACAATAATATACCAACAAAACTCTATTAATGTATTATTGTTTAACTAACAATAATAACATTATTATAAATTAATAATGTGAATATACCTCAACATTCACCCCTTTGTGAACATTATTAGCCCATAGTCTACACCCCCTTAATGTGAACATGGGGAAAACAAAAATCTCATATCTTCACCTATACTAATGATTCGGTGATTTTTAGAGGACAATCACAAACCTTACAGATGGTTTTACAAATGGCTAACTAACAACCAAAATGGAATGGTTTTCATGTGGATTACCAATAACCACAAACAATGGTTTTAGAAGTGGATTACCACAAACCAAAAAATAATGGTTTTACAAGTGGCTTACCATAAACCACAAAATAATGGTTTTATAAGTGGCTTATCATAAACCACATCATGATGTGCAGTATAGTTACTAGCTCTCATCATTATCAGATTTTAGAGAAGTTACATAGTGATTTACAATCCACTTATGACAAACATGAACAAGCATACATCATCTATTTATATTATAAACTAAAAAATGATGAAAATAACACATAATTAAAAACACACAATTGAAAAGAAATTTTCCACTAAAGCATAAAGTGGCCCTATCACTAATGGCTAATGAGAGGCTATGAAACCTCCAGCATCCATTTCTTTCATGCTCTAGTTGGTGAAGTTGATTACTCAGTTGATGAAGTTAGCATGTGCTCTAATGGTTCTAAAAGGTCTGTATTAGATGCTTCCATATAAATTAGAAACCCCTTCATAACTTGGACATCATGTACAAGTGAAAATGCATCTATGAGGCAATTTTTTAATTATTTTTACATTTTCTTTATGACTTTATAATCCTAAATGACTTTATCTTTTTTAACATATGTACACTTTGGATTTTTTTGACTTGACTCTTTTGGCATTTTTATAATGACTTATTGACATGAACTTGAATTTTAATAATTGACATAATGACAAAATAACTCAGTGATTGACACTTTTGAATTTTTTACTAATTGGTGGCACATGACTTAATAAAACAATGATATTGACATACTTGTCAAACTTTATTTGAACCAACTAGAATACTATTGAAGATACTATCTTGACTCAAATAATGAATAGAAAGAGACTCTACACCATGATTACTTATACTCCTAATACAAAATATATTTCTACTACAAAAATTGATCAATCTAAAACTTATGCATTTAAATGACTTTGACCATATAGTCAAAAATTTCTCATTATATCGACTAATATTTAATGATAATTAAAACCTAACTTATTTATATGACTCTTAAGACCTTAATCTCTTACTCTTGAAACTAAATACTAAACCAAAATACTAATAAAATGGAAATGACTAATGAAATAAATCAAAATAAATGGAGATGCTCATGATGAATGTTTTAAATGAATGTAGTTATCAAGCAAACAAAATTCTCAATGCATTCAAATTATTTTCCAATGCAAGAATGGTGTATCATGTTGAAAACCAGATATTCAATGCATGTAGATAGAAGGTCATATGGATTTTGTTCTGGTAGATTATTTTTCAAAAATTCAATCTAATTGTTAGTACTAATTTTGTAGACTTTGAATAGGCTGAAAATGCAATGTAGATCATTATTATACATATCACACGGTAGATTATTCCCTTGAGTCTTGTCAAAATGTTGAGATACACACAAACTGATGAATGATGAATAAATTTCACTTTAAATATTTTCTTCTATAGAATAGTCAAGACTGTAAGAAGTCTAGAGAATATGTGTTAAAGTGGCTCAATGTGAAGATAATTATGCCATGACAAGTCTATGATTGAATTCTGAGTGTAAAATCAGATTTAGGATTCAAGATAATCTCATGAAATAGACTTAACAGAATAACATGCAAGGCATCAATAAATGGGGTAGTCATGATTTTAAAAGTTCACAAAATCTAAGGACGTCATGATGAAAGACTTGCATCAACTAAGCATAGCACATGAAAGACTACAATATGTGAAACATAATAATATGTTGGCAAATATTGATGCCAAAATTGCCAAAGTTGAGTAGATCAAAGTGGAGGATTATGATCTTCAAATTCCAAGATTTAAAAACATTTCAAAGAATTTCAAATAGAATATTCAACATAGATGAAAACTAATTCATCACCAAAGTAGATATGTAAGTTATCCTTCATATAATCTCATGATTGAATCAATATGGATTTGATACTAGATAATGGATCTAGTTTAGATTTGTAGATGATTAACATCATTTACATAGAATAGATAAATAAATTCAAATATAATATATCATAATATTCTTTCACTTTGTATATTATTTCATATGGAAGATTACAAATATATAGGAAATGAGTTTCTTATATTCAGATGGTGGGATCCATACAATCTCTCAACCAAATAATCTCTTGACTAACCAAACACTATAATGAATATATTGTTACTAATAATATATTCATCTAACTAATAAACTAAATAAAACTAACCCCGTATATTATTTTTATTATGCAAAATAATAATATACCAATAAAACTCTATTAATGCATTATTGTTTAACTAATAATAACATTATTACAAATTAATAATGTGAACATTCCTCAATATAAATCATGTTGTTCTATAAAACTATGACCTCTGTTATCTTCCAAATAATTTGGTGTTATCAAAATTATCTTTCTAAGTAAAACTGAATGTACACTATGATCAACTAGGTAAACATTGTCACTTTCTATCTATGTGGAGTATTATTTCAGCATATTCTTTGACAATACACTATATATTCCCCATCTTTTGAGGTGAGTTGTGAAGAATGCACAATAACTTATCTCAAAATAAAAAGTTATGCAAAATGATTCTATATAATTTTTTTAAATCTAGAGTAATAATGTTAACATTGGAGATCATTGCATCATATTGATAATCTGATAAAAAATTAGTAATGTATGATACATGTATAACCAAGAATACATAATTTCATGTCTAGATATATGTTATAAAGTAGGCACATATTAAATAAGTGATCAAAAATGAGTATGTAAACTAAATAGAATAACTTGAGGAAAATGCATGATATAAATCATGACATCATAAAATAAGAAAATGATAGAAAATAAGATTCAAAGCCATGATGAATACACAAAATCACATAAATTAGACAATGAGGCCAAGGGGGCACATAAAAATGATGTTAAAATGTCACTTAGGTGCTTAAAATTAGATAGTAAGGATTAGAGTCACAAATAAGGACATGTTCAAATAAAGGACATTCAAATGTACACAATCTAGAGAAATTAATAAACACAAAGCATGAATAAAATAAGTAAACATGATAAACATGCATGGACAAGTGAAATTTATCTACATAATAATTGGTAACATCAATATATTTTGTAATTTGGGTATCCAATAACATAACTATGTGAAAGTAAGTGAACAAATATAAGAAAATGTGCATAACATATTTTACTATAGTTGAACAAAAGGGATAGTCATAGAGTGATAAAACCTTAGTAAAATATGCTTCCAATGAACTTTTTATGATGCAAAAAATTTATAAAAGGCATCTGACTAATTTGGATATGAAAAATTATAATTTGTGTTCACTGGGATAAGAGCATAGTGCATTACTATTTAGATAGTGCAATTTTGTTTGTGCAATTTTTTTGGGTCTAAGATGGTGTCACCACTTGAAAATGTATTTGGTAATGATAACATGTGTTTTATAACTCACTTAATTACACTTATGAAACATATTTACTGTAAATTTGGATATAGAGAAGTATTGCATATATTGAGTATAAATTATTTGAAGTAAATGAACTACACATATCATGCATAGGTCTTAATTTTTAGATTTTTATGTAATATATATAATTTTTTATATTTTTTTAAATATATAAAACCAAAAAACAACATACTAACCAATGTATCCTACAAGATCCTCATAATCAATATGTCATGTGTCTATCATATTAAGGATGACCTCTCATAAATGGAAATATAATTTGGATTTGTAGCACAAGTGTCATTTTCATGATGATAATATATATTAAATTATGTATGGTTTTTAGCATTGTGAACTCTAGGACTCTTCAAACCCCATCCTGAAGTCTAAAAATAATGTATTGGTGTTCTTTATAGAACACTCTTAATGCCTTGTAATATCAATCTAGGACATGTTCGAGTAGAGATTATCATTCTAGAACCTATGATAAAATGTTAATTGAGTTCTTTTTCAAGGATAGGTCTCCTTGGAAATTTGGCCAACTAATTCTAAAATTTATGTGTGGATTTAGCCTTTTTAAGTTTCTCAACTAATACTTATGGTTTAGGAACAATAATCTTGGATTGGAGAGGGTATTCATATGGAATACCATGAAATATGATAACTTCATTAGTAAAAATGTATAACATCTATGTACTATAGAAGGTATCATGCAAAGTTATTGAGTCTAATGGTGTCCCAAAAAAATATCAAAAACTCTTGCATTGGGTACTACTATAAACCTATTGGATACATGTGTTATACCAACCCATAATGCTACTATGATCTTATCAATAAAACTATCAACATGGCAATTGAATCCCTTAATGATTAGTGTTATAAGAAGTATATCCTTATATGTGTATTCAAGATTAGAGAGAAGTGTGATAGTTCACATATTCATGCTTGAATCATTATCAACCATGACACTTTGCATAGGTTGATGGTCAATGTAAGCTCAAATGAACAAAGAGTACAACTCAGATTCATCATCAACTGTATCATGTTTTTATAATATGATAAGTGGTCTAGATGGCCTTGAAGCATGATATGTACCAACAATGCCATTCAAAAAATATTTTTCCTCTATTTTATATGCTAAATCTATATTTTACATGATAAACTAATCTTACACTCTTCAAAAATATCACTCATGGTTCAGCCCTTCAGTTTAAGACCTTTCCACTATTGAAAGGCTTACATTTTTCATCTTACTATGCATAAATTATTATCTTATAGTTTGATTGTGATATTATGATTACCCATATCACTTATATCCCACATTATTCCTAAAACCTTATATATATATATATATATATATATATATATATATATATATATATATATATATATATATATATTATGCTATTATTTATATATCTTCATTAATTTTATTTTCTCTAGGACACTACCATCTAGATTAGGACACTAGCATTAACACTAGTGTCCCAGTTCTGACATTGGTGTATGTACCTTAAAAAACCTAAATTTTAAAAATATTTTGACATGTATGGGTTAGCTTATTTATCTTAATAAATCATCATATGAGATAATTTAAAAAGGTGTTGTGTAAATATAAAACAAAACCCAATCATTAGAGACATAATAATTACCAATAAAGAACCTATCAAGTTTACTTAATCATTCACACAACTGAGTTATACTACCATGTTCCTTCATATTTCCAAATTAGTCATAGGAATAGTCATCTTATAGGTCTTAATCATTCAAAGAGAAACCAATGAGAATTATTTGTCGAGTTACAAGCTAGATCACTACATGCACTCACATATAATATATTACATAATTGTTCACAAACAATCCCAAATAATGGTGATAACTACATTAGTTTTAGGCCCTCTTTAGATTATTGGCTATGAAGGCAACACTCACTAATATAGGGGTATTTGAGGTCATTTTAACTTCACATGAGCCCACAACCCCATATTTTATAATGTGACATGCCCTATTTTGAGGACCTAGGGTTTTAAGCTACATAATGATATTTAGAACCTATGCACATGTTTTGAATACATAAATTGCAAGGAGACAGTAAACCCTAATAGATACATGTATAAATTTTATAAAGGGACTTGTATTTTTTATATGATAGAACCATCAATTTAAAAATATAAGTGTCGACAATAGTGTCCCTATTTTAATGGTAGTGTCCAAACTAATAAAGAGTTAATTTCAAAAATTTGATAAATCATAGTTGAATATCATCTTGACTATGTTTGTACTTGCATTTCTTAGATATGCTTGTGTATCATTTAATAAGCTAAGTATTATTCCTTATTCATGTTTAATAAATCAAATTATTATTTGGCATTGTAATTTTTATATTTAGAATTTTTCCATAATTTTTCCATAGTGTTTGCATCCCTTTTGGTGACTTCCCAAATCTCAAATTTTAATCTTAATTGGTCTATTATGAAGTTTATTCTAAAATTTATTTAAGATTTGGAAGTAAAGGTCATAAATATTGAGCAAAAGGCTTCAAAATCAACTCATGCTATTGATTCACAAGATGTATTACATAATAATATTACACACGAGGTATCTTTGCATCCCTTACCAACTAGTTTTTTACTAGCCAAGTTCACACTTTATGATGGCAAGGGTGATCTTTAATAACATATTTGTTCTTTCTATTCAATTATTGTCACCAAATCTTGAACCCTAGAAGAGGGTGTTCAATCCTATTCCAAATTTGGGAAACATGGGAACACTTATAGGTATGTGGGTGTACCTATAGTAGAAGTGAGCCTATAGATTTAAGGGCTAGCTCCCTAAATGTATCTTTAAGTGATTTCACCTATGATAATGCTTAATTGTGGGAAAAAGTTAGAATTTACATGAATTGAACTTATTATAATGGGGTGATAAACCAAGATATTTTACACATGACCATCACATTTCATTCACTAATAAATAAATCATACAAACTAGTCTCAAAGTCCTAAAGGATTCTAACATGAGTGTTTCAATATAGAGGTGAGATGTATGAAGAAACACAAGCCAAATGAACCAGACATAAATTTTCACATTCCTAGGACAATCATATACTTTAAAGGATCCTAACACATTTTAATACACTCTATATGACCAATTAGAATGAGATTTTCTTGTAGAAGACATGAAAGGACAAGGAAAAGCAAAGGATAGAATCACTGAACTTAACCATTCATCACTTTACACACTCAAAAAAGATATTATTAAACTCAAAACCAAATTTCTTGAATTATTCTAAGGCAAAAATTAAAATAAAACTAGCAGGGCTTCACCATACGTGGTGTGGTCTATCTTATAAAGGCCAAAATGATAGCTACTTATAGAATTTTAGAGAGAGGAAAAATGATGAAGTTTAAAGGTCACTAGAACACATGTCCAATAAATAACTAGTTAAATTGTAGGGGATTAGAGTATGAAACATGCCATGAATTATTACCAAGGAAAATGTCCATATAAGCCATGACATACTCTCCAAAATGGTGTAGAGACTTTTCAATTAACCTTTGTGAAACTACCTTCATCATGGATAATCTCTCGAGCATTTGAAATTGAATTGGAGAGAGTTGACACATATTTACTATTTAGGGGAGGTTGAAACATGATATGAAAATCATAATATACACTTCTAACTACTAGTTATATTTTAGACACATGTAATCATCATCTATACTCATTCATTGCTTTCCTAGACTTTGTTCTTCACATTTGGCAGTCATTGTTCATCTCAAGTCTTCGATTGAGCTTTCATGGTGGAATATGAGTCTGAAGATCTTGATTTTATATAGAATCCTTAATCCTACATAGTTACCAATGGGGAATTACCTTTCCACATTTCTCATTCCATTATAAACTGTCTTTTATCATTTGGATATGTAGCCTCATCTTGTCCATCTTGAACCTGATAAAATTTTATTTTTTGATCTCATTTGGAGTCTCTTTTATTTGACCTTAAATTTTGGACATTAATAGTTGATCTAGGGTCTCAAGATTATGAAATCTAGAAGCATTGCATTTAATCTAAGCTCCTTAACCTTTGACTCTTGCTCACACTATTAGATCTAGATGTATGTTTGAATGCCAACCATTAGATCTATTTTCATTATAATTCAAATGGATAATTTACAAGACTTTATTTTGACATCTACATGCCCATCATTAATGTTCACACAACCATCATTTGCATTCACACACCCGTCACAAGTTAAAACATAATGGTTAATTATCAAGACTTTATTTTAGCATTCATATGCCCATCATTGATTTTTTCATAACCATCATTGACATCTATATGCCCATCATAATTTGAACCCCAATGGTGTCAGGATCTTGCTCCTTAATTAGAGCACATATGATTACTTCTTGTATTAGCAACTAAACATGGAATTATACTAGAATCAATAAGTAACTAGAAATATGAAACAACACAGGATTTGAGAGACAATACACCATTGTATTAAATACTAAGAAGAAAATACAATAAATAAGATGCCACTTCTTCCACCTCAAAGGTTCACCACACCTCAAGACCTTCTTCCCTCTCTCTCTCGGTCCCAACAATCAACTCAAATATAGAATTGATGTTCACCTCTCCAACCAGTCAGTAACACACTGCCAGTACGTCAAGTACACAATCGTACTCCAAGTAGATCTCCTGCTCTCTGATGCTACCTGTAAATCACTAGACCTTACTCACCATTGTAGATCTCCAAAAGAAGCCACGCACACCTGATGACTAAGATCATACAAACATGAATAACCCCTTTGATTCTCAAAACTAGTACCCACACTTGGTACTGTAGCACTAGGAGGAACACACCATTACTCTCCTCACACACAGAAGGAGCTTATTTTGCCCTCTTACTCTCTAGCACTCTAGTTTACAATACAACCAATGAGTCTCTTAAATAGATCTCATGCAAACAATAATTAGACACCTAATTACAATAATTAGATCCGTAGCTCCTAGTCTAAATTTGGCTCTTGACATACAAACACTTGGTTCGTTAGCTAACTACCCGTAACATTCATAGTTCAAACCACACAGGTGATCGACATCGGTCCCTATTTGCCTGGGGGTGCTGATGCCAGCTGACTTCTGACTGATGTCGGTTGCCTTCTATCTGTACCCTACAGACATTGGTTGTCCTGACCGATGCCGGTGACTGTAACACTCAGCAAACACTCTGTAACCTCCCTAACTCCTCCTATTTGCATCCTGGTGAAGTTTTTAGCTCCACAACCTAACAATCTCCCACTTGGAGATAAATAGCTACACCTATACCTGTATCTATACCTCATCTAATATGTTTCTTTGATTGTATCCCTCTTCAAGCTCAACCCTGAAGACCAACCATCACACACCCTGTGATGCCTTTCCTATCATCCAAGTAACCTGCCACATCCGAACCTACATATCTATGTAGTGAAGTCCTTGACCCTGCATAACATGTTAACCTATTGTTGATCCCTCTCAGATACGTGAGAATCCACTGAACTTCCCTTCAGTACTTCTTCCATGAATTGGCTCCAAACTCTCTGACAACTCCCACTGCTTGGGAAAACTCAGGTCTACACTAGACCTCATGTGATTTTGAACCCTGTTCTAAGCTCTGCTTGAACTATCCAGCCCTTGGTGTGCTTTTTGATTTTGCATCCTACATAATGAACCTCACCAACACCTGATTCACATCAGCTCCCACTGGAGACAAAAAATCTCCAGTCTCTTATGCCAAAGAATTTTGTTGCTCCAAATTCTTCATGACATACCTCTGAACTAACCTTACCTTTTAGCTCAGCAAAACCCTGTATGTACAAACCTGCTAGCAAATGTACCATCCACATACAGTAACTAGATAATGTTGTGACTCATCATCCACCTGGTAAGAACAAACACAATAGTTACACTGACGTTGACTAAAGCCCTACTTTGTCATCCACCTGTCAAAACTTGTACCATTGTCCTGCAGCTTCCTCAAGACCATATACCTTGGCCTTCTGTCTCACGTATCCATCCACTCTCTTATTTAACTTTGGAATCCATCTGTCTCTTAGTGCTTTCTTCTAGCTAACAACTCTACCAAAAAATACCCATTTGGTTCTTCTCCAAGGACTCACACTCCTCATCCATGCCAAGCTCCCACTGTATCTAGATTCTACCTGCATTGCCTCTTCACATCTTCCTGGTTCTTGACCATCAGTAAGCAATATAAAGAAGGTGAACAATGAATATGAGGTTCACTTACCCTTTCTGACCTCCATATGAGCATTTGAGACTTGTTGGTAGCTTGTTGTCTGCCCAATATCCGTTCTAGTGACCGATCTCAGCCATCTCTCAATCTGCTCCCGACCGACGTCAGTTCCCTGCGACTGAACTTGTCTACCGACGTTGGTCCCATTACCAATGCCAGTGTACTTGTTGCCAATGTCGGTCACTGTATGACTGATGTCAATTCCTGCTTCCTGACACCATCGACTCTGCTAATCTACACATGACCGACGTCGGTGCCTGTCTGTTTGACATTGGTTCCTCCTGACCGATGTCGGTACCTGTGTTTGCCTATGAGTGATGACTTTTTACCTATGAGCTCATTTTGGTTCAACACCCTATTCAAATTAACACAGCCCTACTCAGAATAATTTAGTCCTCTCAGCTGATCTATGTCTGTCATCTCCTCCATGAACACCAAGGCTTTCTAGTTCTTAAGTTTATCAAAGACATCTGTCTTCCACTTCAGAACATGCATTCCCCTCCTACATATGTAACCAAGCCTATGAAGCCACATCTCTGTAACATAAGGTGAATCAATAATATAAGTAGATAGATAAAGGATACCTACTTTCTTACCACCGTCAAATTCAAGTGCATCCATTGTGAGAGTTACTGTGCATCTCTCATCACCTAACTTTCCTAAAGAAATTAGACTCATCTCCAAGACTTGTACCTGCATAACCTCATTTAACACCTATGTGTTATCCATCTACAATTTCAGCTTCACTTCCCCTTTGCCAATCATTTGACAAGGCTCTCCAGCTCCTAAGTAAATCTCTCCAAAGTCTCTAAAGACATACCCATGAAAAGATGCTCTATTTCAGACTGCATGGAAAGAGGCAAAAGAATATGTAAACCAAGATTCTACTTTATCCAAAACATCCTGTGCAACATCCCCTACAACATCTACTCCTCCCTGTTGATCTGTAACCAACCAACAATCTTTCTTTACCTGCTCTTTCTTTCCATCAATCAGACCATTTGTGCTATTCAGTTTCTCCATTCGTAGCTTACTTACTTCTGCCATTGCTATACTCCCACTCAATCAAAAACCCCTGTGAGTAACCTGTAATCAACAAACACTACCAGATCTAAAACCACCTGTTAGTAACCCAACCAAAAGCTCTGATACCAACTTGTTAGGATCTTGCTCCTTAATTAGAGCACATATGATTACTTCTTGTATTAGCAACTAAACATGGAATTATACCAGAATCAATAAGTAACTAGAAATATGAAACAACACAAGATTTGAGAGACAATACACAATTGTATTAAATACTCAAAAGAAAATACAATAAAAAAGATGCCACTTCTTCTTCCACCTCAAAGATTTGCCACACCTCAAGACCTTCTTCCCTCTCTCTCTCGGTCCCAACAATCAACTCAAATATAGAATTGATGTTCACCTCTCCAACCAATCAGTAACATGCTGCCAGTACTTCAAGTACACAATCGTACTCCAAGTAGATCTCCTGCTCTCTGCTGCTACCTACAAATCACTAGACCTTACTCACCATTGTAGATCTCCAAAAGAAGCCATGCACACCTGATGACTAAGATCATATAAACATGAAGAACCCCTCTGATTCTCCAAACCAATACCCACACTTGGTACTGTGGCACTAGGAGGAACACACCATTGCTCTCCTCACACACAGAAGGAGCTTATTTTTCTCTCTTACTCTCTAGCACTCTAGTTTACAATACAACCAATGAGACTCTTAAATAGATCTCATGCAAACAATAATTAGACACCTGATTACAATAATTAGATCCACAGCTCCTAGTCTAAATTTGGCTCTTGACATGCAAACACTTGGTTTGTTAGCTAACTGCCTGTAACATTCACAGTTTGAACCACATAGGTGACTGACGTCGATCCCTGTTTGCCTGGGGGTGCCGACGCTGACCGACTTCTGACTGACATCGGTTGCCTTCTGTTTGTACCCTACCGACGTTAGTTGTCCTGACTGACGCCGGTGACTGTAACACTCAGCAAACACTCTGCAACCTCCCTAACTCCTCCTGTTTGCATCCTGGTCAAGCTTTTAGCTCCACAACCTAATAAATGGTTAATTTTTGAGGCTTCATTTTGACATCCACACAACCGTCACTATCTACTTATTCAAATTTAAAGATTTATATCTTGAGATAGAGAGCTTGTCAAGATGACATATTTTTAGGGGATGTTCTTAGCACTAAGGGCATTGATTTCATGTGATCTTTTGGCCACATGAGGATTTTTTAGTACATTTATAATATACACAAGTGAGTTAACCCATCTATTTTTACATGACATCCCATGATGGTCTGGTCCAATTAGAGTTGTGTTATGAGCATTTTATTAATATTATTTATCTCTAATAAGTTATTGAGGCATATAAAAACTTTTTCCATGACTTTGAACTACTTGGACACCATGAAAACTTGATACTTGCATATAATACCCCAAAATGATCCCTAAGTGACTCATATTGACATAAGACTTAATTAAACTATGACCAAGGCTAAAATGGAATTAAATTACATAAAATCAACTAAAAAATACCCTATGACATTATCTTAAACCCATATATAAGTTTTTGACTATAAGGGGGATGACCCATTTTGACTTGTGGTTAAAATGGTCAACATCTTTGGTGATTTCCCAAGGGTGGTATGCTTGTTATGCCATGACTAGTTGTCGAATCCTATCCATTGGGCCATGAAGTCACATGTAGACTATTTTAAGACACAAATTTCATTTTAAAATACACCAATCAATATAAAACTAATCATAAGTGATGTAGAGCATCATTCAACTTTCACTTCTCTTTACACTTTTCTTGCAAACTTACCAATCCTTCTTGACTAACACTAGGCCTATCTTGTAAAAATAGACCAAAACTCAAATTCCTACTTATAAAAAGTTTCATAACACATAAAACATTCAAACACCTTATTTAAAACCATCTCTACCTACTTTTTTTACTCATCACCCTACATGTCACTCAATATTCTCTCTTATTTTCTAGGCCTATTATCCCTATTTTTAATTAAGTCTCTTTGTTGGGAGTAGTTGAAAACCTTTCTCAAGAAAAAAAATACATTTTCAAGGGAGTTTTATGGCCTTCTTACTATCTATAAACTCTCACCCTCTAAATCTTATTCAACCCCACTTTTCTAGTCCTTTTTGAACTTTATTTAGGCATATTAAGCCTTTCATAACCTTATTTGCAAACGTCTCCAAATGGTACAAAAACATACTTAAGAAAAAAAAAATTAAAAATACCTTCAAAGACCCTTAGAACTAAAAAACTACAATTTTTTGTAAACTTTCACAATTGGAATCTTGTTAAATCATCTAAACCCTAGTTATAAGGTTTACAAGCCCAATGAGAGCCTGAGAGCACACAAAAGTCTCAAAATAACTTTGTAAAGGGTTTCAAAATTCATATAATAATTTTAGGGTCTTTAAAATGTCTACACACTTATCCAAGTCAATCTCACACCTATCTTACTCCTTTGTTCAACATTTCAAACAAGATCTTTGACAATCTATGTACATAGTTACATAATATAGGGTCTACAAGCATTATATTAAGAGTTTTGATTTCCACAAGGATTATGAAGCACATTTTAAGGTATTTCTATGTGTGTGAAACCTTTATACACCTTAATTTCTTTTTTCTATCCTTTAATCATAATCAAAACATGGAATCTCACCAATTTTTGTACATAGTCTACCTGTGTTGAAGCCAATATAGGTTATGTGATAAACTTGGATTGTTTGAGGTATTTAAGAATTATATTAAACTTTATTGAACCACATTGAGTATAAATACAATATTTATATCATCACACACTCTAAATCACACACTGTTCAAAGATTCAACTGACTATTTAACTAAGCATTAAAATAGAGCACTCTAAAACCATAACCCTTATTCTTGTAACATTCAAACATAAACATAAAGGCCATATGACTTCAAAACAAAAAATATTTAATTATATACACATACCACATTTGTATAGTAAACACTAGATATGTTTTTAGTGACCATTAACCTCTATTCTTTCTCAACATAAGCTTTAAGCTTCTTACTTGTAGACCATTAATAAATAGTCCTAACCTATAACTGTCACCTGTAAAAGTCACATTCACTTTATAATAAAACATAGAAACCACGTGGCTCATATAAACCATGTGGATATATCACGTAAGTAGGTTTCCTAGAAACCATGTGGCTCATATAATGAGTAACAAATGGTTGCTTGAATGAGTAATAAATCTAATGAGTACTTTTGAAAAAATGGCTCTCACTCCTATTCCCACTTCTGCGCGTGCAAATACTATTTTGAAACCGGCCGCTGTGATCTGAGCGGTTGGCGAGGCTGTGGAAGCTGTGGAAGCCTGTTCAGACAATGGAGGAAGGAATTAGAAATCACGCAAAGGAATCTCTGCTGAAGGGATTAACACAGTTGCGGGACTGACCAACGTCTCTGGCTCAGGGTATGAACCAGGAGAGCGAACCTATGCGGATGTGGCGGCCTTCGAGGTAGAAATACATGAAGCCCAGTCTTTTTCAACACCTATACCTCCTCGTGTAACACCTGTAAGTGCATTAAAACCTATCAGGGTTAATCTAGACCCTGAATTAGCAAAAAATATTTTCCAAGATGAAAAATAGTTTGCTTCTTGTGCTGCCATCTTCCGCTTCCGAGGCTTCTGGCCTTCTTTTGTAGAACTACAAAATTGGATTGCTAAGAGTTGGCCGCATATTAATGATGGTCAGATCCAACCTTGTGCCAGGGGTTTTTTTATAGTAATTTTTCAAAGTCTTAAAGATAGGCAGTCTATTTTGTGCCACAATAATTTTTCTTAGCAGGGCAGATTTCCTCTTATGGCCAAACCTTGGCATAAGGATTTTAACCCTCTTACAGAATCTTTTAACAAGATCCCTATATGGGTGCGGCTCCCTTATCTTCTAATTCAGCTGTGGCAAGAAGCAGTTTATAAGACCATTGGAAACGCTATAGGGGAGTTTCGATGTGAAGAAGACAGCTCAAAGAGCCACCATTCGACATGTGAATGATTTTTGGCTGATCTAGATGTTACAAAGGGCCTTCCTGAGGTGATCTGTATTGACTCCCCAAGGGGCACCTGGACACAAATCTTGGACTATGAGGGGATCCCTTTTAGATGCAGGAAGTGTCACCAGATGGGACATATTGCAGCCCGTTGTGTAGCAGGGAAATACATTCCCAGACATTTACCTTCTTGGTGGCCAAAGGATTTTTCTGAACATAGTTTAGAAAAACTACCTTTGGAAGCAACAGTAGAATCCGAGTCTGAGAATGAGGAAAGGATGCAATCAGAATCAGAAGATGAAGAGGACTCACTGGAGAATCAATCAAATGAAGCCTCTGAGGAGGCTGTAGTCAAAGATACAGCTGAGCCTGAGGAGGTAGTGGTGATCTCTACCCCTGTTTCGAATGATCTACCTAAAAGCCAGGCTGTGTTTGACTGTCACCAGGAGCTAATACCTACTGGTGTCTAAAGTTCATTGTCCCCTGAGGCATGGATTGCTGAGGCAGCTAAGGTAGAAGATGGCTGGACAGCTGTCAGAAGAAAGAAGGCTAAGCCTTTGATCCCTCCTCTTGAAATGAATCTTCAGTCAGGCAAAAAGAAAAATCTGAATTGTAAAGATTCATCTAAAGCTCCTTTTTGCTGATTGGTTTTTTGGGGGTAGCAAACTGGTCATATTTTCGGTTTGCTGGTTACGGATCTGGAAGTTTGTGGTCAACTTTTAGATCTGTGTTTTGATTGCTATTTTGTAATGGTCGTTTGGTCGGTTTTAGGTCCCTGTAAAACCTGGTTTTGGTTCTTTTCTATTTTTAGGTTCTCGTGTTAACCTGGGTGTGCTTTAATGTTTATCTCTCTTTTTGTACAGGGTTTTGGGGTCCCTTCAAAACCTATTTTTACCTTAAATCTAAAACATAGAAACCACCAGTATTATTAATCTTTTATATATTCATAAATCATAAATAGTCAAGGAACATTCTTACAAGCTAAAACACATTGATATTCATTATCTTTGCTTAACACATATAACTTAGGATAGATCATGACTCTGCCTATCACATCCTTTCATACATATCTCCTCTATTCATTATGATCTCTTTATAATCTCTTTCTCTAGAGAATCTCACACACTATATCATTCCTAAAAATAGTCTAGACTTATTAAAACATGACTCTAAATTTTTTTATTGATCCAAGAAACCTCCACATTCCTTTCACCCACATAGGGTGGTGGATATCCTAACTGCCACCTCATACCTTAATCTGAATTAGCTTAAACTTCACATAATAACACAACTATATTATCCCCCTTGGGTCGTTTAATACTTATTCATATAAACTAATCCCTTATATTCCCTTTTAGACTTTGACACACTATTAAACTCTCATTACAATTTTGAAAATTCAAATTACAAAAAAGGGTGGGAAAACTTGTTTTAGACTCAAATTCAAATTTGACTTACCACAATGACTCCTTATCAACTTGACATAACCTTTGGGACACTTAACCATCCTTATGTATCAAAATTAGACTAGTTTGAGTATGACCCTACATTGTGCTCCCGAGGGGAGAAAAAAATTATTCCACTTCATTCAAATTCTTATATAAATGTGTGTGCTCCTGACTACCACACTTGTACCTTGACTTCTTTGTCCTCTTTTCCATCCACTCCATGATTTGATTTTCATTTCTCTACTTTTCATTCCTCTTTTTGTACCTTTATTTTCTCTTTCTTCCTTGTCTTATTTCATAATCCCTTCAATCTTCATGGCATTCAGTAACAGTTTCCATTCCTTATCCATTGTGTCTTCTATCAGCTTTGTTTCTAGATATTCATTAGCATACACTATCTATATTATAATATTTTCATTCTTTGGTGACCATTATAAAGTCTCTTGTTTGTTAATAATTTTTTTTGGTAGCATCCTCTATCCTTTTTTCATCCACTATAATTATTCTTTTTATGACTATCAAATCAGTTAACTCATCACTTTATCTCTCATCTTCATGGACTGGTAAAATAGTCACCTTATTCTTAACATATTCATCACTTTCCTCAAGCACTTAATGTGCTTAATACTTCTTCATTTCTCCAATGTACTCCTCAAACAAACCTATTGTATCTTTATACAAAATATCATCTTGTTCTACAAAATACTAATAAAAAATTACACTCAATTCATTACCTCTTGTTCTTTTGCCTTCTTGTTCTAAATTTGTTGTATTTGTGTGGCATGTTATTTCTTATTTATCACCTAAAACTTTATTTTCATCTCTCCACTCCCATTCATCAAGTAGTTCACCATCTTCAAGGTAGAAAAACACCTCATATTTAGATGTAGCTTCACTCTTCCATTCATCAACTTCTTCCTTATGGACTGTTGTCTAATCAATTTATTCATCCCAATCATGATCTTCATTTTTTGCTTCTTGACATACATTCAACCATGAAGAATAAATGTGAGACTAAAAATTTTGAGGCCTAATTTCCTCTCTCTATTCCATCAAATTAAATGTTTGACCATTTCATTCCATTATTTTTTCACACATTCCATTGCTTATTGATTCTCTCACTGTTGCATTCTCTCTATAAAGAAACACTTAACCATTTTCCTAATCTTGATTCCAAATTTTAGACTATACATAGTACACATCTATAGTAATTCATTTTCCATCCTTTCCAATGCATCCTTCATTTATTTTATCTCTATCTCCATCATTATCTCACTATGGTAATCAAATTTAACCCTATTTCTCACTTTTCTTTCTACCCCTCCTTTCATTGTCATCTTTAGTACCTCACTTGGGTACATACTCTTATTTTTGTAAGCTCACTTGGACCACTTCCTTTGGTTCAAACTTTTAATCCATCTTAATCTCTATCACAAAACTCACTATTGCCTTTCCACACTCTTGTCCTTCACACTAGGACTATCTTCACTTTCCTAAGCTCTATTTTTGAGCTTCTCTCTTCTGAGCTTATTAATAGATCTCTTATTTTAGGTATTTCCACCACATTATTTAATTATTTTCATTCTTCACCTATCACATACGATCATCAATGCATCCAAACTAAATAATCAACCATAAAATAGATCATACCTTCTCTTTATCTTCCTTCTCAACTCTATCTTTAAAAAAGACTCCTTGCAAAATGCCTCCTTGATTGCTTACCTATAAATTCTTGACCAATATACAACATGGATCACTAATAATGTAATCATCAAGTGTATACCTATATATACCTATTCCTAGAGCATATAGATGGCTTTGATACAAAAATGATGCAGAGCATCATTTAACTTTCACTTCTCCTTACACTTTTCTTGTAAACTTACCAATCCTTCTTGACCAACACTAAGCCTATCTTGTACAAATGGACCAAAAATCAAATTCCTACTTATCAAAATTTCCAAAACACATAAAATTTTTCAAAAACATTATTTCAAACCATCTCAATATTTTTCTATTACTCATCACCCTACATGTCACTCAATATTCTATCTCTTATTTTCTAGGCCTACTAGCCCTATTTGAACCTCCTTAAAAAATTTATCTTTCCTAAGAAACTTTGGAGACATTTCTTATGTAATGTAAATGAAAGGCCTAGAATATCTTTATCCTTTTAGGATCAATAGTCAACCCATATTTGGAAATAACATATCCTAATAATTTACCTACATGGATAATAAAGATGCATTTCTTGGGGTTGAGAGATACTTCATATTGCCTAAACCTTTCAAACACTTGCCTTAAGTGTTTCATATGCTCATTAGTATCATTAAATAAAAAATTTACAGCATCCAAATAAAACAACAATGTTTCATTTATTAAACCTTTGAAGACCATGTCCATTGATCTTTGAAAGGTGGCACCAGCATTTGAAAAAACAAAGGTAATCTTCCTATAATAAAAATTCACCCATTTTGTAGTGAATGTTGTTTTAAACTGATCATATTCATTGACTCTAATATGATTATAACTATAATATCCATTTAAGAGAGAAAAAATGTTGAGAACCTAAAATAATTTACAACATATGCTCCATTAAGGGTAAAAGATAATGATCTTTGAGTGATACTCTATTAAGATCTCTACATCCCACACAAATTATTATCTCCCCATTCTTCTTTGTAATAGTAACAAGGTTATTTACCCATGTTGAATGCTTGATAGGAAAGATTATTTCATATTCAAGGAGTTTGGTAAGCTCTAACCTCATGAGTTACTCAACCTTGGGGTTGATGGGCCTTTATTTTTTTCTAATTAGTTTAAATACATGTTCCAATTCAATGGTATGGTGTGCTATACTAGGATAAAATCTTTTTAGGTCCTTATACTCCCAAGAAAATATTTCATGAAACTCTTTTTACACAAATCAATGAATGCTTACTTCTCTAATGTAGAACATACCTTGCCTAGTTTGAGGATTTTATATTTGAAGATCAAGACCCTTTCATAGTTATCCTATTTTGTATACATACTCACCTTTTACTTATTATTTTGATCATCCTCATTAAAGATAATTTTTGAATTCGCCAAGCCCTTAGGTATCTTATTTTTTCTTTCATCAAACTATTCTTAGAGTCTGTTGATTTCTTGAAGAAAATGCAATTTCATTTTATAATAAGTATATAATGTGTTTGTCACTATCAAAAAATTTACAAGACACCTCATTAATAGGTATGTAATACTTGATAATGATCTTAATGTGATATTTCTTTCCCTCTTCTTTTATGGAATTTGGTGTGTCAAATTGTACTCCTATGGCAGCTAGTCTATTGGCATGATTATTATGTTCCCTTAGGATTGATTGTATGTTGAATGCATTGAATTCTTCAAGATAATCCCATATCATATGCTTATATTACTTTATAAAGGGTTTTTGGTAGTAACCAAATTCCTAACTTGATGCACAACTAATTCACTATCTCCATATACTTGTAAATTCTTGATTCCTTTTCTCCTTGCCCATTGAAGGACATGAACCAAACCTTCATACTCAGCCACATTACAAGTGAAACTGAAGTAGAACCTATATGAATCATATTAATATTATTTATATGAGGAAACCAACATAACACTATATCCTACACCAATATTAATTCTTGAGCCATCAAAAAAAATCTTCCACATCTCATCATCCTTACCTTCTTCCTTGGCAAGTAGAGGTCTTGGTATTCCTTCATGTATACAATACACTCCTAAATCAATTTCCTCCATGAAATCATAAGAATAATGCTCATAAGTTTTAGCTCCATATTCATCAAGAAACAAATCATAAATTCCTTCAAACTTGGAATAAGTGTCATCATCCACAATAGAATCCTTTTCCTTATTGATTACACAATTCAAATTTGAACTTGTTTCAACAATAGTCTCAATGTGAAACCTTGCAATAGGATGAGTTATTATTGTTACCTTTACTCCATATCTTGTCATAAAGGATAATAAGGACCAGTAATTTGATATATATCCTCTTATCTTAGCTATAAAATATCTTGAAAGACAAAGTTTAAAATGAGGATGAAGGTCTAGAACAACAATATCTTAAAGGATGGGAAAGCTAGGACAATCATGGAGGAAAACCTTCAAGTTTTTTATAAACCATATTGTTTTTATAGGTGTACCATCTAATTTAATAATTTATTTACTATGGGGTTTATATTTTAGGCCCAACTTATAAGCTACAACCTTGGCATGACTAATGTAGAAACAACACTATCAACTATGCAATTGTGGACTAGTTTATCACCCATTATGAGAGTGAGGTAGAAAGGTGGAGGCTTATAAGATTTGGTAGATGGTTAAAAAATGATGGTGGGGGAATTTTTAATAGTAATATTACCATGACTTTGACTTGAAGGTGAAATACTAGTAGTGATAGTAGATATCTATTTTTGTAGGAGCTCTTTTTGGCCAGGCATATGAAGGACATCCTAAAGGGAAATAGACGCCTTGGTATTCTTTAATGATCCCCTAATATTTAGAGTATACATACATAATTTTTATTGGGTCCATAGAGGAAAGAAATTTCTTGTAATTTTAGGAGTTTAGGTGCTTTAAATAGTCCTTCCTACATTCTAATTTGAAAGATGTGTAGGATTATTTGGGACTGACATGCTTGCATCCATAACTTGTTGCTTTATAAGAGGATTGGATGAACTTGTAGGAATATTATTATCACCTTATAAATATTTTTTCTTAGATATAGTTTTATCTATAATATAATTCCCTTGATTGATCACAAAAGTGTCCTCAACTAGGAAGTTGGTGGAGATCTCTCCTTGAGGCTATCCACCTTCACTTGGTTGGATCATGACTTCATCTTTAGTTGATAGAGAGGAATGAATCCTCATTGAGTAACTAGATCTTGTTCTCCACCCTTATTTTTGTCAATGAATTGGCCTTTTTAATAATTTTCACCTTGCACCAAGTTACTATGCACTAGTACCATCTCTCTTGTAGTAGATGTAAATTTGGGATTATACACATTGGCATGCCTATTAAAGTTAGGCTAACCTTGACCTCTTCCTCTCCCATATTGTTGACCATATTTATATTGGTAGGGATAAGGATTTTTATATGGACCTTGTTTCCTATTGGCTTTCCTAGATTGAAAATCTAATTCTAAGAATCTTTCTTTACAGTCTATATCATCTTTTGCCTTCTTAGGAATAGTCTTAGGCTTAGAATTAACATTAGGAATTTGAGTAATATTTGGATCAATAGCAATAATATTAGGTATCAAGGGCATAAACACTTAAGGAGGTATTTTTCCAACTTGAATGAGGAAATTATTAGATCTAATGGCAAGTTCATATGCTTCAGGAAGAATGAAACCACCCATGGATTGAAGTATAATAACAATATTAGTACCAATGGCTCTCAAGTATGTAGAGAAGACAAAATTAGTAGGTGGTCTCATGGGAGGAGGAAATATATACCAAGTCTTTTGAAACCTCTCATTGAATTCATGAATTATTTCCTTAGGAGCTATTTTGATCACATTGAACTAATGTATGAGATAAGTATGGTCACTTTCATCTTCAAACCTTGAATTTAGCAACACTCCAAATTCATCCTATGATGTGATGCATTCATTGAGTAAAGTCTTATACCAATTATATGTTTTCCCTCTAAGAGACATGGAAAGTATTCTAATGTAAATATTCTCCTTAGTAACATTGTGGATAATAAACAAATTGGAGATATCCCTGATGTGTTCACTAGGTGTGATATGACCCTCACCATTGAATGTAGGCACTCTTTGTAGCATTTGAAAGAATTTAATAATAGACCTGAAGGTGAATTGTATTTTTAATATTAAAGGAACTAAAGGCATATTTCCTATCCATGTTTTCTTTAAGATCCTCAATTTCTTTAATCTCTTCACTTTCTTGGCTATAAAAATCTTCTTGATCTTTAAAAGGTAGATTAGGATGAGGGTATTGAACTTCAAGAAGAATTTTAAGTTGAATAGGTGGATTGATAAGATTGAGAAATCTACTAGATGATGACCTAGTAAGAACAATAAATCATTAGAGAAAATTTATGAAAAAATAATGGCCTTGAACTAGATTATACCTTGAATGGAGTCACAAAATTTTTATTAGCACACCAATTTGCAACTAATGTTGTTAAGACCAACATTCAACTTGACAAGTTTTATTGAAGACAATGGTCCCATTGGGAATGTCAAAAATGTTTTCACCAAATATTTTAACATAGAGGTGGTTTTTCAATATTAATCTAATATTTGGGTAACATTGAAATACTTATAGGTATGTGGGCTTACCTACAGGAGAAGTAGACCTCTAGGTTTAAGGTCTAGCTCCTTGAATTTATCTTAAAGTGATTATCACCTACACTACTAATTACTTAAGGGAAAAGTAATATAAGTATGAATAAAACAAATATAATCTAGGGGTGATACACCATGGATATTTTTACTATGATATCATATTCTCTCTCACTAAGAATAAGATCTACAAACTAGTCTTATAGTCCCAAGATGTTCTAACATAAGTGTTTCTATATAGAGAAGGTATGTAATGAGATCACTCAAGGTAATTAGAATAGATATTAGAATAATAAATACAAGGACACTTTCACACTTTAATTTACCATAACACACTAAATACACTCTATATGACCTATTAGAATGAGAACTTCTTGCATAAGACATGAAAGGATAAGGAAAAGCAAGGATAGAGTCACAAGACTTAACCATTCATCACTTTGCATACTAAAACAAGATTTTTATGAACTCAAAAATATATTTTTTTATTATTAAAAGGCAATATATGACATCAAACAAGTAAGGCTTCACTATACTAAATGTGGTATTTTTTATCAAGAGCCAAAATGGCTACTACTTATAGAATTTAAGAGAGAAGTGAGAAGAGAGAAGTCAAAGATTCATAATAACACTTGTCAAGTTGAGAGGAAGAGTTAAAAATTAATTATAATGAATTAAAATATATACCATGCAAGGTATAATATTAAAAATGTCCCTCAAAGTGATGAAACCCTTGAAATGTGGTGTAGAACTCCTCAACTATTTGCTCAAAAAAATGCCTTCATTACTTGGCCTTATTGAAATGTCTTAAAAATTACTAGGGATAGATGTGATTATTATAGTGAGAGGGAGTGGATGTATACATGTCCTACCATGAATTGGTTTCATCCCTAATCATCAGGATTCTTTTAGACATGATTTATCACTGCCTACAGTCCAAATAACTCCTCTTTCACTCCCTGTTCACACTTGGCACCAAAGTTGGTCTTTAGTTTTCTAATATGATCCATACACAGGAGTTTATGACACCTATTAATACCCCTCATTACCTTATATTCCTCAATAAAACCTTAAAATACCTCCCACTTAGAAATTTCACCTTCTCACTTGCTTGCTAGTTTTGACTAGCTAAGATGAAGGCACTTGTATAGGTACTTTTTAGATTATTTAAGTCATTAAATTAATGTGGTGGGTTATTTAAAGTCCCATTATCTCTCCCAAAGTGTATTTTATCCTTTGAAATCCTTTTATACCTGTACAACACCAAAATCAATCAAGAAAAGACATTTTTCACCCTATTCTTATAGGTAGGGTATAACTCAAGTTGATGGGGAGGATCCTTGGAGAGTCCTCTACAACCTCAAATCATCTCCCAATCCATTTTAGTTCATTTTTATTCCCCTTCTTCATTTTTCCAATCAGGTCACTATCAAGGGTTTTAGAGGGTTTAACATAATTTTTCCCTCTAAATATTGTTCATATAGGTTTGACATTGTATTTACAAAAAAAATCCACAAAAACAATGTTTAGGTCCTCCTTCATCATTCCCCAACTCCTCAGACTCCCATGCAAAGCCTCCAAGTAGGTGTGAGCATCTCAAATGATCATCTCAAGATTTGTTCTCCATTTTTCATGGGATTAAGTTGGTTTTAAGCCAAAATTGGATTCCTTATGGATTATTCTTCATGTTATAATCTTGACCACACCTTATAACTCCCTAAAAACATGTTACAATGGGTTATAAATTCTATCAAATGCTATAAGTGAAATAGACCACTTCTTGGACTTTAGACCTAGTTGAGACCTAATAGGTCTATCTTCTCCCATGTGGGTTTGGAATACCTTAACATTTTTTAGTCACCTATGAATGGTTTCTCATGTTTCTCTAGTTCTATCATATCTCATGACATCTTCTTGTAATATTTCCATAGCTTCTAGCTTACCTTGTCATCTCCTTTCCTCAAAACTTGCAGGTTTGCATCCTTGGGGAGTTCCCTCTATATAAGACAAAAAAAAGGGAATCTCCCTTATATCCTAAAAAAAAATTAATATATTTAGGTTTTCCCAAAGTTATTAGTATGTTTTATACAAATTTGTATGGCTTGATTATGTCTCTAGCACCTCTAAATGTTCAAAAACCCAAGATAAACTATTGCGAAAGATGAGTATGTGCAGGCTTTACCCATGGAATGTAGGTTAATTTTATGGTAACCTATCCATACCCTATTTCCATGATATGATATTGGAATTTTATGGTCATTATCACTATGTTTATCTATTTAAAACTCATTTAGCACTTGAATCCTTTTACCAACTTCTCATTGCTCAGTTTCACCTTAACTAGTCTAGTTTGCAGGTTGATTGTGAGTATGGTGTACTTTGGAAATTGGACCCTCCAATTATTTATTATATTGATTTGATATTTTCATATGATGTAAAAAATACTAAATTTTCTTTATATCATGACAGCACACTTTTTTATTTTCCAACTTCATTTCATACCTTGTGGTGGTCTTGACATAGGTGTTGATTATATGTAACTAGATTATGTGTTTCACCATGCCTAGAGGTGTATCATATTTAATTCATTAATACATTTTAAAAATAACTTATATCCATTCATACCAAGATTATTCTATGTTAATACGAAGACCACAATGTTTCTAGCTTACTACCAAACCACAATTAGCTATAGTTGACTAAGCAGGGGTCTTATAGGTGAACATCAACCTTAAAATTGGTGCTACATGATCTATGATCCATTTTTATGGCTTGGATAAACTTCCCATGGAAAATTTTTCATGTTTATAGGATTAGTATTCATCCAAGGTATAAGTCACTTCATGAACTTATGAGCACCTATAATCAAGCTATCGGCAAGGTTTCTTGAGAAATGACACACATATAGGTGTTGATGGAGGATAACATCTTTAAATCCAACCCTTTTTGATTATTTTAAAAAAAAAATGGTCTTTTAAACTAAATATTACCATTGAATCATGAATATATTCCTCTATACTACAACTTTGGGTTGTGAAATCACTTGAAAGCTCAAAACTTGTAGAAATCACTGAATGTTTATATTGAACAAATATCAAAATTAGAGGCCCTCAAACATCACTTTCCTTTTATCAAACATCTATTCCATTTTGAAATTATCTTAATTTAGGATATTTATATAATATATATGTAATTTGATTCATCAAAACTACTTTAAACATTTCTATATAACATCACAAAAAGTGCTTGGGCCTTTGTTTTGGTGTTTTAGGAAACTTCTCCCTAAATTCAAGTCCTTTCATTTGGGGAGACCTCTCAAGTCTATCTACTTTTCCAATACTTCAAAAACAATTTTCAATATGTATCAAACTTACACAAACTTCATGTGAATATCAAAACATGTTAAATTCCTTCAAATCACGCTCTCATATCTCTATGTAAGCCACCTATAGGTGTGCATTTCTATATACAAGGTAGTGAGTGTGGAGATGGGTTATATACATGTAATATGGCCTAAAACTAGTTTAAAATATAATCAAAATAATTCAAATTTGTTCCCTTCACCTTTAAATTATTGTAACATGTTTCCATACCTTTATCCCAACATCCTCAATCTACTATATATGCACACCAATGATGCATGATTGTGCATATATGGGAATTGACTATCCAACCATCATTTTCATGGAATTAGAGAGGTTTATCTTGATTTTTCATGAAAAAAAATGTATTTAACTCCCTTTTAACTCTTCGCACACCTCTATGAACATATTTAGGACCATACATGCCATGACTATAAGTGAAAGTAAGTAACAAGTTGATTGTGTCTCATATTTGACTACAACCTTCATGATGTTAATCTTGGAGAGTGAGCTTATAAAGATAATTGGAAATAATATATCATAGGCATGAAACATACACTAAACATTTATTTGAGGCCATTTTAGAGAAATAAACCTTCTAAGATTGGTGAAAATTGAATGCAACTTCACTAGCATTCTCCTTGCAACTTAAAGTTTTTGACCTATAAAATCACTTTCAATCAGGAAAAAAAACATGGGAAATATGAGAGAAGTAATTACTCATCCTTTAGAAACCATTTTACCAACTATATTGTATATAATAACTCACACAAAATCAAAACTTGTAGGGTGTGGGAAACAACAACTAGAAATGGATATTCAACTTGTTAAGAATGGTTCATAAAGTATAGGAAACCATTATTTCAAATCCAAAAATTAAAATTAATATCATAAATTTTACTATTCACCACCAAGATAATTTGACCTAGAAGTCTTCCTACTAGTTGTACCAAGAAGAAACCTGTTGACTAGTTCTACTTGACTAGTGGAGTGATGGAGAGATAAAATGGTTTTGTTTCAAAGACTCAAAAAATCATCCAAAGCATTAAAAGATCATATTTTTAGACTAAAAAATTATCTAAAAAAGTATGTAATTTTAAAGGTTTTTTAAACCAATTGTTTATCCTAAACATTGGATTTTCAATCAAATTTCATTATAAAACATCTGCTAGACCTATTGAGGCATCATAAGCTTCATTTAATTTTTTTGTCAACCCTCTATGTTCCATAATATGGCTCTCTTCAATGGAAAATTTATTTTTTGGCTCAAATATTAGATTTTTAATGTATTTCATTGATCATATAATTAGTTGAAGTGTATCTAACATATTTAAAGGTCTAGTTTGGTCTCTTTGATTCTCTCTGCTCATCCCAACTTCCACTTATGTACCATAGATACTAAATTAAATAGTTTTATAACTTTATTTAATAAATAATTTATTTATTATTCTAAAATTCCATGTAATTTTAAGTACCCCCCACTTTAAATTAAGCCTTTGTTACCCAAAAAGTTAAAAAAGACATGTAAATTGATTTTACATTCATGTAATTCTTTTAAATTTTTATTTTTTATTTTTTAAAATAAGTAAATACACCTTAAAATAAATATATTATATGTATTTTTTTGAATATTTGGATTAGAAGAGTTGGTAACATTATTTTTTCTAAAAACTTACAAGAGGGGAGGTATAGTGTTCAAAACACACTACCTTTATTTTTTTAGTCAAATTACTTTAGTCAATTTCCTTTAAAATAACCTTAGGTTAACTTTGATTCTTGACCAAGAAAATCATTTTGTCTAACATGGTCATGTGACTTGGTGTGGTCCATTTGTTGATTTGAAGCATCCTTTTATAGTTTTTGCATTAAAATTTTAAAAAAATTATATAGTTATTTTTTGTGTCACTTGCTACACTTAATTTAGTGAAATCTTTTACAAATTTCTCAATTTATTTTGCATATATTTTAATATAAAAAATTGCAATATAAATTTCATTTATTATCAAATAGAGTATAAAAACACATTAAAAGGGGAGGGTTTATTTTTATAGCTTTTCTAGTGTCATAGTGTAAGTTTTAAATGGAAGAAATGGTTTTTCCTAATTTTGTTTTATAGAGAAGTCTCAAATTATATTTTATTCTAACTATAATATGTGGAAAAAAACACATTAAAACTGAGTTTTTGGAATGTAAATTATGAAATATTATGGTCAGGACTGAAAAACCATCATCAAAGAGAAATGTTTTGGTTGAGATTCCCAATGCATTTCAATAAAAATCATGGGAAGCTATGTCTATTATTTTGTGGAATGTTAAGGATGAATTCCTAATCCATATCAGAAATCAAGAGTCTCCTATCAATGCCTAAAAATTCCTTGAGTCTATGTATGAGGGCACTGGTCTCTCTAAGATAATTAAACTTATTTTTTAATTACTAATTACATTTATGAAAGGTGATGAAAAAGTTGTTAATTTTATTATAAAAATTAAAATCATTAAATCTAAATTATATTGATGTAAATGTAATTTAATTCAATATAAATTTTTATATTTCATTATTTAGTTAAATATTCATGAAAATTTTGCACTTTTATTAAATTCTTAATTTAAAATACCAAACAGAGCAAGACATCCCTAACCTCACTACCATTTTTTCTCTTCTTATTAAAGAAAATTAAGTGATGTCAAATTTTTATTATAAATAAAATTCCACTTAGACTCTTCTCACACTCAATCCTATATTTAAAAATAATAAAAACCAAAAATCTAACCCCAACTCTTGAGTGGCAAAAATGCGAGCAAAAAATATTATGATAAGAATCATAAAGTTAAGATTCATTGGAATTGTAATATGTGGGGTAAATTTGGTCATATAAAAGAATATTCTTATAAAAATAAAATAGAGATAATAATAAAACCTCTAAAAATAATAAAGGGAAGAAAGGTTCTAACCAAAATCATCAAAATAATCAAAACCATAATCAGGGACAAAATTCTAATGTTATTGTTTTATATGTTCCCTTGTTTGCTTCTAATAAAAATTAATGAATTTTAGATAGTGATGCATCACATCATATGACTTACTTATCAAATATTTTATCTAACACTATAAATATATCTAAAAATATTTATTTAGGAGATAATTATTGTTTAGATGCTACTAAACAAGGAAAAACAAAATTTGTAAATGTTCCAAAAGATGTTTTTTATGTTCCTAAACTTTAAAAAACTCTATTATCCTATTCTTAGATTATTAATGATAATTAAATTTTAAATTTTATTAAGGATAAATTATCTATTATAAATCAATCTGGTTCTTTGATTTTTAAATGAATTTAACAAAATGGTTTATACATATTTTCTACTTCTTTTGCATGTTATCTTTCAACACAAAGTAAGAATGGATATCAATTATAACATATTCATGTTAATTTTAAAATTTTATATGATATGTAATTTCATAATATTTTTTTTGGTCATCCTTCTATATATTATCATCTTAAAACTTATGAAGGTTGCTTATGTGGTAAACAACATACTAATCTTGTGTAGGAGCATCACACAAACCAAGTGAAATTGGTCATATGAAATTATTTATTTTATTTGTATCCATTAGAAGGGGATTGAGTATTTATAAGATTCATTAGTGTCTTAATTTTTATTTTATTTTTCTTGGGATATTTTCCCACCAAAACTCCATTTTTGAATATTTGAAATTGTATTAGTGTGTTAGGAGTGTTTTGAGGAAGTGCCAAGGAATTTCATGTTAGCCAATGTTACGATAAGGTCATGTATGAGTATAATTATGTTTATATAAGTGTTTTTTGTACATTTCCTATGTAAAATGACATATAATAAATATTATTAAATTTAATTTCCATGTCAAGATAGTTGACATAAGAGTTGGTTACTCAAAAAATTAGTTACTTTGTGGGTAGAAGATGTATTCAATGAGTTTTTGGATTGAAATAAATGGTACACTCATAGGAGAAGTTAGTTAGAAATTTTTTAAGAGTAAATTTTAAGGTTTAAATAGGTATATTTATGGATGAACATGAGAAAGGATTGAAAACAATGTAGTACCCTATGCTCTATCATTTATGATAGTAATGACCATGTAAATAGAAAGGATCAATGAATAATAACATGTTTAAAACATATATATAATTCTATGTCTTTTATTAATATCATTTTATGGATGTGTTTAATATGTTGGAAACCTTAAAGTCCTTAGTATTTTATTCTATGACTTTAAATGGTAAATAATGGTTTTTTACAGGCCTGAGACTAAATCCTATGTTTGTTCATTGAAAACTATAGTCTAGTGAAGAACTCTCAAAGTGAAGGGTAATAATCATTTATGTGATATTAAAGAGTATAATATGATTAATTTATTATGCACACATGTTTTTTAATTTTTTATTCCAATAAAAAACTAAACCTTCAAGTGACCAATATGTCTACATACTCTATTTAGAAGTGATTGTAACAAGAAACTAGTTTGAATGTTTGAATAACAAATTATATAAGGGTTGTCATGGCATAAAGATAGTGAATAAATAAACCATGGAGGGATTAAAACATTTAATTAATATTTGAAGACATCAGGTAATCAAATGTATATTCATACCCTATTCTACTTAGCACACAAGTAGGTTGTGTTAATTGTAGATTGTGAAATTCATGATTTGAACATGGTGAGGGGTTGTGAAAAGGAAATTAAATATTGAATAAGTTGTGATGAATTTAGATAGACCTACATGTCTTAGGAATATTTTAAAGTGTCCCAAGTTTTTCTAAATTTATTTGGAACCCTCTCAAGTTGGTAACAAAACTTAGAAACCCTAGTTTAGGACTAGAAAATAGAAAGTATAATAAAATACATTTAAATTTATGGAATTGAATAAAACTAGGTAGTTTTTTTTTTATTTTGGTATAGATTAATTTATTATTATGGTTATATACCCATAATATATCTGTAAATATGTAAAATGGAGAATGTGTTATAAACAGGGGTAAATAGGCCTAATGAGGGCTAATTAGACAGAGAAAGAAACTAGAAAGTGGTAAAGCTAGAGGAGTTACTTCATGAAACTTTATGGATAGATAAAATAAAATAGAGGGTGTCATAATATGTATTTATTTTCTCAAAATTAGATGGTACTTATCTATACGAGAGGGAATTATTAAAAAAAAGGCTACAAGGATAGTATGCAAATGAATCAAAGTTGCATAAGAGGGTTTTATGATAATATGAGGATTGGGTTCAAGGTGATTAAATTTAGATATAATAAAATAAGCCTATATAAGGTTCAAATATGTTTCAAGGAAGTATAGATGAGGGATTGAGAGTTTGAAAGCATCAAGAACTAAGAGAGAGGGGACCTCAAAGAGGAGATAGTAAAGAGGAATCCAAGGAGATAGAAGGTGGATAGAATGAGGTGAATGGATGAGTATGAAGGGTTTAAAGGAGTATAAAGGTAGATTATAAGAATGAAAATAATACTAGGTAAAATATCATGAATTATAATTTTTTTAAACCAAGTGAGAAGGTGATGGAAAAGAGAAGATTGGATGCATACTTTGAAGATTGTAGGTATTAGAATGGGTTAAAATAGAGAATGAAATAGGTTTATGCATCATTTGGTATCAGATAAACATTTTCATTGGGTAGGATTGAAGGACAATCTACAAACACAAAAGTTACATGTTGATTTTGTTTTCATTTGATGTTTTTTTATGTTCATGTGATAGGGTCAAGGTTTAAGTGGAAAGTTAAGTGTGGTAATCAACCCCAAAGCTAGTCATGCTTGTTAAGGAGAGAGAGAGAGAGAGAGAGAGAGAGAGAGAGAGAGAGAGAGAGAGAGAGAGAGAGAGAGAGAGAGAGAGAGAGAGAGAGAGAGAGAGAGAGAGAGAGAGAGAGAGAGAGAGAGAGAGAGAGACCAAGTGTCATGAGTGGAAAGTGGATGAGGCTTGTCAAAGAGAATAGGTCTAGGTGAGACCAAGAGAGTGAGAGAAAGATAAGATGAAGATACATAAAGGTAAGATAAAATAGGGTGAGGTTGAGAAGATTTACCATAAAGAGAGAAAGGTGAAAGAAGACACCAATAGGATAGAGATATAGAAAGAGATGAGAGAATTAAAGCAACAATTGGATTAATTATTGATCATAATGGATAAAATGAGAGAAAGTGAGAGCCCACACTATGGATGGATCATGAGTAAAAAGACACTCAAGTGTACAATAATGATATAGATGAAGAGAAAGAAGATGAAATATAAGAAAGAGGAAAGAGAGAATAGGTTGCTTTATAAGAAACTCAAGAGAGAAATGATGAGGCATAGAATGAGTGAGCAACATAGTGAACAAGTGGATGAATAGTACCTTGATAGGGATAAGGAAAATGTGAGTGAGAATAATGAAGATAGAGGAAACCAATTAATTATAGTTAATAGACAAAGGTATGACATCTGATTACATATTTGCATATGAAAGTGTTGAGTAGTTAGAGAGAGAGAGATAGAAGTCTTAGAGAGAGCCTTACATGGTGAGAGGATGGTGAATGAAAGGAAAGTAAAAGTGGTAGAAAATTATTTCCACATGATGTAGGATAAATATCATGAAGATAAGTCATTATTGGTAGTAGTACAACATATTGAAGTAGGTAGGCAAGAAATTGCCATTATTGTTATTGCAAGCAAGTAATGGAAGTAGACAAGTAGGATTATCTTTGATAGAGTAAAACATGAGAGAAAATATGAGAATTTGAATAATTAAGGAGCATCAGAAGAGAAGGATGATACAAAGAGCATGAACTTCATGACAAGAGAGAAGAAGCATAAAGTAGTTCATTTGAGCCTAATTTTCTTTCTTCCCTAGGAGTATGATGCAGGAACATCAAGAAAACCATGTGAAATTGGTCGTGTGAAAGTATTTGGTTTATTTGCATCACTTTCAAGGGGATTGAGTCTTTATAAGAATCATTAGTGTCTTATTTTGGATGTTCTTTGGCTTGGGAGAGTTTCCCACCAAAACTCCATTTTTGAATATTTGAAATTGTATTAGTGTGTTAAGAGTGTTTTGAGTAAGTGTCAAGGAATATCATGTTACCCAATGTTATGATAGGGTCATGTATGAGTTTAGATGGGTTTAGATAAGTTTTTTTCATACATGTTCTATGTAAAATGACATAGAATAATGAATATTGAATGTAATATCCATGTCAAGGTAGTTGACATAAGATTTGGTTACTCAAAAAAGTAGTTACTTTGTGGGTAGAAGATGTATGTAATGAGTTTTTTGGATTGAAATATATGGTATAATCATAGGATAAATTAGTTATAAATTTGGTAAGAGTTAGTTTTAAGGTTTGAAGAGACATAGGTATAGAGGATCATGAGAAAAGAGTGAAAATAATGAAGTGCCTTGTACTCTATCATTTATGATAGTAATGGCCATGTAAAGAGGAAGGATCAATGAATAATAGCCTATTTGAAAAATATATATAATTATATATCTTGTATTAATCTCAATATGTGTATGTGTTTAATATGTTTTAAACCTTTAAGTCCTTAGTACTTTATTTTATGACTTTAAATGGTAATGAATGGTGTCTACAGGCCTAAGACTAAATCTTATGTTTGTTCATTGAAAATTATAGTTTAGTGAAGAATATAACCCTCTCAAAGTGAAGGGTAATAATCATATGTGTGATATTTAGGAGTATAATTTTATTAATTTATTATGAACACATGTTTTTTAATTTTTGATTCCAATAAAGAACTAAACCTTCAGGTAACTGATCTATCTACATACTCTATTTAGAAGCTGTAATAAGTAACTAGTTTGAATGTTTGAATAATAAATGATATAGGGGTCGTCATGGTGTAAATATAGTGAATAAATACACCATGGAGGGATTAAAACCTTAAATGAATGTTTGAATACATTAGGTAAGAAAATGTACATTCATACCTTGTTCTAGGTAGCACATAGGCAAGTTGTGTTAATAGTAAAATATGAAATTCATGATTGAATAAGTTGTGATTAGGTCAGATAGACCTCCTATATGTCTTAGGAAGATTTTAAATTGTCCCAAGTTTTGTTAAATCAATTTGGAACCCTCTCAGGTTGGTAATAAAACTCAGAAACCCTAGTTTAGGGATAGAAACTAGAAAGTTGAATAGAATACATTTGAACTAATGGAATTGAATAAAACTTGGTAGTTTTACATATTTTGGGATGGATTAAGTGATTATTAAGGTTATATACCTATGTAATATCCATATGTATGTAAAATGGAGAGTGTATTGTAAGCAGGAGAAAATATGCCTAATAAGGGCTAATTAGATAGAGGAAGAAGCTAGAAAGTGGTGAATCCGAAAGAGTTGGTCCATAAAACTTCATGGATATATAAAATATGATAAAGGGTGTCATAATATGTATTTATTTTCTCAAAAATAGATGGTACTTATCTGTACTAGATTAAAAATTTAAAAAAAAGGTTACAAGGATAATATGCAAATGAGTTAAAGTTGCATTAGAGGGTTTAGCGATAATATGAGGATTTGGTTCAAGGTGAGGCAAGTGATATATGATCTAATAATCCTATAGAAGTCTTATATATATTTCAATGAATTATATATGAATGATTGAGAGTTTGAAAGCATCAAGAACTAAGAGAGAGTGGAACTCAAATAGGAGATAGTAAAGAGGAATCCAAGGAGATAGAAGGTGGATAGAAATTCAAATATAGTTAACAAATCCCTATTCCCCATAACAAAATGTTATTACTTAAAAATAGAAATTTCACTATTATTGAAATGGATTGAATAATGTTTCCTTTTGTAAATGTTCCCAAAATCTTATGGGTTTAAGCCATGAATATTGGTGTGCATATTATAAATAGAGTCCTTACTAAAGTTTTGCATCTATATACTCCTTTAGAAATGTGTTCTAATAATAAAATTAGTGTGGCTCATTTTAGGATCTTTGGTGGTCATGTTATCATATTTATTCCTAAATCAAAAATAAGGAAACTTTATCATACCTCCTATTCATGCATCTTTGTAAGTTATGGAGGTAAAAATAAAGAATTAAGAGTGTATAATTCATCTAAAATTAAAATCATTGATAATAATAATGTTATAATCCATGAAAAATATTTTTGTGAGACCTCTATGGAACCACTTCTATGTTATTCATTTGATGAGCTTGGATCTCATGCTACTCTTTATTAAGAAACAAATGCCTTAGAGGAATGTGATCCAATTTTGGATAACTATGAGCCTGAGGAACCTTCTAAATTTTATTTTAAATCTAATGGACCTAAAGTGGTTGAATCCCTAATATAATCATCTAATATTTATAATATTAATAAATTGACTCATATTCAACATTCTTATCATATTTTAATGACTTTTTATGAATGTGAACCTCAATATTCTGAGGAGGCTATTCAAGATGAGATATGAAAAATTGATATGCAAGTTGAGTATAATGCCTTAATTAAAATAAGACTTGGGATATTGTCCTACCTACACCTAAAACGCATATTTTTGGTTTTAATTGGATTTATAAAACCAAATATAATTCAAGTAGTAAAATTAAAAAAAAATTAAAGTAATATTAGTTACTCATGGTTTTACACAAAAACCCAATATTGACCATGTTGAAACCTTTATTCCTATAAAAAATGAGTATTATTAGATTATTTATTACTCTTATGCTCAAAATGGTTGAATTATACACCAAATGGATGTTAAAAATGCCTTCTTAAATGGTGATTGAGAATAAATCTATATGACTCAACCTAAAGGTTTTATTGACTCTAACAAACAACATTATATTTTTAATTTAAAGAAATCACTTTATGGTTTAAAACAAGTTCCTCAAGTTTGGTATTCTAAAAATCACTGGTTATTTTAAATAATTAAGTTTCTCTAATTATTATTTTAATAATTATTTATTTATTAAATTTGAAAATGGTCATTTGATCTTAATTATATTATATGTTTATGATCTTCTTATTACTGGTGACCTAATTAATTTAATTCTTAAATACAAAGATAAACTAAGTCAAAAATTTTAAAGGACTAATCTAGGCATTCTTTATCAAATTTTAGGAATGACCATATTTTAGGATAAAAATTTAATTGTTGTATAACAATATCACTATGCTCATAATCATTTTATTAAGTTTAATATGCTTTACTGTAATCCTACATCTACTCCTATTAAAGTGGGTGTTAATCTTGATCCAAAATATACATGTGACAAAGCTAACCACTATTTATAGATAGCTTGTTGGTAGTTTGATTTATCTAACCATTACTAGGCTAGATATTTCATATGATGTAGGTGTTGATTCTAGATTCATGCATGATCCATACTTAGATCATTAGAAATTAACAAAATGAATACTTCAGTATATCAAAGGAACTGTAAATTTTGGTTCATTTTATTCTTCCATTTATAATGTTAATTTATATGGTTATTGTGATTTTAACCATGATGGTGATATTATAGATCATAAATCTACTTCTAGATATGTGTTTAAGTTTGGTGCAAATGTTATCACTTGGAATAGTACAAAGTAACATATTATGTCTATCTCTTCTACAGAAACAAAGTATATAAGTGATATGTAAGATGATAAAGAAGATATGTGGTTATGAAGGTTGTCAAAATAAGTCTATTTTTATGTTTCTCACAATACTACCCTTATTTGTGAAAATCAAAGTTGTATAACTCTAGAAAAAGATACAATACAGTGTCAATGACCTAAGCATATTGAAGTTCATGTGAATTTTATCTGAGAGAAATTCCTTAATGGTGATATTGATCTATATTTTTGTTTTGCAAATGAACAAGTGAGATATATTTACAAAATCACTTGGGGCTACCAAGTTTTATCAGTTTCATATAATTTTGGGCCTCTTAAAGTTATCTTTGAGGGGGAGTGTGTATGACAACATCACTTATAATGACCATGTGTTTCTTTATTTTTCTATATAGTTATTATTGTAAAGAATTTTAATAATTTATTGCATGTGATTTTGTTAAACTTCATAATTTTTGAGTTTATAATGTACCCTATACTTATGAGCATATTTTGTAATGGAGATCCTTATGTTATAAAAAGCTCCAAAATATGTTTGGTTGATTATTCATGAGAAACTATGAGATTTAGTCTCACGATCATGTTAACCTAAACTTACTTTAAGTAGGTATGGATTATAATTTTTTATTTTGAAGGTGTTGTCATGATGAATGTTTTTAAATCCTTCAAATTTTTACATGCCTCCTAAAATAATTATAGTAGGTTCATGGAGTATTATTCCTTTATTAAGGTGACTATGGCATGTATTGATGTAGGTTATTATGCCTACAACCTTCTTAAGCATGTCCTAGCTCAATTTTTTGACTGTGTTCTCTCTTTTTTACTCTAATTTCCTCTATACATGTAGGTACATTATTTGCCTCCTTATTGAAGTCTCTTGATCCATCTATTTTCTCACTAGGCTCCTAAGCCTTTTTACATGCTTAGTACTCTTATTTATCTTGAATACCTATCTCCACACCTCATACTCTACACTATATCTTTATTCACATCACCATCATCATCTCCTAATCCACTTTCAAGTTTATCTTCTCTCTTCTTGTTCCTATCTTGCTCAATCTCATATAGCTTTATAGGCCTAAAAGGCCTCATTCATTGTTTCATGGTTATTAGCTTCTTTCAAGGGATATAAGGACCAACCACTTTCCTATTGAAACTTCCATAGACCTATAATATAATAATACACTCTCAAGTTTATCACTCTTCACCCAATCAACTTTTCTCTCTTTAAGATCTCTTAGCTTGTAGCCCTCTTTAAACACAAATATTGATCATTTGACCAATATATAAAGGTTTTATATAAAGTGAGGATATATTTTAATAAATTTTATATGTATTAAATTTAATCTAAAGTTTTAAGGATAAAATCCCAAGGTAGAACACCTACTCAACACCCCCTTCTCTTAATTAGGTCTCTTTTAGGCCTAGTCAACCACGCAGTCTTAGTTTTCATACTAGACCTTACTGTACCAATCCAAAAACACCATAATCCTATAAATAATGATAAATAACATATTATTACAAATTTTCATGATTTTATAATGGTGGAAACAAAATTTATTGGAGTTCTAAGACTAGAAACCCTTGATGAACACATGTTTGTACAAGGCTAAGGGCATATAAAATTAGATATTTTAATTTTAACATAATTTAAAATTAATTTAATGGTTTTTAAGGGTCTATCCTAGATTAACTCATATTATACAATAGTTATTTTTACTTGAACAAGCTCCAAAAGGTCCTTACATGCATTGAAATAGAATTTTATGATGTTTTTCTTGATTGTGTGTGAAGGTTTATGAAAACTTGGTTCAACTCTTAATTTCCTCAAAATATTAAGGATAATCCTAATATTTAATTATTATTTTTCATGACATATATATTTTATAAACCAAGTAACCACTATGCAAACTCCAAGAAACTTTATTACCTTTGTCTTCAAGACTATATCAACACATAGTTGCTCATAATTTTATTGTGTGCACTTATCATGGAGGCATTACATTATATCTTGTTGATTTATTTTATTCCTATAAAATATTATTTAATTCAATAAAATAAAAACTTTCTAACACTTTCCAATCTCCTTTATACTTGAGTGACCTTCAAAAACTATCCTATGCCCTGTTATGTTTCCCCTAGATTATGTTAAAAATAGAGCTCTTACAATATTGTACAATAGAATCAATAAAATATGGATTATTATAAATTATAGATAAAATTAAGTATTCTAATAAACTTTCCTATTCCAAAATACTTGACTAAAAATCTCAATAACACCTATGTTATGTTCTTTCTGACTTTCTAACTACGTTTCCCTAAAGTTTGTACTCTTGTAATTTAGAAGCCTATAGATAGCTGACCAAGATTAAATATATTAAATTAAGAATAATAAATATTTATAACTTATCAATTAAATTTTTTATACTCAAAATTATTTTCAAAAAAATCTTCTTTTCATTGAATTACTTGACATACGACCATTATACACAGAATTTGCAAAATACTAGAGTTTCTTGATTTCTTATTATTATACGTTATCACTCTCCTTAAATTATATCCTATCATATTACCTACTATACGACCATAATACACACAATTTTACTTACATGCATTTCTATATTATTATTCCCATGCCAAACATGCAAACAAAAACCTTTTTCTTGCCAACTCCATGCAAGTGATAGTTATAACTTGTCTTTTGTTGGCCTATATTCTTCTTGAATATGAATTTTACATTAATATACCTTAATATTACCATTATTAATCATTTAAAAACAATTTTATTTCACCCAAGAATTCAAACACCTTTCAAATTTAGTTTTGCAATTCAAAATTTCAAATTAGGCTTTTTGGCAGGAAAACCTAGAATGGATAGAAACACACACTTATAATACCCCTAATGAATCTAAATAATTCCAAGGGAACATAAAAGACCAAATCAAACAAAAAAATCTTATCATGTCATACTCAAATTTGCTAACACTTTAAACTACCTAGTGATGCTCTACATCATGTATCCCCACTTAACATTAAGGGAAGTGTTGGAACATTTATTCTTAAGTAGTGATAATAAGTACCTGTAAAATTTTAAAATGGTTAAATAAATAAAATAAATATATTTTATTTATTAACAAGAGGTAATATTGTGTAAATTTATTTATTACCATTGTTGGGTTCCTCATGGAGAAATTAGACCTGTTGGTTACAATAGTCCACATCAACACCCCAATATAAATAGTTTTTTTTCTCCTTTGGTAATTTATAATTACATGATAATTTAATTATCATGACATTGTGATATTTGGTATGTGACAAATATCAATGTGAAGATTTTTCAGAGGAGAAGTGAGAAGAAGGTTTATGTATTGGGTAAAGTTTTGTAGTTGTATTAAATATATCAACCCATGTTTTTTTACTTCTTTGAGGTTTCCCATATTAAATATTGTGTTAACATTGATTTTTGTATTTGCTAATTGATTACATATCTATATCTTTCGTGGGAAGATGATAATGCATATAATTTCATATTATTTCACATTGGCAGGTCATATGGCCAAATGGATTATGCTCTTAAGTGAGTTTGACATTGAATATACCAATTAAAAGGCCATCAAAGGGAAATTACCTACAGAAAGACTTGTTGATTTTATCTTCACTCTTTAATAATCATGTCAATGGAAGTTCTATTTTGATGGTTCCTTCACATCTTGTGGTTTAGGATCATATATTATATTCATTATGTCAAGGGGGATCTCATTTCCAAGTCATTAGATTAGTTTTCCATGCATCAATAATACTATAAAATACAAGGAACTCATTATAAGGATTTGCCTAGTGGCGTAATGAAACATTCAATAATTAGTTGTCTATGAAGATTTGTAATTGATAATCAATCATGTAATAGATCAGTATAAAACTAAATATGAGAATCTCATTCCATACAAAGGCATGGTTGATAGTCTCAAATAAAAATTTGAATGTATCTATTTTGATCAAATACCAAGAGCCAATAATAGATTAGTTGATTCCATGGTGTAGTAGGAAATTTTAGCACAATGGATTAAATCATGCAATTTAAAACCTAAAATGTCCAACTACCTAAGTAAGATCTAGATCCATTAGAATCATATTCAAATAGATGAATTAACATTTCAAATTTGAACTCTAAGCCATGATTAAACAAATATGAAAATAATAATATTGGATTGAGATTACATTAGACTAAAAAAATTTGCATTCTGATTTCTTTATCATGGATTGTGGATTCATGAACTTGACATGGATTTCATAGATGCTTCTTGTTGATATTTTATCATATGGACATGAAGATTTAAATTTTGTTTTCATGGAGGTATGGATTGCTTATATAATAAATGGAGGGAAGAATTAATGGCTAGAATTCAATCTGAGGCCATTGGGATCAATGGTTGGGGATTTTCCAAGGAATTTTTAATTCCTTGGAAACCTCTAGAATAGAGGGTTTTAGATGGGGAGAGATATGTTAGGAAGGATTCTAAAATATTATTATGGATTAATTAGGATGAGGTAGTGGATTAGATATGGATTAGGTGGGTGATTAAAGAATAGGGGTGTAGTACATTCTAGGAATAGGCTTAGTAGGTGGGTGCGTGGTCATGGGGATTTAAAATTCCCAAATAATAGATAAATGGGATTAGGATGAGATAATGGATATTTAGGATAATTAATGAGTAAGAGGGATATGAGTATGGTTAGTAGGTGAATAATGATAAAATTGGATATTATATAAATGATTAGAAAGGGGGGATTATTAGGATGAGATTAAAGGGAATAAATTAGATAAGTAGAGTTAGTGGCGACTAATAATAGTGAGCAAATTTAGATGCATACATTGTGCCCCTCTTTGAAAGGGCATTGAGAGTAGATAAATTTGAAGGAGTAATGGCCTTTAAAATAAAAACCATTTCATGTATGAATGTTAGTATATGATGTTAGTGGATATGATTCCCCCTTGAGAGTAAATGTAAAGAATAATGAGATGGATGGCTACTTGAAAGACAAAATAAAGAGTGGGAGACAATGGATAGATGAGGGGATGGAATGTTATATGTTCGACAAAAGATTAAGAAGATGAATTCAACTTTAGACATGATATATAGATTGAGCTTCCCATATAAAATACATATGCATAGGGAGGGAGAATGATTGTGTTATGGTTTTTAACACATCTCAAAGGGGATCAAAAATAACATGATGATGAGAAGACAAGAGGCCATAAGCTTTTAATTTATCCCAAGAAAGGATGTATGAAAGAGAGAGATATGGGATAGGATAAGATAAATATTTGATAATATGAATGGTGATTATATCTCAAATCTGAATTCAAGCTATATGATTAATGATGAGAATAAATGGCATGATCGAGTGACCAAAAGATGAAGGGAAAGAATTAGACTACATTACATCAAATCAATGAGCCTTAATATGATTAATAATGATTATTCCCTTAGGGAGGACATATGAAATAGATAATATAATAACAATTAGTGATGATTTATGATTGATGGAAAAATAGATAGGTGTTAGGATATGTTGAGCCCAATCGATAGGTGTGGGTGATTGATGAAAAGATTAAGGAGATGATTGTGGGGATGGTGATTGATCAATAGACCAGGTGATTTTATATCTAAAGGATGTGATTGATGAAGGACTTTAGGATGATGAAATATAAGATAAAAATTATGGGAAAATGAAAAAGTGAGAGTTGTCAAGCTATCCTTAGGTATTGTCATGTCCCCTTCTAGTTGACATCTTTCCGAGTGGATGATTAGCCTATTATGCGACCCTCATAGGCTGATGGGATGGATAGAGGGTCTTGATGGAGATGGGCTTGGCTTTCGTTGGACATGAATTAAGGGAGATATTAATATTTGATTGATTTAATCAAATATTAATTATTTGGTCTAATTTTAATTAATTATTAATTATTTGGTCTAATTTTAAGACCCTAATTCTAATTTAAGAATTGGTCTAATTTTAAGACCCTAGTTCTAAAATTAGAAGCCCTAAGTCTAATTTAAGGGAATCTAATTTTAGCAAGCACACCTTTGGAGGGGTATAAGAGTTTCTCATGGGAGAGAATTTATGATTCATGATTATTGATATTGATTCTTGTTAAGAAATTCTTCTGTGAAGATTGAGCCAAGGGTTCCAGGATTCCATTTGCATTGAAGAACGTCAACTCTTCATTGTGTGTGATTTAGAGGTTGTGAGAGATCAGCCGATCTATTGCCAAATTGAGAGATAACTTCATACAGAAGTTATCATAGGTGTTTACAAGTTTGAGAGATAACTTCACACAGAAACTATCACAAGGGTTTATAGGTATTTCTTTATTTTGGGTTTTGATTCAAGAATTATCCAGATATAGATCTTTGTATTAGCCCATAGTTCTTCAGATCAGGATCAAGCATATAGGTTGTGTTATATCGATGGCCGTACGAAGTCCGTACAGATCTGTGAAAATCCATACGCATCCATAGAGAGATCAGATACCGACATCAGTGAGAAGAGACCTATAGAGATCGACATCGGCCGACATATCACCGACGTCGGTAGTTTAACGACCCCAGTCGACCGATGATGGTAGTATAACCGACGTCAGTGACTATGTTTTTACACAGCAAGCTGAGACGTACTAGATCCAAATTTATTTCCCAATTTTGCAGAATACTCAGGCTATTAAGGCCGTATTTTCAATATTCATTGTATACCTAATAGAGGTCCTCTATTGTAAGCATATGAGCAAGTAAATAAGAGATTATACTATGATTTATTTATCTATTGAAGATATTTTTGCAGAAATACAGATAAGCAATTTAGAGTTTTTTTTTTAGTATCCGAAGGGATATTACAGTGGTATCAGAGCTAAATCCTGCCATCTTGAGGGTTTGACAGATCTTATGCAGGCACAAGAGTTAGGACCACACATGTATAACACACGCAGTAGATCCTTACTTGAAGGTACCCAAGTTTTAGAATAGCAGCCAAAAGACATGGGTGATGATATTGATAGGTCTCGTATTCCTCACTATCATAGAGATCAAGATGATGCAGAGGTTTTACTTACTCTTAGAGAGCTATGAGAATGGCAAAGGTAGAATAAAGAAGTATTATGGTAGTTGGTAGCAGCACTATCAGGATTGGGTACTCTGAGGAGACATTCACCACATCATGACGATGTCAGGAGTGATGCAAGATCACAGAGAGCCCTTAGGACTGCTTCTCATACAGCTAATAAGCCCACTAGGCCTACCTTTGTGAGACAAGAGGCCGAGGAGGTGATAGCAGGTGAGGAGCATGAGGAGGCATTTACAGACACACTTATGGCAGTGACTGACGAGTGGGAGTCATTACCACTTGTGGTCAGGGAGATGATTACTTTTGACCGATTCCTCACACAAAGGAAATAACATTATTGAGGTCAATAGAATGGGAGACCAAGGCCCCAGAATAATGATTTGAAGCATGCTATGAGCAGGATCACACTAGTGATGTTTGATGATAGTGGTAAGGTGACATCACAGGCCTGGGTTAGTAAGCTTGATACATTTCTCACATTGTGACTGATGGCTGAGGAAGATGCTATCAGATATGTGACACTACATCTTGAGGGAGTAGCTCACGATTGGTGGCATCACAGGATGGTGACACTCCATCATGATCAAATCACATCCTATAAAGAGTTTGTGGATAGGTTGGTAGAGCATTTTGATAGGAGGGATCCAGAGTCCTATTTCTGAGAGTTGGCACAGTTGTGCTAGAGTGGCAGTCTAGAGTCTTACATTGGTGACTTCCAGAAGTTATCAGTTATGGTTCCTGACATTTCAGAGAGGCGACTTGTAGTACTCTTCATGGAGGGATTGACAGAACCATTGAGAGGTTGGATCAAAGGCTTTGATCCTCCTTCATTATAGGAAGCTATGAAGAAGGCACGTAGTATGGAGATGGTAGCACCATCAAGTAGATCTAACTCCATAGGTACTTCTTCATCTAGGGACAGTAAGGGATTCAACAGGAATAGAGAAAGACCAAGTTTCAACATAGATAAATCAGGGGTTAAGAATGATTCAAAGGCCAATCCAATAGCACCACCTTTGGATAGAGAGGCTATTAATGATTTATGCAGGAAGAAGCTTTGTTTCTACTACAAAGGTCCCTATGATGCTAATCATGATTGTCCTTTGAGGCCTAAGGGCAAGGTAAATCAAGTGATGTGGGCCTATTATGAGGATGAGGAATCTAAAGATTCTGAACATCATGATTGTTCTGAGGAGCCAGAGGCTGAGGCTTCAGAGACTAGGGTAGAAGCAGAGTCAGAGCTCCAAATTTAGGAGGCACACCTATCTAGCATCCAGCATGAGGGGTCATTCAAACTTCATGGAGTTTTGGCAGGACAGAGGGTCATTACCCTTCTTGACATGGGAGCCACACATAATTTTATTGATATTAGATTTGTGGAGAAGCATGGACTCACCACCGAAGAGTTTGAGGGAATTAGAGTTAAGGTAGCTGACGGTTACACCCTCAGGTGTGAGTGGATGATCAGAGATCTCCCATTGCACTTGAACAACTATGAGTTCAAGGCTAATTATTATGTGGTCAACATGGGGGATATAGATTTGGTTTTGGGCATGAAGTGGCTTCATTCCCTTGAGGTAGTCACTCTTAGTCTTAAGGATATGGAGATCCATTTTGATGTTGATGGGAAGACTCACATTCTTAAGGCAATACGGGATGGCAACATCAAAACTATTTCTTTACATCGGATGGAGAGGCTCATGCAACATGACATGGTAGAGTGGGCTGCCGAGTGCACATTGGCACCAATGTATGAGGGACAACAGAAGACCGAGTATCATCCTGACATTCAGTAGTTGAGAGTCAAGCATGGTAAGGTATTTAGTGACATTCCACCAGGGAGACCTCCAAACAGGGGCATTGAGCATATTATTGAGCTTGAGGAGGGTGCTAAGCCTATCATGATTACTCCTTATCGACATCCTAAGAGGTTGAAGGATGAGATCGAGAAAACAATTAAGGAGTTACTGGCTATGGGTCACATTCGGCCTAGTAAATCACCGTTTGCTTCTTCAGTTGTTCTAGTGAAGAAGAAGGATGGCACCCTATGCATGTGCATTGACTATAGAGCCTTGAATAAGAGAACCATTAAGAATAGGTATCCTATACCTTATATTAATGAGCTTATTGATGAGCTCCATGGTGCACATTACTTCACGAAGATAGACTTAAGGTCAGGCTATCATCAGATCAAGGTTCGTGAGTAGGACGTGGAGAAGACAGCTTTCCATTGCCATTGTGTACACTATGAGTTTATAGTGATGCCATTTGGTCTCACTAATGTGCTAGCAAAATTTTAGTCCACCATGAATAGAGTCTTCCATTCACTGTTGAGGAGGTTTGTACTTGTTTTTTTTATGACATTCTTATATACAATAGGACTTGGCAGGAGCATTTGGCTCATCTGGAGACTATACTCAGCATCTTGGAGAGGGAATCCTTGTACGCCAAGGAGTCCAAATGTGATTTGGGGATGACCAAATTGTTATACTTGGGTCATATTATCAGTGTAGAGGGAGTGCAAATGGATCTTGAGAAGATCCGCGCTATCATAGACTGGCCCATTCTGGCAAACCTTACACAGCTACGGGGGTTTCTAGGTTTGTGTGGATTTTATCATAGGTTCGTGAATGGTTATTCATGACATGCAGCTCCTATGACAAATTTGATGAAAAAGGGTGCTTTTTGTTGGACACCTAAAGCACAGGAGTGTTTCAAAAGGTTTAAGGAGTTGATGACTACGTGCCCAGTTTTGGCACTACCTAATTTTTTGAAGCCTTTTGAGCTTCAGTGCGATGCTTCAGGCGAGGGCATTACAGCGGTGCTTATGCAGGACAAGCACCCCATAGTATATGAGATCTGTAAACTCAGTGGACTAGAGAGGTTGTACAACATTTATGATAAGGATATGCTTGCTATCATGCATGCCTTGGCAAAATTTAGGCAATATCTTGTGGGCAGCACATTTTGCATCAAAACGGACCACAACAATTTGAGACATTTCTTGGGGTAGCGAGACCTTAATGATCATCAGTAGAAGTGGGTGAGTAAATTATAGGCATATGACTTTGACATCACTTTCATCAAGGGCACCCAAAATGTAGTGGTTGACACTCTTTCACGCAGGTCGTATTTGAGTACTATGGTCCACATTACAGAGGATTGGCGACATATGATTATGGCAGAGTACGCTAAGGATACATGGGCATCCAGCATTGTTGAGGGATCGATGGTTGACACCAGATATACTCTTGTGAATGACTTGATCATTTACAAGAACAGGGTTTATTTGATCCCAGGATTAACGATAAAGAACATTCTCATGCGAGCCTTTCATGATGTACCGACTGCAGGACATGCCGGGTATTTCAAGACCTATAGACAGATCAGGGAGAGATTCACATGGAAAGGACTCAAGGTAGATGTTCTTCAATATGTGTGTGATTGCCTTGTTTGTCAGCAAAACAAGCAGGAGAACACGTACCCAGCAAGATTATTGTGACCACTTCCAATTCCTGACAAGAAGTGGGAGTGTTTGTCGATGGATTTCATTACAGGCTTGCCTAAAGCCCAAGGACAAGATTGCATATATGTAGTCATGGATTAGTTAACGAATTATGCCCAGTTCTTTCTGATTACCACCACATACATAGCTACACAGGTGGTAGAGGTTTTATTTTGAGAGGTATTCTAACTACATGGATTGCCTCAGAGCATAGTGAGTGATAGAGATAGTCAGTTCTTGAGTCACTTTTGGCAGGAGGTGTTCCAACTCTGTGGGATTGAGCTTACACCGAGCACCAGCTACCACCCATAGACCGACAGACAGACAGAGATAGTGAACAAATGGGTGGAGGGCTACCTCAAGAACTACATTGCAGGGCATCAAAAAGCTTAGGTCAAGTGGATTCATTTGTGCGAGTATTGTTATAACATGACTTTCCACATGACCATTCAGATGTCTCCTTTTAGGGCATTGTACGGGTATGAGGCACCGAGTTTTCTAGATTTGCTACTGAACGACAGTAGAGTGCCAAGTGTTGGAGACTTATTACAAGAGAGTCAGGATACTATGAGGACTCTCAAGGAGAATATTTCTAAGGTGCATAATCAGTAGAATCAGTATGCAGATCAACAGAGGACCGAGAGATCTTTTGATGTGGGTGACATGGTCTATCTTATGCTACAGTCTTACCATCAGCCTACTCTTAAGAAGAGTGGGGCAGAGAAGCTTAATCCATGTTACTACGGTCCTTTCAGGATCCTGAGACGTATTGGAGAGATGGCTTATGAGCTAGAGCTTCTGACAGAGAGCAAAGTACACAATGTTTTTCATGTATCACGCCTCAAAAAGGCATTAGGACATTGTGTGATACCTTCAATAGTTTTACCTCCCTTAGATGATGAGGGAAAGTTGATTTTGGTACCTGAGTCTATCTTGGAGTATAGAGAGAGAGTTGCGTAGGAGGACCATCAGGGAATATCTGGTAAAGTGGAGAGATTTTCCAGTGGAGGATGCGACATGGGAAAGAGAGGATATTCTACAGCATCCAGAGTTAAGATTGCTTGAGGACAAACAATTTTAGGAGGGGCAGACTATCATGTCCCCTTCTAGTTGACATCTTTCCGAGTGGATGATTAGCCTATTATGCGACCCTCATAGGCTGATGGGATGGATAGAGGGTCTTGATGGAGATGGGCTTGGCTTTCGTTTGGGCTCTTTTGGACATGAATTAAGGGAGATATTAATATTTGATTGATTTAATCAAATATTAATTATTTGGTCTAATTTTAATTAATTATTAATTATTTGGTCTAATTTTAAGACCCTAATTCTAATTTAAGAATTGGTCTAATTTTAAGACCCTAGTTCTAAAATTAGAAGCCCTAAGTCTAATTTAAGGGAATCTAATTTTAGCAAGCACACCTTTGGAGGGGTATAAGAGTTTCTCATGGGAGAGAGTTTATGATTCATGATTATTGATATTGATTCTTGTTAAGAAATTCTTCTGTGAAGATTGAGCCAAGGGTTCCAGGATTCCATTTGCATTGAAGAACGTCAACTCTTCATTGTGTGCGATTCAGAGGTTGTGAGAGATCAGTCGATCTATTGCCAAATTGAGAGATAACTTCATACAGAAGTTATCATAGGTGTTTACAAGTTTGAGAGATAACTTCACACAGAAGCTATCACAAGGGTTTACAGGTATTTCTTTATTTTGGGTTTTGATTCAAGAATTATCTAGATATAGATATTTGTATTAGCCCATAGTTCTTCAGATCAAGATCAAGCATATAGGTTTTGTTATATCGGTGGCCGTACGAAGTCCGTATAGATCTTTGAAAATCTGTACGCATCCATAGAGAGATTAGATACTGACATCGGTGGGAAGAGACCTATAAAGACTGACATCGGCCGACATATCACCGATGTTGGCAGTTTAACGACCCCAGTCGACCGACGACAGAAGTATAACCAATGTCGGTGATTGTGTTTTTACACACCAGGCCGAGACGTACCAGATCTAGATTTATTTCCCAATTTTGTAGAATACTCAAGCTATTAAGGCCATATTTTCAATATTCATTGTATACCTAACAGAGGTCCTCTATTTTAAGCATATGAGCAAATAAATAAGAGATTATATTGTGGATTTATTTATCTATTTAAAGATATTTTTGTAGAAATACAAATAAGCAATTTAGAGTTTTTGTTTTGGTATCTGAAGGGATATTATAGGTATTGAAAATTAGCCAAGTGTTGTCTACATAGTCTTAAAAGACCTCAGAACAATGTAGTTATAATTAAAGGATAAATGACATTGATTTATTAGAAGTTGATGATGATGATGGTGATGATGATGGTGATGGTGATGGTGATGGTGATGGTGATGGTGATGGTGATGGTGATGGTGATGGTGATGGTGATGGTGATGGTGATGGTGATGGTGATGGTGATGGTGATGGTGATGGTGATGGTGATGGTGATGGTGATGGTGATGATGACGATGAGGATGATGATGATGATGATGACGATGATGATGATGATGACGATGATGATGATGATGATGATGATGATGATGATGATGATGATGATGATGATGATGATGATGATGATGATGATGATGATGATGATGATGATTAGAGAGTGATGTTAGTGATTAAATTATATGAATAAAATGATAATATGAGGATTAAGAGATTAGATGGGTCATGAGGATTAGATTAGTAATGGAAATAAGGATGACTAGATGATTAGATAAATGATGAGGGTGTAGGTGATCAAGCCATCACAGCTATCATAAGGATCATCATAGTCTAATAAATATGATGTAAATATGGAACTTATTATTATGCCCCATGGTATAAGTATGACCAAGAGGACATGGTGCCAAAGTGCATAAAATGGGTAAATAGCAAACTCTACATCATTAAGGGCACCTAAAATCATTATTAAAGATTTGGTGATCTCATAGCATCCTCATTCATTACCCAATAGAAAAAAAGAGACATGAGACAAGACTAAAAATAAATACATACAAACAAACAATCAACAAGACAATCATTTATACATAGGATAAAAGACATATAAATAAGTCATATGCCATAGAGCATCCAAGAAACACACACAAGTATCTACATACAATATCACAATGTCTTGTATAATGATGGGATAAGTTATTTGGTGATAGAATGGACTAGGATGATCATGATGTGATTGTGGACTTGGGATAGACTTGGATTTTGAAGGGACTAACAATGATGATTAGGATTTAGAATTAGGCAAGAAGATTGGATAAGGATTTGGATATGGGGACTTAGATTAGGATTTGGATAAGGATGGAAATATTAGGACAAGATGAGAAGATGGGATAGACATAAGACAAGTCAATATGGCATGGATAACTTAAGACATATGATAAGGTGACAAAAGACAATATCACATAGGCATTTCTAGGATTTTGTGGATTTTATAATGTTTTTGAATTTTTGACATATTTTACAAAAATATATGGTTTTTTATAATATGTATGTACACTATATAAATAAGTTTATTGTTAAATGGAATATCGAGCCTAATAACTAATATAAGGATGGATGGACTGATGAATGAGTGACAAGAGGATGAGGGTGATGTGCAAAAGGGGATGAGGAAGAATGGCGTAGGGATGGCCAATGCTCACATCGAGAAGGACCCAAATGTTTAGTTTCCTAAGTGTTCATTGTAGGATATGCCAAGATGTTTCTAGAACATTTATTAAGACACTTTATAGTACCTTATGAAGTCCAAGATGGGAACAAATATAATATGATGTTAGATGGTAGGTTGGACCAAGGGATAGAGAGACGTGACATGGATGGACTTGAGCCTAAGTGTTGAGGTAAAATGTGGATAATAGATTAGTTTCCCATGATGCTAGAAATTGGTTTTCATCATGGTACTTGCCTAAGGCATTAGAAGACTAGTTTTCACCATTGGATAGATGATTTGTTTTTACTTTTTATTTTTTGAATTTATCGGCATCTTGATTTAGTAGTAAAGGGTGAGATTTAAAAATGCTGACATTAGATAGATCTTTAGCCAACACCTTTTTGGAGATCTATGATTCAAGGATCATGTTGTCTCTACTAGATGTATTAATATCCTTGTGATATTTGTTGATTCTTGATTATGACCCCTCTAGATATATAGGCCAAGTATCTTCGTCACCCCTATGAGAGACAATACTACCAAGGAAGGTGATGTGAGGTATGGATTAGATTAAATTTTGATTTTTATGGGGGTTTATTGGATTTGAATATAGTATAGGATTGTGATAGGATGGTGTGATGGGTGGAGTATTAGGAATAGAAATCACACACATTATTGGAGATGTTAGACATTTTTTATTTGATTGGTGCCATATGAAAAAATACTATAGGAGATCTAAGACATTTTGACTATGCATTCTTCTTTGATCTAGTCATTTCAAGGATTTTCAATTATATGGATAGTACTTTGGACATTATTTTTATTTTTTTATTAGATTTGACTTTGAATGCCCCCTGGTACTTGATTTTTGACTTCACTAGGGAGAGATTCTTTTTTATTAGGTTGATGATTTGAATTTTATTAACTTTGACTTATGATATCAAAGATGATTTGATTCTGATGTATTAATTTTATAATATGGTCTTGGACCTTTGTATTTATATCACATATTATATTTCTCAAGGAAGGGTCCAACAATGTATGTTCATGTTCATCCTTATGGAGGGAGGTGATTAAGTGATCATTGTTTGGAAGAAAGAGGTCTATGATGGATGAAGGTGGGGGAGATGGTATGGTGAGTTGAATGAGTGGTAATGGGGTAGCATGGTCATTATATGGATTCTTAGGAAACCTAGTTTTGACATCGAAGAATATCTCCTCAATATTAGCAAAAGGATCACTAAGACTAGCTTTAGTAGATGTATTTGAAGTAAGATCATATTCATCTTGACTATCTTCGATAGATAAAGATTTCAATAACTTTGATATGAATTCACAATATTTATTGGGATCAAAATATATGTTTGGTGATTTATTGGAGGTATCTAGATTAGAGGTATCCTCAAAAAGATAGGCATAGTCATCATCTACTATAACATCAATAAGGGATGATGTTTCTAATGAGGAATCTAATTTAGATGTTGGGTTTGAACATGATCCTGATAAAGATAAAACTTGTATTGAATTTATAATCAACTATGATGTACATAACATGATATTGCTATTATACTATTGATTTTTTACAAGTGACCTCTCAAAATGGGGTTACTGATATGGTGGAGGGGGAGATGATAGAAGAATAATAGATTCAACAAAGAGAGGGCCATGGAGGGATTCATGAGGATTAGGTTCATGGGGAATATACTAATCTTCAATGGTGGATTTGTCAAATATAAGAGGACCATGGAATATGGATGTGGAATATTGACCTTGGATTAGATAGGTAAGTGCTTGATCATGATTGGGAATGAAATATTGGCATACCTCTTCTTGTTAACCCATACATTTAGACTCATCTAGTCTATCCTTGATTTATATGTCACCATGAGCGATGAGGTCTTAGACATTTTTTTGTAAATTATGACATTGATTAATGGTATGCCACTAAGTTTAGTGATTTATATAGTATTGATTGGATTTATAGAAAGATGTATTAGGCTTAGTAGGATCAAGATGTCATATGGGTGGATAGACCATCATGGTGGTAGTGACAAGTTGGTGGAAGAAAGGTTTGAAGGATATAGGAAGATAAGTATAGGGCTCTCTTCATTATGTGGATTGAATGTATAAGAATTAGAGTTTAGATCAAATAGTTGTTGATGTGATGGGGTGGGTAGGATATGAGATGAAGTGGATAGGATAGGATTCCCTTTGCTAGTATAATAAGGGGTAGATGACTAGTTATGAATATTAGGTGGAAGATTAGAATGAGACTCACATGAATGGGTTTGGAATGGAGGTAATAATGGGTGAACAAGGTTAAATTATTTATAACATGGAGTTATCATATAAATTAGGTGATAAAGGATCATATCCCTATTAGCAATGAGGCATTGTTCAAACAGGGTATTGACCAAATTTGTTTTGGATGCCATGGATAAATATGGGAAAAATTATGGATGATATGATACACTATCCCCAATCAATAGATACAAGGCATTGAATGGAAAGACTAAGGGGTGAAGATGTGATGTGTGTAATAAATCTAGATAAATGCTTTCTTTGGTTCTATCTCAAGTTTGACTATAATGTGTGATGTGATGTGATATTCAATCAAGTAGACCAAATTAAGATGTGAGCTAGACTTTGATGATGTTGATTGGGTTTTACTAGGTGATACATGATAAGATATAGGATTGGATGGGGGGCTAGACTAGCCTGAGAGATTGATTTGTGATTTGGGATTGATTGGATGAAGCTTAGCTCAAGACTAAGATGATCAACTCAAGTAAGATGAGGTGATTTTATTTATAAGATAGATGACTATGATTCAAAATTGATTATATAAATACAATTAAAATGATGAGGACCTTGATAAAAATGTTTTTCCAATGTGTATGAGGACTAAGGTATGACTATAGACTTGACATGATGAGTAGTATAGGTAAGGGGATGAATTAGGTTGGACTATGATTAGGACTAAGATGATAAGGTGACTAGAAAAGATCAATACAAATTATTGGTTATGGATAAAGTGGACTTAGGATAAGATGTGGATGACAATATGTGATTAGGATATGTAGGAGATGTGGATGGATGAGACTATACTAGGAGTTGGTCAATATTATTTGATAAAGATGATGTTAAGGATGTTTAATGTGAAGGCTAAGTGAATAATATAAGGTTGGATTGTGATAATATGTGATGGAAGGATGACAAGACTTGATTAAGATGTGTAAGTGTTATGGGTATGACTATCGATGGGTGGATATGATTGGACTAGGATGGGATTAAGACAAGAGGAGGATGGGAAATAAGATGAGACTAATGAAAGGATGTATAAAGATAATATGTAAAAGAAGATATTGATGAGAAAAGGATATAAAAGATTACAATATATGTACAATACCTAGATAGGATATTGTAGGTTTGGGTAAAAGGATGAATTGGCTCATAAATATCACTAGTCTAGCACAACACACAAAATTAGGCAAAACACAAACCTAGGACTAGTAAATTGATTGCAAATTTGTAATTTGATGACTACATCATCTAACAACTTTGTGGTTGAGGTTATAGGTTGGTGACCCATTATGGAATCAACCAAACCCTTTCAACCTTGTTTACACTTAAAAACTTCTTAGGAGTTGATCCTAACTCTATGACTAAGTCACATGTTATGGCCGAAAGGTCTTAAGCTAGATTGAATGAGATCTCTAGAGGTGTCCTCAATATACACTAGGTACAGTGGGGCCCATGTCTATATAGGGTACTATCTAATGTCTTGTTCAAGGATTTAAATCTTTCCCTTCATGAATGACATATATTGGGTTACCCACTTATCCTAATAATATTTTTCACTAATATTTATACTCCACTAGAATATGGTGTGTGGATTAGTGCATGGTGGTGAAATCCATGGCATTATCCCCCTAAGACTATGAAAAGTGTGTGGGCATCAATTCCACATCATGTTTCCCATAGAAAATAAAAATGGGAGGGTTTATGTATGGTTTTTTATCCTCTAGGAATCATCACAAGGATGCAAGGATGATATCATACACCACCATAGCCCTCAGGTGATAGATAAGCAAACCAAAAGATACTAATTAATTGATTATTTAGATATGAGATATATATAAGATGCAAGAATATACAAGAAAAAATTATTAAAATTATTAAATATATATACACAATATGTAAGACAAAATGATTAAAATGTTTTTCAAAATTCCAAAAGTGGTCTTTGATAGGCAACCTACAAGAAAATTATTAGTAGTTTGATTGGCACTTTTAAAGAGGCAACCTGCAAGACAAATGGTTAGTAGTTTGATTTATAATCTTGAGGGGAAACCTAAAAAACACAATGTTAGACCAAAATAATTACCTAAAAAATAATTCATTAAATAAAACAAAATAGACTCTATGTTTACCCCTACAAGAAATAAAATGTTAGTCTAATAGGCCTTAAGAAAACACCCTAAAAATCATGATTTGGCTCTATAATTGCTTTAGGTGAGCGAGTCATGACATAGGGGTTTGGGGATGGCATCCCCCACTATGTAAAATGGAAAACACCCCTTGAATGGGTACAAGGTGGGGTTGAGGAGTGGATCCCCCAACATCAAAGGCAATTTGGGCCTTGCATGAGGCCCAAAATGACTCAAAAATCACTACAAATGACTCTAAAAATGTACTTAGCAAAGACAAAATTGAATGAAAAATCATGAATTCAAATTATAATATCACAAATACCAATTTAATATCATAATTCATGAGTTTTGATTTTTCCAAAGGTATTTAACCATGATGGTCAACTAGATAGTTATGTAAAATCACAATTGTTAGTGTAATATCATGACTCACAGGGTGATATCAAGATTGTAAGATTAGTGATTTTGTAAGAAAGTTAAAAACTCCAAAAAAATTATTGTGACTAAATATGTAGATGATAATATTAGACTAGATTTCTATGATATATAAATTCCTATGAAATGACAACAAATAGTAGATTAGTCTTATAATGATGTATCAAGATTTTTTCCAAAAGATACCAAGACAGGATTTTGAAACAAAGATGGAGAAACTAACACATAATATTCAAAATAAAAAAGGTGTTTTCCTAATCAAAAATATCCTAAGATATACCTTATCAATTTGAAGAGATCAAATAGTAAACAGAATAGCCCCAAAAAAGACCAAATCATAATATCACTATTGACGATGTAATATCACTATTCCCATATCAATATCATGATTGCGTGATTAGAAATTTTGTAAAAGATAGGAAAAAGGTTAAGGTTGTGATGTTTTATTTCTAGATGATGCTACCTCTACCTTTTACTATTGACCCTATCAATCAGTCATCACACAGTAGGATATATAGATAAAAACCCCTTACAAGATGTGGTTAGTAAACATATATGCTTTAAGATATAAAAACCAATTAAATAAGATTATAAAAGGGTTTATATGATAGTTTATGTGATTACTAGTCCTCATATAAGGCATAACATGACAATACTAAACTTACAAGTAAGATGTCATAAGATAATATAGTAGATTTGGGATAAATTATAATGTCACGATTGTAGTTACAATACCATGACTTGTAGGTCAATACCGCAAGTCTCAAATTCATGGTTTTATAGATGGATAAAAACCTATCATTATTATAAAACCATTAACCATTAAATGTTAGATAGCTAAAATAATATTTCTAATAGCATGTAAAACTACAACTTTTGATTCAAAACCATAACTTGTAAATATATGATATTGCAACTTAGTACTTAAATGCTTGAATCTTGATCAAACCTATTTTCCTACAAAACCAAAATTAGAAAGCAATATCACTATTATCAGTGCAATATTAGGATCTTCAAATCTATAGTATTACACTAGGGTAACAACCTACCAAAAAGAGACCGTTTGTGGTTAAGTTGGATGGTTAATGCAAAATCATAACTTTTAGGGCAAAACCACTACTGTAATGTCACAACTTATAGAGTAATACCATGAGTTTCACCTATGCATGAATATTTATTCAAAATACACTTCCTATTCTTGAATTAATGAGCCTTAAAATATAGTAAAAACAACACTAATAAGAAAAATGATTAAATTGGGAGGGATTTCCCACTATGGTACCAAAAATGTAGTAGGAGATTTGAGCACAATGGATTAAATCATGCAATTTAAAACCCAAAATGTCCAGCTACCTAAGAAATATCTAGAACCATTAGAATCAAATACAAATAGATGAATGAATAATTCAAACCATCACTCTAATCCTAAATCTAATTACTCTAAACCATGATTAAAAAAATATGAAAACAAGAAGATTAGATTGAGATTACCTTAGACTTAGAATTTTGGCATTATGATTGCTTGATCATGGATTTTGGATTCATAAACTTGACATGGATTTGATAAATTAATATTTTTACTAGTTGATCATATTGAAATGAATATTTCAATTTAGTGTCCATGGAGGTATGGCTTGCTTATATAGAAAATAGAGGGAAGAAGAAATGGATAGAATTCAATGTTAGGCAATTGGGATCAATGGTTGGGGATTTTATAAAGAATTTTTATTTCCTTGGAAACCTCTAAAATAGAGGGTTCTATATGGTGAGAGATAAGTTAGAGAGGATTATATAATTGGAGGATTCTATAATCCTCTTAGGGATTTATTAGGATTAGGTAAGGGATTAGATAGGGATTAAGTGGGTGATTAAGGATTAGGGGTGTAGGAGAGTCTAAGAATAGGCTTAGCAAGTGGGTAGGTAGGCCATGGGAATTTAAAATTCTTGAATAATAGATAAATTAGATTAGGATGAGATAATAGATATTTAAGATAATTAATGAATAAGAGGGATATGAGTATGGTTAGTAGGTGAAGAATAATAAAAGGGGATATTAGATAAATGATTATAAAGGCATGATTATTTGGATGGGATTAAAGGGGATAAATTAAATAAGTGCATTTAGTGTCAACTAATAATAGAAAGAAAATTTAGATGCATACACATGGAAACCATTGAGTCATTAATATAAATATATTCTAATGTCTGTGAATATCAATTTCTCATTAAAAATATTTTTATGCCAACTTACAATCATTAAAACACATAAATGGTATGTGATATTACTAGTCCTGATTCCCTTTGATACTAAGATGTATACACCTACCTCTAAGACCACATTATTCCCATTGACCTATAATGAAATCAACATAAATCATTTATTCACAATGCATATTTTTACACTTTAATTAATGGTACGCTCTATCATATAGGCCATGATGGGACACAAATTCATTTTTAAAACTCAAGAAAATCAAATTATCACTTAAATGCATGCACGAAGGGATTTTTGGGGCCCATAGAAGTGGATTAGTTCTTACCAAGAAACTCCTTTAGACATGATACTATTAGTCCCCAAAAGAATCAAATGCATATGCTTCTATCCATAAATGCCTTGTCAAAATCATGATGATTTAATTCATTTTATTTCATAATTTATTCAACATATCACTTATCCTTGGTCATTTTATACATGGGAGATTGATATAATAAGTAATATAAACCCCACTTCTTCAAATGACCACAAACATATCCTGATTGCTATCAAGTATTTTACTAAGTGGGTTGAAACAATTCCTCTAAGTTACATAACCTATAAGCAGATCTCTAAACTCATTCTAAATCATCTCATTTTACACTATGGCATTCCCTATACCATTATATATTATAATGGAAAGTTATTAAATAACAAGGATTTGAAATCCTTCTATACACAATTCCATATCAAATACAAATGCTCAACTCCCTATTACCCTCAAGGTAATATCCAACCTAAGGCATCTTTGTCAAAATTCTTAAAAATATAATCAATGATGTTGGACATGATTATCATTTACAATTAGTAACTCCCTTCTGGGCTTACTATACCAATATTTTCATTCCTATAGGTGCAAAACTATATTCCCTAGTCTTGGCACTAAAGTTAGTCTTCTTATTGAGATCAAGTTTCCTTCTCTACATATTTTGTTATAGGGTATCATTGATGGTGAAGAATATAGATTATCTTGGCTATAAGAGATGGAACTCTTGGATGAGAAATGACTAGTTACCTTGAGCCATCTCAAAGCATACTAGAATTAGATATATTGTAGTTATAACAAACACTTCATTCCTAGAGACTTTGATGTTGGTGATCTTGTATTGAAATAGAATTAGAAAAACATTAATGTAAACTATGATAATAAAGGTAAATTTGAGATGAATTAGTTATACCTTTCATTATCACAATAAACTATGGTTTAAAAACATATAGGTTAGCTACACCAGATGGGAAAGAGTTAGATGATCCTATGAACATTATGCATCTCAAGTGATTTTATGATTGATTTGTTTAAACATTATCTATGAGAGCCCTTGATTGAGTGCATCTCCTTCACATTATTTCTTATTCCAATTGCTTCAATTTTCCATTCCTAATTCAATCCTTGTCTTTATCCCATGTCTTATTATCATCTTAATATTGATTCTAACTTACATGTACTATAGGTGGATTTAAATGATAATTCAATGAGTAATTCAAATTTCGTCATCATCAACACATCTTTACAAGTAGAATTTCAGAACATCAAAGTGCTTTGACATGGTTTCCCTACTTATCAGTCCTTAAAACAACTTATTTTATCTCTTTGATAAATCCTTCTCCCCATTCCACATCACTTCCTTGGCATCCTAATTTACTTTTGAATGGTAGTCCTTTCACATCCTGATTTGGTGTTCACTCTTACCCAAGATTACTCCTCCTTTTGTTGGACAATTTCTAGTACATTTGTTAATATTCCCTTGTAAATTCTACTTTCATAATACTCATGAACATATATTATTCCAAAAAAACCAAAAACATTATAAGATCCTAAAATCCTAAAAAATGAAAATATCAAAAAATACCAAAAAGTGATATAAAGCCACAAAATCTTTGACCAATTTGTCATCATATTTTCCTATAGATTTTCTTCTTGGTTTTATTTTTGGTGAAATTATTTTATTATCATGTGGATAATACTCCCCTTTACATTTTAAAATCTCACAGGTAGGACATCTCTTATCTAATCATGACTTATCTATCAAATTCAATGAAATCTAATCATTCAATTAAATTTTGATCACATTCCCTTGGGTGTTTACCTATGTCTTGGGTGGGTATATTTAATTTAAAAATGATAATTTTAACTACCATCATAATTCATTCATTACACTCGCATTTTAGGGAGAATTACATTGGTTTGAGGTCCACATGGACTATATAGGCAATGCTTGGGTACATGGGGTAGCTCGAGTCAGTGTGGCCACTCTCATTTCCATTTTCATCTTTACCCTCTTTGTCCATTTATGATATCACCATTTTATGATTCCATCATGTTATGGTCTCACCATTTTATGATTCAATTACATTACACTCTCACCATTTTAGGATCCTCTTAAATTACACTATTGTTATTTTATGAGCCAATTCCATTACACTCACCATTTTTCAAGTCATTTCAGTATCTTACTTCTCTAATAGTTCCATCATAATCATTATCATCACTTTTCTTCACTCCCATTTCTAGGAAAACTACATCAAACTGAGATCTATGATGGACTATATAGGCAACATCCATTTGCATGGGGAATCTAAGGTCAGCTCAGCCACTTCTTCATTCTTTTTCCATTCCCCTCAAGTCTAGTTGGTTGCATTAGCATATCTGACATTCACTTGAATTGGGCGTAAAACACAAGTAGTGTATTATTACAATAGATTCACAATGATCATTACTAATTTTTTTATTAATTTTAGTTGTGTTTTTTATGTGTGATAGGATTGTTTGATTGATTGTATGTTTATTTTATTACATTGTTTTTCTAGTTTATTATGTTTTTCTCTTGTCTTGATTTTCATATCTTGATCTCAAGTTATTAGCATTTGTATCTGAGCTATTTTTTTAGTCTATCTCTATTTAAGTACATTATGATTCATACTTAGATATTGATTTTTCATATATTTATCTCAAATTGTTAATATTTATATCTGAAATAGTCCTTACATAAGTGGAAACCATGTTATCATGATTCCTTTTATAATTATGATGCATATTTTCATGTGAAAAATTAAAAATAAGGTGCTTGAGACTTGTATATAATGTCTCACAAAGAGAAACTATCCCCTTTTAAAATCTATTAACATGGATAAATGTGTTGATGTGAAACAATCAAAACATCATCAATTTTTCCATAATCAAAGAAATAAATGACTAAATACTATGTCTATATATGTTAATCATAATACACATCTACCAATGAGCATATCAAACTAGTCATAAACATTTTACATAATGATCAAATGCTAAAACATCATCAAATAAAATCACATCATAATAAATAGTAAATGAAAGGATTTCATCACATAAGTGCAACATCATCATGGATAATAAAACAATAGGATCTCAGGAAAAAATATGAATCAATATCAAAAATCTAGTATACATCATGAGTCAACATCAATGAAATCCAAAGTCACATTATATATATCAAAATAATATTAGAGTCTATATATGTCTTGTGATCAAAATGAATATTTGTGTACATCTTAAAACAATGACTATACATCAAGATATATGTATTGTATGCTTAAAAATATAGATCTATAGTAAAAAATTATCTTCGGCTCTAGTAATCTCTATTAGGAATCTTCTTAGGTATATTCTATTGAAATCTCTATCCTTACCATGTATTGGTGTATATTGTGTAGACCCATCACTCTCAACTATGGAGGAGGTTGTGCTACTAATCTCTTAGATATTAAAATATGACATGACTTGGATGTATGGATTAAACTCTTTCTTTGGATATGCTCATGAAATCTTGGTGCCTTGACCCCTACCATTATTTTTGACTCATATAAACTATGATAATATCGATCCTCATCCTTGGATTGTACATCATCATCCTTAACCCACACCACAACTATTAATAACTTGGTTAAACCCTATTTTGTACTATTTATCTCACCTCATCTCACTCCCCATGGAGCCTCTACATATATGTTTCTACCCTGTTCAACTCACTAATAGTTATCACTCATTCTAAATCCCTCATGGTAAGATGGCCTTGAATGGCTTTTATCTAGGAAATCTACCCCTCATTATGGTGATCTTTGTATCCCTAATAATGATTAGCCCTTGTAGTTTGGTGTCCTCACCCTAAGAACTTGATAATTGAGCCCATAGTCTAGTCACCTCCTATTCAATCCCTAAGATCTATGTCACCCTAGAAACTATATATCTATTTAATATATCTATCATGACCCCTAAAGGTCCTACTTGTCTTGTATCTTTCTCAGATCCTCCAACTATAACTTGTATGTCCTACACATCATCATCTTAGGATTATCCCTTTTTTTTTTACTACTTTCATTGCTACTATATGACAATAGGCACTACCCACTATAATGGATCTTTCACCTCCTATTGTAAAAGTACTTATAATGGTTATTGAGGAGGGGCTTGTATTTTTAGGGGTATATGTATCTATGTATGTTTCTACCTCTTCCCTCTATCTCCATCACTATCCCCATATATTTGAGCATGTATCACTCATATCTACTATCATTAACTTATTTTTGAGCCCATATAGGTTTGGGTTTGGTCATTCTCACTAGTTTGAACTATGTCCACTAGGTTATATATGTACCGATAACCCCTACATTTGTTATCCATCTAGCATAATCCTAATCAAATAGTTTTAACATCAAAAAGTTCCCAAATTCCACAACCCTTAGTATGGGAGTCCCTAACTCACTAATATTTTTCATCATGTACATAAATTAATGACACCCATTAGGTACATCATGTTGGCACCCAAACTACCTCTAAATGGAATCAAGTCAAAATTACTCTACTTTAAAATTATGATGACTTATGATATAGTAAGGAGTAGTCATATATCATGTCACTTGGTCATCCTCAAGCCATCCAAACTAAATGAACATATATGGGTGCTAGATAAAGCCTTCATAAACCATTTCATTGATTCCCTATCAATATAAGTAAATAGTCCCTTTATGCCCCTATCATCCTCCTCCTATAAAATACTAGCCATATGCTAGTGGATCTTTTGAACTCCATTTTCATTCTTTTTTGCCCAACTTGTCACTCAATAATGATGTGCTCCCAACCCCACACCTAAAGAAATATATTGTCCTAATGTTCTTACCTTGATGATAGGCCACCATGTGTAGGTCTTTGTATAACTAGGACAATATTATTGGGCCCTAATAAAATTAAGTGGTCTAATTAATCATGTTTTTAATTATTCATACTAGTCTTGTGTGAAAATATTTGCCACTCTTTTTAGGTAACAATATGCCATTGATAATGGCCATCAAAATCATAATCTCCAGGTCAATCAATGGTTGTGTCAATTTTGCATCTCCATCTATCAATAAGGTCAGGTCTTCAATGTGTCTATGTAAATCACTTTACCTTCTATAATTATGTGAGTAACACCAATTAGGTCTTATAACACTTCTAATTATACATACTGCATCAATGTATTTTTAGTCCCTAGATCAGAATGCAAAGTATTTACCAAACATCCTCAAATGTCATTATGGACTCTTTAGTAGGCAAGTGAAAAAAACTCATCTTTAAGTGCTAGATCTCGATTAATACCAATAATTAAGCCGTATATGCTTGAATCACTAGAATCTATGCAACATGTTGTAATCTAACCATCTCCATAAAGGCTAAGGTATCCTCAGTCCATAGTCTCGATAGTTGTAAGACACATGAGAATTATTCGTGACTCACTCTTAGAAATCAAAAGCATGTCACAACATTTAGTTAACTTTATTATTTAACACTAGTAATAATTTCATCAAGAGTAATACCTCATCATCAAAACATCATTTTGATTATCTAAGACATAAACATTTAACATTCACATCAAATAAAGACTTCCTCTAAATTAAGTACATTTAACACTTGGGTGATTCTATTGACTTTGGCAATATCATCATTTAATAGGATGTTCCCACCATTTTTTAGGTTATTCTTGTTGTTTATCTAGCTCTTTGGCCTTTTTCACATTTTCTCCATTTTTTAAGGTGATAACACTATTTCATAGGGTGTTATCACCATTTTTATCTTTCCCACCAAATGGATGAATTATACCTAAATCTACATTTTTGTCATTTCAATGATTTCCACCTATTTTGTGGTATCACTATTTTTGTCAAGATATCACTGATTTGGTCATGATACCATCATTTTATTGGTGATATCATATTTTCAAGTGTTTTGAAAATGATATATTTATTAATCTATTTAATTTTATCTATAATTAAATGTCATAAATGTAAAAATAAAAAAATAATGGTACTTACTCAGTTTCTATTCCCTAGTGGTCATCAATACTCCTAGAGTCGCTTGCCAATATGTTTATGATGAGTGAGACTCACCATTTTACTCAAAACCCTCACTTGTAATCTAGATCAAATAATTTTAAGGAGGGTGAAAATGAACCATTTTCAACCCCTGGGGTCAATTTATAGCTCTAAATTTAAATTTTTACCCCTATTCCTCTTATTGCTTCATTATTCTTCCTTGGAGGCCTATTTATGGCTCCTTTATCTATTTTTAGTACCTTTTTCTTCTAATTTATCTATTTCTCAAATTCTTTTGTTGCATAATATGTCATTTTCATATTTTTGAGTTCCCTTCATCAAAATTAATTATTCAATAAATCCATCAAGGAGGCATCCTAGGCATTTCAAACTTTGTTTAGGGAAGCATTGTGAACCCATTTTTTTCATAAAATTAAACAAAAATAAACAAAACATTAACACATCATTATTTAATAATTATTAAATAAATTTAACAACTTTTTCATTATTTGAAAAGTTTTTACTTCATATGTGTCTCATAATGCCTTTTCAAATAGGGGGAAATATAGATACTACACTTTCATCACTTCAGTGTTGAAATTGTAAATCAGAACAGCTTTATACAATAATGCATAGATCAAGTTAGAAATCACTAAAACACTTGACTTTATCATCACACATTACATGTATATTCTAAAACATATTTATGAATAATTGTTTGGGTAAATACATTATATCAAATGATCGACCATGTTTAATTCATCCTGATTCAAATTATTGCTTTTGTAAATGACACTCTAGATCAATTAAATGGAAAATTATTCAATTTTCAATAGTGAAAAAACCATAGAAAATCAATCCAGGATTAATTAGCTGATTAAATCAAATAAAATGGCTAATTTATCCTTAAACAAAAAATCCATAGATTTTTTGGAATATCCATATTCAAGTAAATAAAGAAAATTCAATTATGACATCACATGGAAAGTGGTTGATTAAACTTGATTAGAATTACCCAAAGATCAAACCTTGAAAATATCAACATAAATACAACCCATGATTCATAAATATAACCCATGCCTAAATCAATGCAAACTCAACCCAAAATATTAATGGCATAAACCTTCTAAAATTAACTGATCCTCAACCACACATCTTGATTATCATATAATGATTGAAATCAGATTGAGAAATATATAAATAGAAGTGTCATTTACCATTATAAATAATTTATTTTTTGCAAACTTACTCTACCAAAACTTTGATAAAAGTTTCACCTATTTCTTCATTGCTCAATCAAAACACATATCATGCAAGGGGAGATGTTGTTAAAATGATGCTACAACATTGACAAAGACTCCAAGCTCTATATTTGGTCCAATTAAACTTGTATTTTGACAAGATAGAGAGATATAAAGAGAAGGTAAAATTATATTTATCTCTTTCTTGTCCATGCCCAATCTCAGGACATGTGATTGGGTTTTAAGTTTTTATGTATTTTATTTTCAATTTTATAACTAATAAGAAACAAACTCTCTTGTAATTTTGTGTTTACATATACTAAAATTTTCATTGATACATCTACTTAGACACGATTCCACTATATGATTCTTTACTACATGATTAATACAAGATATAACATGGTTATCTTATCCTTTTAAGATAAGGTGAATATTAGGTAGTATTCCCCTCACCTCAAAGGGGAAGCATTTTAGTAGGGTCATGTCATAGAGACATGAGTCCACATACATACAATTGGTATAATTAGCAAATTTTGATACAATTACATGATTCAAATATACATGTGGGTTATAATCTTATGCACTTAGCACTAATTTTTTATTTTAGGACAGAGTTTTTCAAATTTATGACAAATATTATACATAATTTATAGATTATAGGTTACATTTTGATAGATACTTCAACTTGAAACACCTTAGAGGTATATATGTGTAAATGCACCAAATCATAGATATATATTCAATTTATATACACATTTATTCACTAATATTAACAAGATGCACTATTTAAGCCTTTGTCTATCTATAACAGTTGGATCCCTTGAATAGTGTGATCAATATTCAACTCCCTTGATAGCCTTGGCAGTACTCCCCTTTTGTATGTTGACATGTTTGCACCATTTAACATAGGTAAGATTGGCTAGATTATGTATTATATTTAGTGATCTTGATGGCTTTGGCATGACTCACCCTTTTAAAAAAAATTTGGGGCATGGTTACCCTCAAATTCTCCTCTTCACATATCCAATGTTCAATTATGAAGCTCTCTCCAATGCTTTAATGAGGAAAAATACTTACCAAATCAAACTATGAATGAGAAATATGGTTGCATCAACACATAAGTATACTCCTTTTCTCTCTTTTCTTTCAAGAATTTCAATTATTTCAATTTTTAGACTTTATGCACCAATTACATTGTAACATGATCTTGGTTACAGATAATACATAAACAACAAATTCAAATGGGTCTCAATTCAAATCAAGGTGTGTCATACATATAATGGTGTTACAAAAAAGGAAAATAAGACATAAGAAAGATAAAAAGACTAAAAATGACCATGTGAACAAGGAATATAATCATCATTAAGACCTTCAAGTGAAAGAGCACCAAAAGACATAGTATTTATGGTTGCTTAACCAAATAAGGGTGTTTATATTTTCCCCCCTTTTATTCTAGTAATGTAATGAAATAAAAGAACTAAAGTAAAATAAAAAATTAAAACATGTACATGAACTTACATATGTGAATGTGATATGGACTTTTCCCACTTCTTGGCCAAAGAAGCAGATAGGAGGTAGAGTACAATATGTGAAGAGGAAACCCATAGTGGGGATGCCCCATGTACTTATTTGAATGGTGCACTAAATTGTGAGTAATAAAAACCCCTATTTTTCCCCCACCTTGATATTTGTACTAAATTTAAGTATGTAAATTGAATGTGTGGAGAAACAAAGCTTGTTTACCCCATCTCTAATAGCTAGACTGAATGTAAGTATGTAAACTAGGTCTAGTGGAATGTTATGGATCCACCACTGTAGATGGTCTTGTAACCCAAACTAGTGAAAACCTAGTGATGATACTAGTGACTATACTAAGTGTAACTTGATAATATAAAAATGGAATCAAGGACTTGTGATTTGCATTATGCCCTTGAATCCTAATATCTAAGCAATGTAGTTATGTATCTAGATATCTGAGTAAACTGGTATATTTGACTTAAAGCTATATATCTATGTAACTCTATATGTGTAGACTATATATTTGTATATCTGAATACCTATGTAAAGCTATGTGTCTATATATTTGAGAACTTGTGAATATTAATATTTTAATATCTAAATACATGTGTACACGTATGTGTCTATATATCTAAGAACCTATGAGTCTAAATATTTGTATATCTAAATACCTATGTAAACATGTGTGTCTATATATCTAAGAACCTATGAATCTAAATATATGTATATCTAAATACCTATGTAAACCTGTGTGTCTATATATCTGAGAACCTATGAATTTAAATATATGTATATTTGAATACATGTGTAAACCCATGTGTTTGTATATTTGAGATCCTATGAATCTAAATATATGTATATCTAAATACCTGTATAAACCTGTGTCTATATATCTGAGAACCTATGAATCTAAATATATTTATATCTAAATACCTTTGTGTTTATATATTTAGGAACCTGTGAATTAGAATATCTATATATATGAATACCTATGTAAACCTGTGTGTTTTTATATCTGACTATATATGTAAACCTATGTGTCTATGTAAACCTATGAATTTGAATATCTAGATATACCCGTATATCTAAATAGCTATATCTTAGTGGACCTATGTGTCTAGGTTTGTATCTAAGTAGACTTTATATCTAAATAGACCTATGTAAACCTGTGTATCTATATGTCTAAAGCAATTAGTGTATATTCCCACCTTATGTGAGAGAGATGAGACTATGGTGAGGGTATGTAAGCAAAATTTGTAATGATCAATTATGTTGGTGTTAATTAGCAAGTATTATGTTCTTTTAAATTTGAATAGTGTATTTATTGTGACATAGTTGATAAATTCATGCATAATAGGATATATGTTTTATCAATTTTGAGTTTAATTATGGTAATATCATTTTTGTCATTTTATAGAGTTAAAAGTGATTAGAAGATTGATTTAACCAATATGGGGTATTGCACATTAATGTCAAGTTACACATGTAAGAAATGGTTTGTAAATCAAAGCTATGGTTTTTGAGATATCATGTTGGCAAGGGATTAGTATTAGTTGGTGAAATTGGCATGCAAGTTCAACCTTAATAAGGTGGCATTAGATAAGTGTAACTTAAATAGGTCATTTGATTAGTTTGGCAATTCATTTAGATTATTTGAGTTGAGAGCAATTTTTTGTCTTAGTTAGATAAATACACTGAGGAGATGAGGAGATAATTTAACCCACTATGAAGAGGTTGAGGGATAGATTTAGGATGGGGAGGAGATTATGCTGCTAAAGAGCATGAATTATTACTTTTTTGTTATTTTTAATGCATTTTTTTACTATTTTTACTAAAAATGTACTAGTTTAGGACCCATTTGGAAAAAATGGAGCTATTTTCCTTATTTAAGCACTACTATCCAAGATGTGGCACTGCTATCCAATGTTATTATATTGTATGTAGTGCTAGTGTCTAGTAGGATAGGGTTATAATGTTAATTACTATTACTAGTTTCTTATGTGTATTGTTATCTATTAGTTTTGATTTTGCATTGTTGATGCCTACTTTGGTTATAATTTTTTAGGTTGATGCTTATATAAGGGAGTATCATACTAGATGAATGAGGTCTACCCCTAGTGGATGTTGAGATGGATGTACTCAAAGGATCAAGTTTGAGACATGTTGCATTCCTAGATCTTATGCCCTAAGATAAGCACATGATGATTGTTTTGTGTGAGATATAGAATGTAGATACATGCACTTTCTAGTTACTGACTAGGGAGATAATTTTTAATCTATAGGATGTGTACTAGACTCTATGATTACCTATCTATGGATAGAGATCCATACTATAGGAGGATATAGGTGCTTAGGCCATGTAATGGGCTTCTAAATATTTATTTACTATGGTAACTAGGAACCATTACACAGGGATCCATAGTGACATATTATATGACTATGGAAGTTCTTAGTCATTTTACTAGCTTCATTTATATCTATTAATGGGAGTGGGGTGTTGATATCCTATAGGATGCATGAGATAGTGCAGGATATCAAGGAGCATGACACTATGTATTCATGGGGTCAGATAATGCTAGCCCACCTATATAAATAATTATACCATTTCACGTAGGATATATGTTGTAAAGGGATTAGAACATCAACATTATTACATTAATGGGAATATGAGCACATAGTAGTGAGCAAGTTGGTGGTGCATGTATGGGATGATTGGGCTCATCCATAATTATTTATATTGAGGTGGGTAGAGATGGGTCACATGCCTAGGAGGAACACTATGTAGTGCCAACATTTGTCAGATAGTTTGACAGTGGGGGATATTATCTAGAGGCCCTATATGGGATATAAGGGATGGCCTAATGATGATACTCAACTTAGACATATTCAAGTGAGTTGTTGGCTATATGACCATTAGGTCAACATGTATAAATGGTTTTAGTATGAGTGTGTCACATGATAGTTCATTGTATTTCAGGATGTGTGCCTAATACCAATTATATGGTTGAGGCATTTTTGAGCTCTTACGAGTCTAGGTAATAATCTAAATCCATATATTGCTTAGTTAGCTCTTATTTCATTGATAAAGTAGGATCATGGTATTGATGTACCGACTGTATATGATGTGGAATTCATTAATTCCTATATAACCTAGTGGAGAGATCATAGATGGGCACCTTTATTTATGAAAGGTGGGATTACCATAGTGGATGTACTGGAGGTAGATCCCCTTAGGGTTATTGATGGTAAGTTAATATAGTGTGTTTACATATTTTGTATATATTTTTTATTTATTAATTTGATTAAGAATCTAATGTATTTCATTGGCATATATAGATTCAGGAGATGATGAGTATTAGGAGAACATGATTGAGTTGGTGCTCCATGTATTGACACAACATATTCTTGATGATGTTGTAGAGGATGGATTAATGGAGATGGACATCAATATGGCTAGTGTGCATACCTATTTATTTGACCAAGATATGATAACTACTACAACATATAGATAAGTGGATGCATATAGATATGAGGAAAATGTAGAGGTGCACAAGTGTACCATTCCCATTCTTAATAATCTAGGTGGGGATAGTATTCAAATAGTATATTACTACATATGTCTATAGTGAGATCATGTGGAGTGTATCATTGAGTTGGGTATGTATTATGAGAGAGAGAGAGAGAGAGTAGATGGATTCATCGATCTAGGTCATAGAGAGAGTGTGGAGACTATAATTCAATCTAGATATGTGTGAAAGTGAGAGTGATGAGTTGGTCCTAGTAGCCATGTATGCATCATTAAGTGATGGACTATGTTTTTATTGAAACTATATTTTGAGTTATATATATGGATGTTTGTTATTTAAATTGGCATTATGTATATTGGTATCTATATCGAGTTATATTGTGTATGTCGATATGTCTCTTATTGGTTTGTGTATTTAAATGATGATATTTATATATTGTTTTTGTCAAAGTAAAGTTAATGAAAAAATTTAATGCACAAAATTGAGAAGGTAAAACCTAAGCAACACTAGGTTTTTAAGCAATATTTTAAGTAATTCAGGTTTACCAAATGTTTTAACCTTTTAGGACTTAACTCATGTAAATCTTATGTTGTTAAAGGGTTGAATATGTTTGATGTAGAAGCATCAATCTAGAAGATGTCATTTTTGTGTTTTTGTCAATATGAGGTCAAGTTAGTCAAGTTTTAGATGTCTATGTGTGTAAAGAGAAATTTAAAGTTCCATTTATGTATTTGAGGTAATTTGGAGTCCTTAATACTCCTAGGAGAATTTTTTTAGGGTGTTTAAAGTTTTCCCTCCAAAACAAATAATTTGAAAATTCAAATTTTATCCTTAAGTCAAGAATGACCAAAGTATGGGAAAAGGTGGTTAAGTGAAAATATGTCGGTCTAGAAGGTCTAAGAATATTTTCAAAAAAAAATTTAAAGGCACATGATTCTAGTACATCCAATTACAAGTCATGGTCTAGTCATACACTCCAAAACCTCATATTGAGTTAGTTATGGTAAGGAGGTTGGATGTAACTTCCAAGGAAGCCTATGATGAAATGGAGAGAAAAGTCATTATAGGTGTTGTTTGGAATAGGAGAGAATGAGAGAGAGTTTTTAAAAATATCCAAGAGGTAGAAACAAGGATCCATGAGAAAAATATGATACACCTCTCAAGGAAGATGGCCAAGTCATATTTTAGACTATAATTTGTAGCCAAGATTGACAAAGTGAATAAAACAAAAGTTATTGTTGTTATGGGTTCATTATCCTTTGAGGTATGATTGTATCCTTTTTTTTATATGATTCTAATAATCCTTATGACTATAGATATATATTCCCTTATAGATGTTGTAAGATAGGGGTAGGAATGTAAGTTGATAGTCTTGTGAGAAAGGAGAGTTTTTTTGTGTTTAGAGAATTGTCAATATAAGAGTAAAAATTAGATAGTGTCTTTGGATATAAACTTGAGTAAATTAACTATTGATGTTTTCATTTGTGTAATCTAAGAATATGGAACCAATTAGGAATAACTCAGTCCCCAAAGAATCTATGTATTATGTAATTGAGTGGCAAGGTTACCAAACAAGGTCTATAAATTAATATTAAGAGTTACAAAGCCTAGATAAACGTGCAAAAATTTGTAAGGAAATAATTAGAGGTAGTTTTATGACCTATAATTTTATTTTAAATATTCATCAAGAACTTGAACTCTCAAACTTTATAATTCTTTCCATACCCTATTTTGGGTTGATAGTCACCTTGCATAGGGAGATAAGATTGGTTTTCTTGTTTTTGTTAGGGTGCCATTAAATATATGCATTTAATATGTAGTCCCATTGATAAATTACGTTTTTATAACCTTATAAACATATTTAAACTCTTAAAACATAAGCAAATAGTCATGTTGCTATCACAGGCCTGTAGGTTGCCTGAATATGCATAGTCAAAGTGGAAAATAAGGACCTTTCTTAAACAAAAGGTGTTGTTATAGATTATATTAGTTGGTATGGGTTATAAAAAGTTTAATTAATTTTTTTAAATTTGTAAAACATTTTAAAATTTTCACTGAAACTCATTAGTGTATAACCCATGTTGTCACAGTCTTAAAGAGGACTTAGAAACCTATGTTTTGATGTTTGGAGATAAAATAAAGAGAAGTGTGGTGTCTCACCTATTGTAAATATTAATAAGGTAAAAAAATACCCAAGGGAGTAAATTTGGAATTTTTAAATTCTATATAATTATTTGTGCTCTTAGACCTGTGTAGGCTAGAGAAACCCTAGAATTAGGGTTTTGGTGTTTTTGGGAGTTCTAATGCTTAAAAATTTATAAATATTTGTAATATTAACATAGTTAAAGTGAAAATAAGGAATAAATATTTTTTAGTTTCATTAGAGATCATACATTATGATTTCTAGGGTTGGATTATGTGCAAGGGGTAATTAGTCCTAGTTTGGAGAACATTTACAAAGGAAGTAATAGCTATGAATATAATAAAGACATGAAAATTGATACACACCTAAAATAAGATACAGGGTGGATATAAATTTCCTTTTATTTTCATGGGAGTTAATTTATTTTTCAAACCAAGAAAAAATTTCCAAAAAAGGCTACAAGTATTAGGAAACCAAGGGAGCCTTGTGTGTGAAATTAAAGGGTAAAGTTAGATCCAAGAGATAAAGGAGGTTAATTATTATGTAATATGATAATTTAATACCATTCATGAATAAATATTTAACCCTTGTAACCTATGACTAGTTTTGGTCATTCAGACCTAAGAAACTTACCTAGTAAAAAGCCAATGAAGGTGTGAGACGAAGTTGTGAAGAAAATGAATGTAATGAGGTAGTAAATGAATGTGAGAGTCATGTGAAAGGCAAAATAACATTAAAATTTCCTCTAATATTACAATTAATAGGAACTAAGTAAGGTGACCATCAAGCATAGTGGATAGAAAGAGAAAAACTAGATTGTGCAAAGCAGATTCAAGACAAGACATAGAAAGTGATTGTGATCAGCAAAGTTTGGAACCAGATAATGATATTTTGGTAAATTCTCCCCTATACCTATTCATCATTTGGTATCAGATCAATGTAATTATGGTTTGATTTTTTTTTTATTTCTTTGAAACTTAACTATTTGAAATTGGCAAAGCATGTTATAAGGAATGCTTGAGATGGTACTTGCAGGGTATTATGGGAGAAGAAAGTTTTATGTTTGATCTCTTGAGATCATAATATATGAGTATAATATTTACAATAAGTATAAATAATAGCCCCAAATTCATATGAAGAAGACTATAAGCTAGTTAAGAAAGGACTAGTGAAGGAGAAGTAGAAAGAGCTTTAGAGCTCAAAGAGAGAAGAGAAGACTCCAAAAGAGAGTAAAGGAGGATAAGGAGAGGTCCTAAATATATTTAAAAAGGAATTTTAAAGGATAAATATAGGTTTAAGAAGAAATGTTGATAAACTTGTAAGAGGAAGGTCTAGATAGGCCTAGAAAATAAAGAAAGTGATAAGATGGGTATAAAGAGAGAAATAGAAGACTTGAGAAGAGAATTGGGGAAAATTATAAAGAGGATATATATCATGGTGAAGCTCATGAGATGACAAGGAAGCCAATGGAGTAGCTTTAATATGATTAAAGGGGTGAAGTGGCCACTAGAGTCACTTGATAAGGCACAAGAAGAGTGTCTTGAGAGATGAGAAGAAGAAAGAGAAAGAAACCTAAAGAGGAATGAGGAGTGAGACGTTGACAAGTGAGCAAAAAAAAAGAGATAGAGAATATATTTATCATTGAAGAGAACAATAATAAGATATAAGTGTCAAGAAGAGCACTTGAGAATGAAGATAATAAGAAGATAAGATGGACAATGTCTATGCCAAAGATATTCAAAGAGGTTATATGGTCTCTTGTTTTATATGGTAACATTGCTTTCAATTTTGTGTATGTAAGTATTAATAAATAATTGGTGGACAATAATAAGGCCTCAAATTTAGTGAATGATGTGCCAATAAAATCGCCCATCAAGTAGAAAGAGGATGATAAAGAGATAGATCCTCTTATAGAAGATAAGATGATGAATATTGAAGACATTCCACATAATGAAAATGAAGAGAAAGAGGAATATTATGATGCATTTTCAAGTATAGTACCTAAAATAAGAGAGTAAGCATGCATATAATACATGAAGGTCACCCATGAATACATGAATGAAGAGATGAGCTTGCAGTAGTTGCCTTTGGAGGTAAATGGAAGTTTTAAAATTAATTTTGATTGCACATATGAAGAAGAAAAGGCTAATATGTAGATTGGGAGAATTAAGGAAAAAGTGCAGTCCTCAAAAAGAGATCAAGGGAATTTATATGTGTGTCTATAGTGGCTTAAACAAATATGTATTAATAAGGAGGAGATGAACCTCAAACAAGAGTTCAATCAAGGAAAGAGTATAGGTTGAAAACAATCACAAATATAGAAACAAAGAACCAATGGCAAATAACACCAAGTGGGCATTATAGAGAACCAAGGCATCAGGCATGAAGGAGATAAAATGAGAATAAAATAGAAAAATAAGAAGGTAAAAGGCAAAAAGTGGTTTGAAAATATCAATAAAATAGCACAAGAGGATCATATTTTAGGTGAATCCCAAGTAAGTATGAAGATTGAATAAGATAGTAAGCCTATGAGGCAAACAAGAGAGGTAGAGCAAGCAAACCAATCAAATGAGATGAAAATATATCCATGTGAACAATAAATTAAATTCATAAAAGAAGATAAGTGTTTTTAAGATTTTTTTTTCAAATGTTGTACATGATGATGTATGTGAAATTGACTCCATTGATGAAGACATTTTATACATAGACACAATGGCATTGATGAATGAGTGTGTAGAAAAGAAAGATGAGAATGAGGAACCTCAAAGAGTGCTTGATAAAAAAATTATACATCCAAATTATTTTATTTTGACTCTCATGAATAAGGGAGTCCAATGAGAAGATAAAGAACAAGTTGCCCAAGAAGTTGAAGAGCAATGTGGACCAATGTTTGATTAGGATTTTGAAGAGATGGATGCACTCGAGTTGTAAGAAGATTTGGATATGTTGGAAGAGATATTAATTCCATATAAGGGTATGAAATAATTTTTCTTACAAAAATAAAATATCAATAAAAATAAAAATAAGTAGCAGTAAAAAGAAGCACAAGGAATTGTGAAATAAGGCCACAAGCAAGCAAGCAAATGGAGTATGAGGAAGCAAACATGGTGAGTTATTCAATTGGGAAATCTAAATCTGAATTTAAATTTGATAATTATGATAATTATGGATATTTAATTTAAAATGGTGTCAAATAACATTTTACTATGATGAGGATGAAAGGAACAATAAGTTACTCTTACACAATGAGCAAGGTCATAGGAAAAGGCATCAAAACGTGAAGAAGTTTGGAAAAAAGGAATAAAACAAGAGTATATAAGATAAAAGGATAGATATTTACATGCATGAAATTAAATTATATACTAAGGAAGAATATGTTATCATGAATAATGATAAAAAATCACTAAACAAGTAAGAATCAAGTGAGATTCATGAGGAAGCAAGCTATAAAACAAGCATGAGAAAGAGGAATAAACACTATTGGATTGTATCTGAGTATGATGAGGATCAAAGTGACTTAAAATAGATGAAATATGTAGAAAAAAAATAACTACCATATTTTGAACACCTCATAGAGGTAGAAGATGTAGTGACAAGGGAATTAGACAAAACCAAAAGGAATAAATGTAAGAGTTTGTCAAGAAGAAAGGAGCAAAACAACAAGGGTAGCAATCAAGTGAACATGAAACACCCTAAAAAAAAAAAATTGGTGACACAATATTTCTCCCTCCTGGGGAGTATGATGTAGGAGCATCAATCTAGAATATCTAACATTTGTGTTTTTGTTAATAGTGTTGTACCAAACACCTCCCTTTTTCCATAAGGAAATGGGGACCCGCTTTTTCAAAATATTGTCTTGATTTTGAGCCCCCTCTTTTACATATTTATGAAAATTATAGGAAAATATCATGATTTGGCCCTTCATACTTTGGCAAATTAGCATTGATATTTTGTTTTCATAGACTAAATCTTTTGTTCTATCAGGTTTGTTACTCTAGGCTTTATGTTTTCCAATTTATGTTTTTGGGATTTTCTCTTCAAAACTCTTATTTTGCATAAATGGGTATTTGGGTTTATTTTTGCAGACATTTTTTCTAATGGAATTCACTCTTTGTATAATTTTTCTCGCAACAATTTTCCCGAATCAAACTTATTATTGTAAATAATCTTGTTGAGACATTCTCCCTAAGGAAATGAACTTAAGATTTGGCCTTTTTTGAGATTACCCTTCATCCTTTACAAATTAGATCCTTTGGGACTTTTTTCAAGGATAAATTCCCTAAAAATTAGATCCTTCATATTTTTTCCATATATAAAGTACCCTTTGGCATTTTGGAATGACCCTTTGGCATTTCAAAATTTCCCTTCAAAACTTTTGAAATGCCCTTTTTGCCTTGCCAACCTACCCTTCAGGGTTTGTACATTATGTCCTTCAACCTTTTTGTTTCAACCATTTTATCTTATTGAATTCCTTCAAAACTTGTACAATTAACCTTTCATCCCCTTTGCACCTTTCCTTCAAGAATTTTATCATGTACCTTTGCCTTTTGAACATTTCCTTTGGACATTTTGTTTGAGACACTTTCTCTAAGCCAATAGAATTCCTTCAGAAATTTTTTCCAAAATAATTGGGTCTTCAATAGAATTTTAGGGTACATTTTATCCAAAATAATTTCCCTAATATAACTCCTTTGGGACTTTTGAAAATCACCCTTTGCCTTCGACTTCCCCTTCAAAAGTTTTGTTAAGGACACATGCCCTTTAGATTTTCTGAAGATACCCTTCGACCTTTTTGAAAGTGCCTTTTATAAATTTTATAGTTACCATTCATAAATTTTATAAAGGCCCTTTCCTATTGTAATTTACCCTATGAAGTAGACCCTTCGGGATTTTTTTCCATGAAACCCTTCGGGCCTTTTGAACATGCCCTTTGGGACTTTTTTCTTGAGCATTTTTGCCATATGAGCCTTCCCTTTGGGCTTTTGTCCCAAGACAATTATTTTTGACTTTGTGTTTTAGAAATTGTATCTTACACAAATTCCCAAAAATAATTTCCCCAAGGGCACATGCCCTTTAGACTACCTAAACCTAACCTTTGGGCATTTTAAAAGTGAACTTTTGACATTTTTGAAGTGGCCACTTGCCCTTCAAGACTTTTGTTCTGGACCCTTTCCCTCCAAGACTTACCCTTAAAGACTTTTTTCTCAATAATTTATCCTTTGGCTAATTATTTTAGACATTTTGTTTGAGATATTTTATCCTTTGACCCTTTCCTTTAGACATTTTGTCTAAAACATCTTGCCCTTCAGCCCTTTTGAGACCATCCCTTCAAGTAATTCCTTTTGATATTTTGTCTGAAATAAATGATCCTTTAAGAAAATTATTGAAAACATTTTGTTTGAAATAATTCCCCCAAAAAATTCCCAAAATAATCTTTCTACAAAAAACCCACAAAAATGCTCCTATAACAAATTACCCCAAAATAAATACTAGACTACCAAGTAGCACCTTTTCTTAGAGAAAATTTTATTATGTTTTGAGCTTAATTTAATATTTTAGCCTAGGCCCAAATCATATTTTACTAATAATAAGACCTTAGGCTAAAATAATTGTGTATGATCCCTTATACATATTTTCCAAAAGTCTTATGCTAATTCATTTTTTCTTATATTTTCAAGAGCAGGGAATCTCAAGGAAATGATGTGTCAAACTTATGAGATTAAATTTGACAGTCATGTGGATGTCACCTAATGATCACGAGGATGTAATTGATAGTCAAATGAACATCAAAATTAACCTCAAAAATTAATGAATTTATTAAATTAAATTTGATAGTCATACGAGCATCATTAATGGTCATGAGAATGTCATTTGATGGTCACATGAATGTCAAATTTAACCTCATAAAATATCCATTTGGATTCAAATCAAGATCCTATGGTGCACATTCACTCAGGCCCATTTGACTGAATGATGTGATAGCAAGTTGAAATTTCAAATCTCCATGAGTGTGACAAATGTCATGATCGTAAGAGCTTAGAACATAAATCTAATGACCCATGGAAAGAATGAGCCTAGTACACAGAGCTCAAGATTCTCGAGTAGGAAATAAGTGGCACACATATGAAGAAAATAAAAACATTATGTGATAAGTGTTAGACTCATGGGATTCAATGATTCGAAGCACTAAAATCCAATGAACTACGTTAAACTAGTACATAAGCATTGATGGTGCGAGATCAACATTGACTTCTCAAAGATCTTGGACTCAATCAAGTGTTAACATGTGTCACATTTTGAAAGCTAGTAGGGAATTATGGATAGAATACTAAGATCTTTATAAAATTGAGATATATTTATCGACAAACATTAGGTCTCACATTTAAACCTAGATTATGAAGATGCATGTCTTAATTTAAATGGTGAATGTAAAAATGAAGATCCATATTTTATAAAAAGCATGGGTGAGTATGTAATGCAAAATTTAGATTATTCATGACTAACAATAGTTTTCTAGTTTTAAAAACATAGGTAAAGCAATTTTGGTAATTCATCCATATGTCTAAGTTTTATTTGAAGGTGGATAATCTGATAGATCAACAAGTTGTTCTCACAACCTATAAAAGAGGCATGTGCAATTTTGGTAAATGGTGCATATTCTAAGTTTGCATATAGTTTGAGATATCATTATAAAAATTACCTCTATATTTTTTTACATGAACATTATACATAGCTTTGTCAAAGGATAAATAAAATAGATAATTGTAAGTAGACTCATATAATTTAAGACCACATTTAGAGCTACATGTTTTAACTATCACATGTAACGACCTTGCATGAACTTGGAGGATGAGGTGACCCCTTCCCCAAGTCTATATAAACAATTGTAATCCAAATTATATTTTGGTAAAATAATTTTTTAATACAAGAGTAACAATAATTTTGATCATTAGTTAATGTGTTTATGTATTTTGTTTCCTAATTTTATGTAATTAGTTGTTACTTTCTTTGGTTGTATGTTTCAATAATCTTTCATGTGCAAAAGTTGTGAATAGATTATTGATTATTTTAATTGATGTACTAGTTTTTAGGTGTGTAATATATACTAAGGATTGGTAAATATATTAGTTAAGATATTCAATTTCAAATTGATTCATAATTCTAATTCTGCATGAGTGTTTTCTTGGATGTAGTTTTTTGTGTGTGTACAATAATTATCTCAGATACTTCACTAGCTTGAGCCATTATATATTAATTAAGGGTGTGAAATAGCTACCATATAAGAAGTAAAATTTGTCTAAGGGTTGTTAATTTCTTACATAGTTATCTCCTTAAACTCCTTAGTTATGTCTGACTGTGTATGTGTAATTGTTGTTAACAATAGGCATAGGTTCTAAGAGCACTTGTCCTTTTAGAAACTAGCTAGGTTAGTAGTTCCTAAAAACCACAAAAGATTTATTGTCTTCCTTACCCTTCCCTCCTATTTTTGAGTTTTTTTTGAGATCTACCCACTCCATATTAACAACCATCCACCCATCTAACTCACATAGAGATACACTACCCTTATTAAGAACCACACCTCTATCCAAAAACCTTATCAACAACCTACATGACCTACCCATTATTCCATCAATAGGTTGAAATAGCTTGCATTCCTATAACTCATGACTTATAGTGGATTTTACCTCCATTGAGATACTAAAACATTAGATGCTACCTCATTATAGTTGTGGTGTGCATAAAACCTGCACCAACATTTAATTATTGTTAGAAGGGGGGCTTAAACCTCTTATATTAGTAGTTATCCTTTGTGTAGAGTTACACTGGAGTCACCTAGGAGAGTGACCAGATCTGATTCTCAAGTTGATTTATTAGTCTCACCCTTGTCAAATCATAGGAGACCTAGAATAGTGCCAACAGTCCCAGTTTAGAATAATCCCCCTCCAATAGGGAACCCCTTACTTGTAAGGAGCCCTTTTCCTATTAATCAACCAATGGATCAGCAATAACCCTGGTTAGCTAGATCTACTATCATTGTCCCAGGAGATGTGCATGATTTGCCTCAAAATCTTGAAAAATACTTGTCATCCTTTTCTCCTTCAGGAGCAAGGATAGAAAAGGAACATATCAAGTTGGTTAAATCTACTTTAAGGCTAATGAATGTCATAGATGAGAATGTTGCATGTATATTATTCCATTTTACTTTAATGGATGTTGATTATGATTGGTATTTAAATCTAATAGAAAATTTCATCACTTTTTGGGATGAATTTCAAGTAGCTTTTCTTACACAGTTTAGACAAGTCACCTTCTTACACAATTTAGACAAGTCACCAATCTTGGTTTCGTATACCAACATGAAGAGAGAACCTAATGAACCCATCCATGATTTTAATGCAATATGGTAGAATATGTACAACTAATTGACCCTAAGATATAAACTAAAGGTATCACTAGCATTATAAATTTATAATAATGCCTTGGACCCTATCACTACTATGTTCTTGAGAAGAGAAATTATGGCTAACACTTTGGTGTTAGTATTTGAAGAGGCTATCACCATAAATAGGTAGCTTAATCCTTAGATGCCTAGAGTGCCTAATGTCAACAACCATTTTATAGCACTAAATCTAGTTCCACATGTAAGTCAGAATGTCCTGATATTTAATTAGAACCAATTATACACACTACCTCTCATGATGCAGATAACATAGCTAAATTTTGGCTATTTGAACAATCATGCAATAGTTAATGGTTATAAGTATAAACAACAAGAAACTATTCTTCCCATTGATATTTTACAAGGTACATATTCCATAAAGGTAGAGTTGGATTCTATTAAGAAGATGGTTTAGAAGTTGAGAAATGATTTTCTAAATATGCAAAGGAAGATGGGCAATACAAATACTGGCAATCAAAATATTAGATTCTAGAAATACAATAGGCCATTCAACAAACCTAAATAGTTTAAAAAGCTTCTAAAGATCAACATAGTAGAGATGGCACTTCCTAATTGGTACTAAATTCAAAACACTTTTAAGCATAGTGAGATCAAATGCATTGAATTTTATGCAACATTCAAAATCTTTTAGAGAGAGGTGGTTAGACAAGATCAAATGCATAATCCACCTGAGCATCATCAAGATCATGGCTCTTCCATCACTTTCATGTTCTTTGAAACTCACAAGTTTCCTTTTCTAGGTGAAGATGGAAATGAGCTCGAAGACAATATGGATGAAGTCCATGTTTTCCATCAATTCCAAAGAGGTACATATAATATAAGGAATAATCATTGACTCACAATATCGGCCCCTCCAAACACCATGGTGATTCCTCCTAATCTTAAAGTAGGTAAAAATACACCTCTTCAAAAGGGGAATGATTAGTAACAGAGTAAGGAAGAACCAAGAAAAGGAGGATATAATATTGTTGAGGATATGAAGAAGATCAAGGTGAATATAACTCTTCATGAGTTAGCACAAATAACTGAATAAAAGGAGTTACTCTATAATTCCATTACTAGGAAGACACCTATGTAAAAGATGAAAGTATCCATAGATAAATCAAAATCATCTAACACTAATGTCATCTACAAGATTAAGATGTAAGTTCCACCCTTCCTACTAACTATCCAATCTTTTGATAAAAACATTCATAACTTTTTAGTTGATTTTGAAGCATCTAAAACTATCATACCTACATCCATATGTCAAAATATTAGTTTAATGCCAAGCCCTTTAGAAAGGATAGATTCATAATTGGACAAGACAGTGGTCCTAGTAGTTGGAGAATTGAATAATGTGTGCATTTGAGTAGCATATAAACCATGAGTCCAAATGACCATTGATATTTTAGTGGTGTATATAACTAAAGGCTATGATCTATTACCAAGTAGGGATTAGTACAAAACACTCAATTAATATCTCTTTACAAACTTTTCTCATATATGGTTACCATGGAGAGGAGTTGTGAATCAAATTAGAATCGATAGAGAGCTGAGAATGAAGAGGTAAAGTATGACTCACCCAACCTTGGTATTTATACTTTTACTACTTAGAATCAAGTATAAAATCTAGAACTTGAAGGTCCCAATTATCTGTGGAATCTTCACTTTGATGGTGTTAGATCCAAGTAAGGATCAAGGATGTGAATCAAGTTGATTGATCCACAAGGTAAGAAATTATTGGTAGCATATAGGTTGAAATTTTCATACACTAATAATAAAGCTGAGTATGAGGCTTTAATTCTAGAACTATAATTTTCACTCAAAAATAATGTAAAGTAGATATCAATATTTGGAAAATCAAAGTTGGTGGTCAACCAAGTCATAAATAAATACCAATGTGAGTTGTCTTATTTGAAGAGATATAAGCATAGTACATGGGCCTTGATTGAAATATTTAAAGTGTTCAACTTAGTATGACTTTCTAGGGAGCAAAATCAAATAGTTGATTCATTTACTATTGCTACTACTAATCTGGAGCCACTATAAGAATCTAATGTAAGGAAGTTCTCAATTAAATTGGTGCCTTTCCCCTCTATTCTAGATAATGTAGAAAATTTCTAGGTCTTTGATGATGACTAGTAGATTATTTATTTTTTAACCAATTTAGGGGAATTAAAATCCCAAATCATCAATGACAAAAACATTAATCACCTCTATCAATAGGAATCAGACAAAGAGGGTGTTAATCATCTCAAAGATAATCAAATTCTAACTAGCTTGGTGTCCTTAGAAAGATCATTTGACACAGATGCTTAGGCATAATAGCTAAGATAGATAAAGGCCAATGAATCAAACTTCAGAAAGGAAAATATAGAAGATGATCACAACCCATGTTATGTTAATATAGGTCTCAGTTGCACCCTAAAAAAGAGGTAGCAAATGAAGGATTCAATCACTTGATATAGGGATGTCATTACCTAGACATATGAATATCTAAAATTATATGACCTATAGGTCATTAATCACATGATTTCATTGAAGCTATATCACAAATCATTTAGACAAAGGAAAAGACTACTCAATCTTATTCTAAAGCCTCTCATTTAGAGAGAAGTGGAGAAGCTTTTAAATGCAAAAATTATCTTCCCAGTCTGACATTCTACTTGGGTGGCCAATTTTGTCCCAATAATAAATAATAATGGTGAGATCAAATTATGTGTGAAATTTATAAATATAAATAAGGATTCTAAAAAGGAAAATTATCCCTTGCCTTCTCTGGGTGAGGTGATATATATAGTAAGTGGTTTTTAAATGATGTCCTTTTTATATGAATTTTTAGGCTACAATCAAGTACTGGTGTAATTTGAGGATAGAATGAAGATGGAATTCATTAAAAAGTGGGTAACTTATGCATATAATAGGATTCCATTCAACCTAATAACTTTAGGAAATACCTTTCAATGTTCCATGGGCCATGCTTTCAAAGGATTGACATGAAAATGCATAATCATCTACATAGATGATCTTATGGTGTTTTCTAAGAATTAAAAGGGCCACATTAGTCACTTAAAGTCCATATTAGAGAGATGTAGAAGGTTTGGTATTTCATTAAAACCAAATAAGAGCATATTTGGAGTGACTAAAGGCAATATTTTGGGGTAAATCATTACCAAGGATGGAAACACCATTGACCAAAATAGAATTCAAGAAATTTTGAAAATTCAATTACCAAATAACAAGAAGGAGCTCAAATCATTCTTCAGAAAGATTGACTTCATAAGGATGTTCATCTTAGGATTTGCAAAGATTATCAGACCTTTGAATACCATGCTCAAGCAAGATGCCAAAATAAAATGGACAATTGAAGCCCCAAAGTCCTTACAGGACATTAAAGATGCAATATAATAGGCTCCAATGTTAATCAATCTAGATTTTAATAAATATTTTTACTTTTACTCATTTGATTTAGAGAATTTTATTTCTACTTTCATCAAGTAGAAGAAGGATGAGACTGAGCATCCAATCATGCTCATGAGCAAGAATCTAAAATATGTAGAACTTAGGTACTCTGTGATTAACAAACAAATTTTTTCCCTTATCAAAGCAGTGAAGAAGTTTCAACACTACTTCTTGAGGAATAAATTCATTGCCATCATGCCTGATCTTGTTATCAAGCTCACCTTATCACAAAATGAGCTAGGAGAATGACAAGGCAAATGGATGGCCATCTGTAATAATTTGACATAGAGATCAAACTTGTAAATATAATTTGAGGGAAAGGCATTGTTCAACTAATGACTAAACCAAATCCATGCATCACAATTGAAGAGCTATGTGAAGCTCAGGTATCTAAATAATAATGGTACACTAATATAATATAGTATTTACTTATATGAACTTGTTCCCTAGAGCTCAATAGAGAGATAAGGAGAGATTTGAGGCTCAAATATACTCATTACATGATTAAGAAGGGAGTCCTCTATATAAGAAATTATGAAGATATTTACCTCAAGTGTGTGTCTATAGAAGAAACTAAGGAAGTCTTAGAGAACTTGCATCAAAAAATAGGCAATGGTCATCCTTCTAGGAATACCATAACCCATAAGGTCTTAATAATGGGCTAATACTAGCCAACATTTTTCAAAGATGCTCATGCTCATGTGAAAACATGCCATGAATTCCAAGCTCTAGAAAAGAGAGAAGTACATGGCAATGCCTTTATAACCAGTTATTGAATTATGGTTATTTGCCTAATGAGTTTATAATTCATTGGTGTTATCAACCCAAATTCTTTAGAAAGCCATAATTTTTTGCTTAATACTATAGATTATTGCACTAGATGGATCAAATCCATAGCCACAAATAATTTTAGATGACAATATGTGATTTAATTTTTAGAAGAACACATAACAACCAAATTTGGCATGCCTATATATTTAGTTTATGACAATGGACCAGATTTCATATCATCAAAATTTACTGAATGGGAACATGAAAACTAGACCATTATTAGGTCAACTTCTAACCATTAACCTTAGGGAAATGGACTACCAAAATCAATGAACAAAAATCTGATCGATGTAATCAAGAAATCAATAGAAGATAAGCCTAGTGACTAGCATAATTTACTGAAGTATGTTGTTTATGTAGACTAGACTAAACATAATTAGGCCCTTAAATCTTCACCCTACCTACTAGTGTATGGATGTAAGCATGTGTTCCCAATTATGTTGAAGTTACCCACTTATCAGTTTATGTAGGACTACATGGAACCAAGCAATAAAGCAGAATCAAGGTTGATAGATATAATAAAAATGGAAGATTCAAGGATTGAGGCCTTACATACTTTTAGAAAACACCAAGATATGGTCAAAATGTGGTTTGATAAGAGAGTGAAGGTCATAGTATTCAGGATTTCAGATTTAGTGCTACTTGGGATAAAGCCCATGAGAAGAAAGGAAAACATGAAAATTTTTCCTTGCTATGGATTAGATCATACCAGATTTCAAAGATCATGGGTAATAACATGTTTCATCTAAAGGACCTCTAAGGTAATGATCTTACATATCCAATCAATAGATAATTGCAAAATTATTACTTTAGGGCTATACTTTTTACTGATGATATTGAGTAATGAGGGACAAATGAATGTAGTTTTAAGATTGGATTAAATTTTTTTCATTCATAGGTTAGATTTCTTACTTTCATAGATTAGTTTCCTACTTCTAGATTAATCATTCCTACTTTCAGTCTTTCCTTTCATAGATTAGATTTCATGTTTTCTTGATTAGATTTCAGTGATTTCTTAGTTTAGTTTCTTGATTTCTTAGATCAGTTGTTCTTTGCTTTATCTAATGATTAAAATTGTGTTTGCTCTAAATATAACCAAGTTAAAATCCAAACCAACTAAGCTTATGACTTGTGGAAAATGAGAAAATAAAAATATTGACATTTTGGGACTAGTTTATAGATTAGGTGTGTTTTTGTGTTTTTTTGAGTCTTTAGGATGAAGATAAGTAATCATGAATTATTCTAAATGGTGTCATAATTGAATACTTTTACCAGTCATGTGGAAGTTGCTCTTAGATTACTTCATAAAAAAATTGAATTTTTTCTTGTTTTATTGGATCAAATGCACTTATCATATTTAATACCAGTTGGAAATGATAATTCAAGGAATAGATGTGGCTAATAGGGATGTTATAGTAATGATTTATTTTATAATTATACCAACTCATTGGGGTTTCAACTCTTCTTTTTTTCATTCAAGAACAAAAGAAGAGTGAAATAAAAACAAAAGAAGAAAGAACCAATGGATTCAAAAGAGCAAAATAAAATCGAAATAAAACCAAAAGGCTCACATGATGAAATAAAGTCAATGTATGATGCATCATGATCAAAATAAAGTAATGGGAAGAGAAGAGAGGGATCCCAAGGTATCTTTGTCAGGGCTATGGATGTTTAGATAATAGTAGAGTAATGCCTAAGCTTCCCTTATTCTTTATCTTTAATATATACTATAATGAAACCTACAAACCCATCAAAGACTTGGAAAAACTATTCACAGCAAAGGTTAGATAAACTACATGTTTGACACACATAGATCCAAGAAATTAGAAGTTAAGTATGTTATGTGAATCTACTTACGAATCTCTTTCATATTTATGATTTAGGTATTCTTCTATGTCACACTTCATGATTGATTTAGGATTACAAACCAAAGTTTTGGGTTCTTGAATACTCAAGAGTATTCCCTCTATAAGTCACCATTTGTTGTACCCAACACCCCCCTTTTTAATAAGGAAATGGGGACCCACTTTATCAAAATATTATCTTCATTTCGATCCCCCTCTTCTAAATTTTTATACAAATTATAAGAAAATATCATGAATTTTCCCTTCATATTTTGGCAAAGTAGCATTGATATTGTGTTTTCATAGACTAAATCTTTTGTTTTATCAGGTTTGTTACTTCAGGGTTTATGTTTTTGGTTTTATGTTCTCAGGATTTTCTCTTTAAAAATTTTATTCTACATAAATTGGCCTTTAGTTTTATTATTGTTGACATTTTATCATATGTAATTTACTCTGCATCATTTTCCTTGTAATAATTATGCCAAAACAATTTCCTTGAATCAGACTTATACTTGTGGATAATCTTGTCAAGACATTCTCCCCAAGGAAATTAACTTACCCTTTGGCTTTTTTTGATATTTCCCTTTAACCTTTATGAACTTGATCCTTTAGGAATTTTTTCATGAATAAATTCCCTACAAAGTATACCCTTAAAATTGTTTCCATATAGAAAGTACCCTTTAGCATTTTGGAGTAACCCTTTGGCATTTCAAAATTTCCCTTTGAAACTTTTGAAATTCCCTTTTTGTCTTGCCAACCTACCCATTGTGCTTTGTGAAATATGTCCTTCAGCATTTTTTTGCAACCATTGTGCCTGATTAAATTCCTTTATAACTTTTTTAATTACCCTTTCAACCCCTTTGCACCTTTCCTTTAGGAATTTTTTCACACACTTTTGAACCTTTTCTTTGTACATTTTTTCAGAGACACTTTCTATGAACCAATAGAATTACTTCAAACATTTTATTCAAAATAATTGGGTCTTCAAGAGAATTATTTTAGACATTTTGTCCAAAACAATTCCCTTGATATAATTCCTTCGAGACTTTTGAAAATCTCCCTTTGCCTTCGACTTCCCCTTCAAAATTTGTGTCAAGGATACATGCCCTTCAGAGTTTCTAATAATACCCTTCAACCTTTTTTAAAGTTCCCTTTAGGAATTTTATAGTTACCCTTCAATACTTTTATAAGGACCCTTTCCCATCATAATTTACCCTATGAAGTAGACCATTCAATTTTTTTTTTTCATGAATTATACCCTTTTCCACAAAGTAGACCCTTCGGCCCTTTTAAACATACCCTTCAAGATTTTTTCCTCAAGCATTTTTTCTCTATGATCCTTCCCTTCAGGACTTTTATCCTAGGCTAATTCCTTCATAATTTGTGTTTTGGACATTTTTTTCTACACAAAAGTCTTGAAATAATTTCCCCAAGGGCACATGCTCTTCAAACTTCCTAAACCTACCCTTTATACATTCCTAAAGTGACCTTTCAAAATTTTTGAAAGTGGCCACATACCCTTTGAGACTTTTATCCTAGACCCTTTTCCTCCAAGACTTACCCTTTGGGACTTTTGTCTTGGTACTTTATCCTTTGGCCAATTCTTTTAGACATTTTTCTGAGATATTTCATCCTTTAACCACTTCCTTCAGATATTTTGTCAGAAACATCTTTCCATTCAACCTTTTTGAGACCACCCCTTCAAGCAATTCCTTTAAACATTTTATCTGAGAGAAATGATACTTCAAGAAAATGTTATAGACATTTTATCTGAAATAATTCACCCATAAAATTCCCAAAATAATCTTTTCATAAAAATCCCATGAGAATTCTCCCGTAATAAATTACCTTGAAATAAATAACAAATTGTCAAGTGGCACCTTTTCTTAGAGATCATTTTATTATGTTTGAGCCTAATTTAATATCGTAGCCTAGGCCCAAATCATATTTTACTAATACTAAGACCTTAGGATAACATATTCATGCAGGGTCCCTTCTACATATTTTCAAAAAAATTATACTAAGTCAGATTTTGCTTATGTTATAGGAGCAGGGAGTAATAAAGAAATGACACATGTAAAACATGAAAGATTAAATTTGACAGTCATGTGGACGTCACTTGACAGTCACAAGGACGTCATTGATAGTCATGCAAATTTCAAAATTAACCTTAGTAACAGACTAGTTTATAGAATTAAATTTTAAAGTTGTGTGGGCATTATTGATGGTCATGAGGATATCATTTGACATTTATATAAACATAAAATTTAACCTCATAAATTATCCATTTGGATTCAAATCAAGATCCTATGACACACATATGCTCAAGCCCATTTGACCAAACAACATGAGAGTAAGTTGAAATATCAAAGCTCCATGAGAATGATAAGTTTCATCATCATAAGATCCTAGAACATAGATCTAACAAACCATGGGAAGAAGAAAAGATCCTAGTATATATATCTCAAGAGTCCCAAGAAGTGACCAAGTGGCACACATATGAAGCAAATCAAAAAATGACATGACAAGTGTCAATCTCATCGAATTCAATGAGATAAAGTAATAAAATCCAATGAACTATGTTAAATTAGTACATAAACATCAATGGTGTGAGATCAACACAAACTTTTCAAAGATCCTAGACTCAATCAGGTGTTGACATGTGTCACATTTTGAAAGCTAGCAAGGTATTATGGATAGAATACTTATAACTTTGGACACTTATGTTATATTTGTCAACAGACATTGGGTCTCATAGTTAAATATTGAGTATGAATACACATGTCTTAATCTAAATGGTTAATGTAAAAGTGAAGATACATATTCTATAAAAGGCACAGGTGAGCATGTAATGTATAGTTCAGATTAGTCATGGCTAATAATAGTGTCACTAGATCTAAAAACATGGGTAAAGCTATTTTGACACTTCATACATATGTATGAGTTTTATTTGAAGGTGGATAATCTAAAATATCAATAGGTTGTTCTCACAACCTATAAAAGAGGCATGTATAGTTCTGGTAAATGGTGCATATTCTAAGTTTGTGTATAGTTCAAGCTATAATTATAAAAATTACCTCTATCTTTTTGAACATGCACATGTTGCATAGCTTTGGCAAAGGTTAAATTAAATAGATAATTGTAAGTAGACTCATATGGTTTTATACCATAGTTATAACTACATGTTTTAACTATCACATGTAATAACCATGTATGAACTTGGAGGATGAGGCAACCCCTTCCCTAAGTCTATATAAATAATAGTAATTTAACTGAGATTTTACTTAGAGAATTTATTAATATAGGAGAAACATTAGTTTTGATCATTAGTGAATGTGTTTGTGTATTTTCTTTTCAAATTTTGTGTAATTAGTTGTTACTTTCTTTGGTTGTATGTTTTAATAATATTTAGTGTGCAAAATCTACGAATAGATTATTGATTATTTTGATTGATGTACTAATATATAGGTGTACAACAACTAGTAAAGGATTAGTAAATATATTTTTTAAGATAATTAAGTTAAAATTGATTCATAATTATAATTGTGTATGAGTGATTTCTTGGATGTATTTCTATGTGTGTGTGCAATAGTTGACTCAGATACTTCACTAGCTTGATCTATTATCTCTTGATTAAGGCTATGTAATAACTACCCTAAAAGGAGCAAAATTTGTTTGAGACTTGTGAATTTATTGCATATTTATCTCCTTAGACTTCTTATCCATGTTTGATTATGTCTGTGAAATTGCTTCTAGCAATAGGCATAGATTCTAAGAGTAATTTTCCTTTTAGAAACCAACCAGGGCAGTATTTCTTGAAAACCATATAAGATTTATTTTATGCCTTACCCTTCCCTCCTATTTTTGAGTTTATTTTGAGATATACCCACTCTATATTAGCAACTAGCCATGCATCCAACTCACATAGAGATACACTACCCTTATTAAGAAATTGTTAAGGTCAACATACACCCATTTTTGAAAATTGGGACCCTTGAGATGTTTTGAAACATAACCATGAAAGCATGGCCTATTTTTTATCATTATTAGAATTTAAATAACATCTAATTTTGATAATATTATCTTATTGAGTTATATTTTTCTTAAATATTTCCTAACATTTATAATGATTGGTCTTCATGTCTTTAAGTTACAAGTTTCATGGAGCCCTTGCTGGTAGATTCACATTCTAAAATGCTGGCATAAATCGTTGGTTCAAGTTTGAATTTGAATTTGGTGGGAGAAAATTTGTGGGGATAATTCAAAACTTGTTTTGGATTTAAGCCATATTTTTATGTTAAGTATTGGTTGTATTCTTTAACACAACCAAACCTTAGCATAAAAATATGTCTTGGTCCCTCTTTATTTTCTTCCCCTTATGTTCCCATATCTCTAATGTGGTTCAATATTATGTTGGTAGGGTTATATTTATTTTTTAATGTAGTCTAATTTTATGCTAAGTGTCCCTTTTTATTTTTTTGGTAGAATACCTTTTAGAGCATGATCATATTTGTTATAGCTTTAGCCTAAAGCCTTAACCCTAAGACCTTGATCATGTTTATTAACACAAATGAGACCTTAGCATTAATACTTTAACCTAAGTCTTTATCTCCTAATATTCATGTTTACAAGATCCTTTTATGTTTAATTTGTGGTTCATTTTATTATTTCCTACTTAGTCTAAATCTATATGTTAAGGCCCCATTGTATTTCTTAATATCCTAAGTATTATTTCATCCCAAGTCTGTCTTAAATATTATGCATCTTATAGAACTTGATGAATCACACTGCATCATAGCTTTTTAATTAGATGGTGTGAATAAATATTGATAGAATCCAATAATTATTCCTTTGACCAATCACAAAAGAAACCTAAGCCTTTTGATTTAAAACTTAGCATAATTTGTTGTAACCTAAGTCTATTTGTGTTCATTAATATTAAATAAACTTAGATAAAAGAATTTTAGCCTAAGTTTTTTTATGATTATGCACTAACTTAAATCTCATGTATCTTTGCAGATATTATGGCTCACACTTCATCATATAAGGATTATCCAATAGTGTAAAGACATCAGTGACTATTCAATGACGCTCTAAGATCCCATGGGCTTGACACATGGAGAATGCACGTTCGAAGTGTGACTGATAAGGATACTAAAGATTGAAAGGCCTATAGAGGTGCCAAGTGGCACAAACATGGGGCTCAATACTAAAAAGTACCAATGATAGGTGAGGGGCCAGATTACAATCAATGGCTTACACTGATCTAAGGTTCTTAATCAAACAACACAAAACAAAAGGGCAATTTTTAAATTCTAATAGCTAGTGCTTCAAAGTAGTTTATAAAAATGACATGAAAAGTTTTAGATTGATGCCACATAAGCAAAAAGTTATAAAAGAGAAGATCTTGTGTGCCTAAGAATCCAAACATATAAAGGCAAAGGTCTAAATAAAATTGGAATCATGTATGAGCTAAACTCCAAATGAGCTACCAAACTTAAAGCAGCGAATCCCTAAACTTGCATAAAAGACCCTAAGTAAACTCATATTGATTACAATGAATTTTGAATAAGTTTAATTATGTTTTGAGCATGAAAGAGCTAACTAGAGACCATTTCCAATCTAGTTGTAAACAATTTTCAAGTGAAAAATCCATGGCAACTCATAGGTATCAATTGAGAGATGATATAGAGTTATGTTTGTCTACAAATTGTGAAGGAAGAGTCTTCAAAGATACTAAACTAGATATCACATCCTGAATAATGGCAACAAAAATTGGTCTGAGCTCTTTTGGGCCATAGAGGAGATGAAACCCATTACCAAGGAGTATAGGATTTCCACTATCAATAGGAGATACTATGACTTGGTCATAATTTAAATGGCTAGCCTTCACTATGTTGCTACCAAACCAAAGGTAATCTATTACATTGATGTCCTTACTCTAATTTTTATTAATTGTAGAATATATAATGATTGGATTATCCATGAGGGAAGCTCTAGGATATTTTATTACATTTCCCCATTAGCTTTTGAGAGATATTAAAAGCTCCAAAATCCCCATGTTGACCTACCCATAATCAAGGAATGGACTAGTAAAAATTACCTAGATACCATCCTCAAACCATGGTTATTCCAAGGAAACCGTGTATTATGGGACTTTGAAGGGAGAATCCCAATTATCTAATTTAGGGAGGGAATTAGGGTAATCATGACCTTATTAAATAGAATATCTAGAGCCCCTAAAACTACATATGTTAATAAGAGTTGGGTGTATTCTGTATACTTTATGGTAGAGAAAGAGATTATTCCTCTAATTGGAGATATGGTTAGTATCCACCTAGGAAAACAATTTTAAACCATCAAGAGGAATACTAGAAAATAATTCTTAATGGTGTCTTATTTACTACGTGCCCTGCTAGCTTCCACCAAGATCCCCAACATCAAAGACTAGTTTCTTGAGGGAAAAACCACCATCTCCCACCACTACTCAAAGTTGCACATCTTTAAGTATAGACACCACATGAAATTCATCTATGACTATGTCTATCCTATTTTGGTATAAGCCATTACAGGGTCTCTTATGCCCAAAGTGAGCCCTTTGATTAAGAAATGTGTGGATTTCATGGGAGATATCTCATTTTACCCAAATTGCACTATAATTAAAATTGAGGGAATTTTGGCCCAGCCCTATAGGTTGCCCATTTATGTCCCCAATAAGTTGGTAGAATAAGAAATTACATCCATATTCTTTAATGGTGTTGATGGAGGCTAAAAGGAGAAAAGGAAGGGCCTCTTCCACCCCTTCCCTTTGATAATTATAATAATAGTTTTGTAGGATTGGAAGTAATTGGACACTATGGTCAAGTACAAGGAGTCCTTTGTATTTCAATTGGATGACCTCAAGCATTGGGATCCAAAGAATATAGTGGGCCCACATTTGAAGAACAAACAATCACCCAAGCTAGTCTATGAGCATCAATTGGGTCCTTATGACACCCTCCACATCAAGGCCCATAGTTTTGAGGAAGTATTGGCTAGATGTTAGAAAATCAACCTCAAGTTGGTATACAGATTGACTAGTGATGATAAACCACTAGGGGAGATATGGAAAATGCATCCTTTGTAGTATAGTTTAATATTTGAACCTTCTAGGCCATCTCAATAATATCCCCAGATGGAAATACCACATCCCATAACATAAATTATAAAAGGTAGTGGTAAGGAAAAGTTAGAGGAGAGACCTAGTGAGGGACCTTCATCCTAAACTCTCCCTCAAAGACCACCATCCCTAGTTAAGCACTTAGATATGATTACCCTTGAGCTTGATGAAATAGTAGAGGATGCCCTCAAGCTCTTTGTTAAAGCATATGGATCTAAGGAAGAAGAATTACATGCTAAATAAGCTCGAGTTCAAGTAGAGGGAGTTGAGCAAGAAGATAAGGAGAAGGAAATTTCCCTAGATTTGGTCCCAGTGGCCCAACCTAGGAAGAGGAAATTAAAATTAGCAATTGTCCCTGTTGGATAGAAAAGGCCAAAGTTGATTCTCACTTATCCCACAAGTGAGATCAATTTTTTTAGTGAGGGTTACCCTATTCATAGACCAATCATCCTTGATTGGTTTATTTATGGGAAATTGTAAAAGATCCCTTATTTGTCTTATTCATGGGCTCTGACCCAATCTATCAATGTTGATGTGCATGAAGAAATCAAGTCATAGATAAGGGCCTTAATGAAAGAATAAGAATAGATAAAGATAGTAACTACTATAGGGCTAGATGAAAAGAAGGTGTATTCTCTAAGAGCATCATGTAACACAAGGGTAGAGGTCCTAGAACCTAAAAAGTCATCTACCAACATGCAGTTCAATCTAGAGATAGTTAGATTAGAAAGGGTAAAAAAATAAAATCCATGGTGGGGATAGAGGAATTCATGTTTCAAAAATTTAAACCTTTCACAGGCTTAACTCTAGTTGAAGGGTAGTATTCCAGTGAACAACCCATATATGAGGAAGATATTGAGAGCCTAATAAAGGCCCACTTAGCTCGAGTCAAAGCTAGTATTAGGGGCATGAAATAAAGGATTCACAATTTGGAGAAAGAAAAGGATAAATTAGAGACCCAAGCCATTTTATCAATTCTTAAGGCCATAATAAACATGTTTAAAGCATCCTTTTTTGATATGTTTAATTATTTAAAATCAATAAAGTTGAGACAAGCTGCATTGAGCCAATAAAGTGAGGTGGCTAAAGGGCTAGTAACAAAGTGGTATGATGTGAAGGCCAAAATAAGGGATCTTATCAACATATTTATAAGGAATAGGATTCTTAAATTCAAAACCATAGCCTAGCATACCTAAATTCTATACTAAGGATCATGGTAGATAACATCCAAAACTTAATTACTTGGTTAGTAGGATTAGATAGGCTTCTAAAGGATGAAGAGTTGATTGCTAGAATTAAGTAGCTCCTTGGCACCATGATGGAAAATCTTACCAAGACTATAGCCCTAGGTATTATTGATGATACATAGTATAAACATAGAATCACTTTAGTGATGAAGTAAAGGGAAAATTAGGTAATGATAACAATAGGGTTTTGGGCATGATCTTTACTGCTAAATAAAAGATTTCAGAAGATAGAAGCATCAAAGAACTAATGAAAAGGAATGATAGATACTTTAAGGACTTAGTAGACCAATAATATGTCTCCATCCTAAAGCTAACTATGGACTTGGGGCTTGTCAGAACAACATCTAAAGACTATAGAGCTTCTACGGGAGCAATAAGGGGACCTTTGGCAATGGGCACACCTAGTTAATATTCCTTTTTGCAAAAACATTGTAATATTTGAAATAGGAATATTATTTTGTAAAATTCATATTCTAGTTTGTTAGCATATTTACCTCTAGGTTGGTATAATGTAGAAAATAAAATGTATTCTATAACATTTTAAAGGACAGATGTCCTTATCTTTTATAAATTTTGTATATTGTAATTGATCGGTAAACTACCTAATCTTTCTATAAACGGCATGTATTACCATATTTTAGGGAGAGAGATTTTTGAGAAAAAATTGTATACTCAGAGCAATTAATATAGTTAAGGAATTTTTCAAAGATTGTCTAAATTTGATGTGTCAATTGTTAATATGGCTTTCTCTCAATTATTGGTTCTAAAGCTTGAATTTGAATATTTTATTTGAATTCTAAATTTGCATTTGTGATACAGGGTTACTAATTTGTGCTTATGATAAATTGGTTGAAGGATATTTAATTTAATTCATTTCATTTGTTCTATATTTATATATGCTTATACTATTTGAGTTTAGTAACAGTTATTTAAAGCAAAATCTAGTTCTTACTTATATAATTCTATATTATCCTTAGAAATTTACCTAGTGTGTGGTAAAATCTGAGCTTTTGCTAATTTGCATCATATACTGGTAAATGTAGGCTCAATTATAATTGAAACTTTGTCATGATATTTGAGTCAAAGATCAGCAATCATGCATTCTCTTTCTACCTTACCCTTCCCTTTTGATTCATTTTTAACTAGATCATTGTAGCTTAGATTTCATTATAAATATCCATATAGATTAGTTTGTAGTTTAAGTTTTGATCATAATTCACTAGCATTAGCAAAGATACTTATAATTTACAAATAATTGGACCATGATGGCTCCCAACCATCAATTATTATAAATTTTATGGAACAATCATACATTACTCTATTGTTATTTCACCACAGATGACATCAAGTTTCCACAACCTGCTACTCATGCTTTGAATTCCTATAATTCTAAAATGATAAGTGTTCATGAATACTAGGAACCCTTATGATACATTTAGAGGCATCAATAAAAACACACCCCCATCCAAAAACCTTTTTAACAACCTACATACCCTAACCACTATTCCATCGATAGGTTTAAATATAATGCATACCTATAACTCATGCCCTGGAGTGGAATTTACCTCCATTGAGATCTTAAAACATTAGAGTTACCTCGTTATGGATGTGGTGTGCATAAAACTTGCACCAATAAATAGAAGGTTAAGTTAGTCAATTTTTGGATGTCAATGTCTATAAAGAGACCTTTAAAGGTCCATTTATTTATTTGAGGTCATTTTAAGTCGTTAATATTCTAAGGAGCATGTTTTGAGGGTGTTTTAAATTTTCCCTCCAAAACTAATAATTTTAAAATTCAAATATTATCCTTAAGTCAAGAATGACCAAAGTATGGGAAAATGTGGTCAAGTGAGAACATGTTGATGTATAAGGTTTAAGAATATTTTAAAAATGTGTCTTAAATGCACATGATTCTAGGACATCTAATTAGAAGTCATGATCTAATCATGTACTCCAAAACCTCACGTTGAGTTAGTTATGGTAAGGAAGTTGGATGTAACTTCCAAGGAAACCTACATTGAAATGGAGATAAAATTAATTTTAGGTGTTTATTTGAATAGGAGATAATGATAGAGAGGTTTGATAAATATCCAAGATGTAGAAATAGGGAGCCATGAGAAAAATTTGATACACCTCTCAAGGAAGATGGTGAAGTCCTATTTTAGATTGTATTTTATAACCAAGATTGACAAAGTGAATAAAATAAAAGTTGATGTTGTTGTGAGTTAATTATCCTTTGAGGTATTATTTTATTCTTGTTTTTTATATTATTTTAATAATCCTTATGACTACATATATATATATTCCCTTATAGATGTTGTAGGATAGGGGAAGGAATATAAGTTGACAGTTTTATGAGAAAGGAGTTTGTTTATGTTTGGAGAATTGGAAATACAAGAGTAAAGATTTGATAGTGTGTTTGGATATAAACTTGATTAAATTAACCTTTGATTTTTTCATTGGAATAATCTAAATATGGAACTAATTGGGAATAACTTAGTCCCTAAGGAATCTCTGTATTGTGTAATTGAGTGGCAAGGTTACCAAACAAGGTCTATAAATCCTTGGAGGTATTTGTGAATATTTTTAAATAAATCCTTTAATTTATTTGTATAAACTATAATTTTATTTGAAATAATCATCAACAACTTGAACTCCCAAATGTTTTAATTCTGTCCATACCCTATTTTGGGTTGACAGTCACCTTGCATAGAGAGATAAGACTAGTTTTCTTATTCTTGTCAAGGTGCCATTAGATATATGTTTTGAATAGATAGTCCCATTGATAAAATTTTTTATAACCTTATTAATATTTTTAAAATCTTAAAACATAATCAAATAATCGTATTTATATCATAGGCATGTAGGTTGCCTGAATATGCATAGTCAAAGTGGAAATTAAGGACCTTTCTTGAATAAAAGGTGTTACTATTGATTATAATAGTTTTTATGGGTTAATAAAAGTTTAATTAAGGTTTTTCAAGTTTTAAAACCTTTAAAAAGTGTCATTGAAACTCATTAGTTCATAAACCCTGATGTTATAGTCCTAAAGATGACTTAAAAACCTATGTTTTGATGGTTTAGAGAGAAAATAAAGAGAAATGTGGTGTCTCACATATTGTATAAGTTGAATAAGGTAAAAATATACTTTATGGATGAAATTTTTTCGTTTTAAATTCTATAAAAGTCAATATATATAATTCTTTGTGCTCTCAAACTTGTGTAGGCTAGAAAAACCCTAAAATGAGGGTTTTGGTGTTTTGGGAAGTTATAACACTTAAAAAATTATTAAAAAAAATTAATAATACATTATTTTATGTGAAAATAAGGAATAAATAGGTTTTAGTTTGAGTGGAGACCGTACAGTACGATTTCTAGGGTTAGGGTGTGTGCAAGCACTTATTAAGCCTAGTTTGGAGAACATTTACAAAGGAAGTGATAGCTAGGAGTATAATCATGACATGAAAATTTATAAACACCTAAAGGGAGATATATTGTGTCTATAAATATCCTTGGATTTTCATGGGAGTTAATTTATTTTTAAAACCAAGATGAAATGTCCAAAAAAAGGCTACAAGCTTTAGGAAAATAAGGGACCCTTGTGTGTGGAATTAAAGGGTAAATTGAGATATAGGAGATAAAGTATGTTATATATGATGTAATATGATAATTTATACCATTAATTAATAAATATTTACCCTTATAGTCTATGACTAGTTTTTGTCCTTGAGACCTTAGAAACTTGCCTAGTGAAAAGCTAGTGAAGGTGTTAGAGGAAGTTATGAAGAAAATTAATGTAATGAGGTAGTGAATTAATGTGAGAGTAATTTTAAAGGAAAAATATAATCAAATTTTAATCTAATAGTACAAATAATAGTAACTAATCAAGGTGACCATCAAGCATAGTGGATAGAGAGAGAAAAATTAGATTGTGCAAAGCATATTCAAGACAAGACATATCAAGTGATTATAATCAGAAAAGTTTGGAAATAGATAATTATGTTTTGGTAACTTATCCCCCTTTTCCTATGCATCATATTATATCAAAGTATTGTATGTTTTATTTGAATTTTTTTTTGAGTTCTCTGAAACTTGTCCATTTGAAATTGATAAAACATGTTATGAAGAATGCTTGTGATGGCATAGGTAGGATATTGTGAGAGAATAAAGTTGTAGGTATGATATATTGAGGTCATAATATAGGAGTATAATATTTAAAATAAAGATAAATAATATCCCAAAACACCTATGAAGAGGACTAGAAGCTACTCAAGAAAGGACTAGTGAAGGAGAAGTAGAAAGAGCCTTAGAGCTTAAAGAGAGAAGAGAAGACTCCAAAAGAGATTCAAATAACATAAGGAGAGGTCATAAATAGAGTAAAAAAGGAATTATAAATTCCCAATAGAGGTATAATATTCAAGGTTGATAAAATTTCTAGAGTAAGGTCTAGATAGGCCTAGAAAAAAAGAAAGTGACAAGATGGGTATAGAGAGAGAAGTAAAAGAATTAAGAAGAGAATTGGGGGAAAGTATAAAGAGGATATAACTCATTATTAATCTCATGATAATACAAGGAAGATAATTTACTAAGTATAATTTTATTAAAAATGTGAAGTGGCCACTAGAGTCACTTGTGAGAGAGATAAGGCACAAGAAGAGTGTCTTGAGAGACGAGAAGAAGAGAGAGAGAGCAGCCCAAAAAGGCATGAGGAGTGAGATGTTGCCAACTGATAAACAAGACAAAGAGAAGAGAAGAGATTTATAATTTAACATAAAAATAATAAGATATAAATTCCAAGAAGATCACTTGAGAATGAAGACAATAAGAAGAGAAGATGGACAATGTCTATGTCAAATACATTTAAAGAGGTTATATAGTTTCTTGTTTTATATGCTAACATTGCTTTCAAGTTTTTGTATATAGACATGAAGAAATAATTAGTGACGGCTAAGAATGAGTCCTTAAAATTGTTGAAGGATGGGATAAGAACATCACCCATCAAGTGGAAAGAGGATGACAAAAAGAGAGCCTCTTATAAAATACAAGATGATGAAGATTTAATACATTCCACATAATGAAAATGAAGAGAAAGAGAAATACTATTATGCATTGTCAAGTATAGTAGCTAAAATAAGAGAAGAATAATGTAAATAATAAATGAAGGTCACCCATGAAGACATGAATGAAGAGATGAGCTTGTAGTAGCTTCTTTTGGAGGTAAATGAAAGTTTCAACATTGATTTTAATTACACATATGAATAATAAAAAGCTAATATGTAAAATGGGAGAAAGAAGGATAAAGTGCAGCCCTAAAAAATAGAACAAGGGAATGGATATGTGTGGCCTAAGTGGATTAAATAAATAGGTATTGATAAGGATAATATGAACCTCAAATAATATTTCAATCAAGGAAAGAGTACAGGTGGAAAGCAAGCACAAATGTGGAAACAAAGAACCAATGGCAAAGAACACTAAGTGGGTATGATAGAGAACCAAGGCATGAGGCATGAAGGATATTAAATGAGAAGAAAATTTCAAAAAAATAAGGTACAAGGAATAAATTGGGTTGAAAATAGAAATAAAAGAATATAAGAGGATCATATTGTAGGTGAATCCCAAGGAATCATGAAGATTGAAGAAGATAAAAAGCCTATGAGGTAAACAAGAGAGGTAAAGCAAGAAAACCAAGAAAATGAGATGAACGTATAGCCATGTGAACAAGAAATTTAATGAATAAAATAAAATAAGTGTTTTCAAGATTTGTTTTCAAATGTTTTATATGATTATGTATGTGAAATTGATTCCATTGATGAAGACATTTTGTACATAGACACAATGGCATTGATGAATGAGTGTGTATCAAAGCAAGATGAGAATGAGGCACCTTAAAGAGTGCTTGAAAAACATGGTATGAAGACAAAGGAGGTTACTTTAAATCTCATGAATGAGGGATTCTAAGGATAATACAAAAAACTAGCTTCCCAAAAATTTGAATAGTAATGTGGACCAAGATTTTTTGGATCTAGCTTGCTAGGCAATCCACCCTACTATCTAGCTAATGAACCATTTCTTTAGTTTTTTCTCATTTGTAGGTCATTCCTACCTAGACAAAGAGGATTATCTATAAGCATCTGGATCATGGATCACAAAAAAAATATAGGTTATACTAACCTTACCCTTCTTTCAATTTTTACAACTTTCTTCTTAACGAATAAAGCAAAATTTACATGAAACATTATGACATGCCTAGTGGGACCTTTAAGTGTTTTCTTGGGTTAATAATTGCATCTAGGTGATTCTTATTCTTGGGGATAAAATTGACTACATACATTATTTATTTACTTATCATATCTCACATAGATTAATTAATCAAGTGAATTAATTTTATCTTCACTCTTATCACACACACAAGGCTAAACCACTTACACCTAATCGAGTATAAAAACATTGTCATAAGGCTCGACTGGGATTTCATCACCTAGTGGTCACCTTTCTCAACTATCCTATGTAGATTTCACCACCAATGGGAGAGATAACTTAGTATGCTAACTAAGTATAATCTTTAATAACTTGGTATATTTTGGCTAAGCACCCAACACCCTTATCACTGAGGTGCGTGAAGTGAGGGGGTAGGCCCCAATATCAAACCACATACCAAGTTATAGTATGGATCTTGAGAGATTTTAAATACCTGAAACCATCATTAGATATATTAATCTATTACCAACTCTACAAGCCAAGTTGAGTCACACAATTCTTAAATCTTAAAGCATAAGCCACAAGGGAGACTAAAAAGAACCTTAAGATTTAATGTGCTTTAGTGTGTGTTTTATTTCCTTGACTTTTTCTTGTCTTCTCTTTGTTTGAGTTGTGATATTGCTTGTATCTTCCTCTTTCTCTTATCTACATGGTTTTAACTAGATAATATCTAAGAAACCAAACCAATCAAGGTCCACCTAATAATCATTCATCTTCCTCTTCTCCCTCATCTATGGAGTACAACTCAGATGCAGTGAGTTCTCCCCATCCTTTAGGAAGTCGTAACATCCCTCAAATTGTTTCCCAAGTTGATATGGATTTTTTTCCTTTTTGGATAATAACCCTATAGCCTTCCAACATTACTTAACATCATATCCCACCATACCCCAACTTTGGTTCTACCTGTTAACCCACCCTATGGCATGCCATCCTCCTTATGGGAAACACTTTTTTTCCACCATCTCCACCCAACCCTTAGTCACCCAAGCATCCTCTTTTACTCATAATCCCACCAATACCACCATCTAAAACCAACCCACCTAACCAACCAACACCCAAACACCTTCTACCCCAACCAATAACCCTTCTAGTATATGAGCAACCCAAGATTTGGGCACCAATACTCTACTTATTATGGGAGTACCCTATACTAGTATCACTACCCTTCCTCGTATTTCCCACCCACCTGCCTCCACTCCATTCTAGATTTTGGTAGTCCTCATACCTTCTACTCTTCCACCCATTAGTACCAAAGTTACCACCTATCCTCTACCTACCAACCCAACCATACCTCCAACCTAACCTACATCAGTCCCCTAATAGGTTCCTAATACACAAAACCCAAGCTACATCCCTAACCCATAAGGGTATGTACCTCTACCTTCCACCCAACCACCTATCTCCATGTATTCATATGTGGCATCATCCTAACCACCCACGTCCACATACCAATATGTGGCAACTTCTCAACCCACCACTAACTATCTATATGTTGCACCTACCCAAACCCAACATAATCTACCCTATAACTATGAGGGTGTATGACCAAAAATGGACCTTGTCAAAATGTTAATAGATAAAATGAATACTTTAGAGTCATCTATTTTTGGTGCTCATAACCTCTTATCTTATGACCAAATTTGCAATGAGCCATTTCATCCATCCATCCCCATTTGACCTTATCCTCCATAATGGGAACTTCCAAAATTTTCAAAATTTTAGAGCAAGGAATACCCTCAAAAACATCTAAGATCATTTAGGCATTATTTCTATTTGATTTCCTATGATGATTCTCTCCTTCTCCATACCTTTCCCATTTCTCTGTCAATTCTAGCACTAGATTGGTATAGTGATATTATGAATTACTCCCTCTTTTATTTTACCCAACTAGCTCAAACTTTCTTAGATCACTTTTCCATAAACATATCTAAGAAATTTTCCATCATCAATCTCTACTTCATTCTTAAATTTGATGATGAGTCCATAGCTGAATTCATAGCCCATTAGAGAAGCTTGATAAATCAACTCTTTTTGTCCCCCAACTTGAGCTTATTAAACTCTATGCTCAGGCTTGTGCCAAACAAATTTCCTCCACTTTATGGGTTTATACTTTCAATACCTTTGATGAGGCTTTCACCATAGCACAAAAATTAGAGAATAGAACCGTTGATGAGGGGAAGTTAAAATTGAGAACAATAATTCCACCTTTAAATCAAATAAGGCTCCCTCCTCCAAACCTAACAATCAAACCAACACTAGCTATAAAATCAAAGGAACCATGAATGTGGTTATCCTTAAAACTGCTCCTCCACCAGTTGTTAACCAACACAACTCCTCTAGTTCCTCTAATTAGAACTTCCTCTAATCAAAACACTAGAAACCCAAATTACAAAAACCAAAAGCAATTTACTCCACAAGGGATTCATATAATTTGGTCTTAGAAAATTTATTAAAAGTGAATATCATACAACTCCTACCAATAAAACCTCCACATCAATTTGATTCCTTTCATCTTGTACCTGGTTGGTATAAGAAGAATGAATTGTGTGCCTTCCACCATGTCATTAGACATGAAGTTAATAAGTTCAATACCATTAAGAATGTCATCCAAAATCTCATTGACAAGGGGGAACTTTTGTTTGATAACCCCAACACACCCCCAAATCAATCACTTGACATTTTTAGACAACCATTTCCCAACCATGCCCCTTCCATGAACAATAAAAACAATAGAGTGGAATACTCTCATAACCATGAAGTCCATACTATTAACATATTTATTAGTGAACTCATTGTTGAGGAAACCATTTCCAAAACCACCTTTCCTACCCCTCCACTTATTAAGGTAGTGGATTCACTCTCCATTCCTTTATAAAATGAGACCAAGGAAATAACTATTCCCATTTCTCCACTCATTGAGGTATTTGAGATACCAACCTCTCCTTTGGGAGACACACCAAAATAAGTATCCATTACCACTATATCCATCTACTTCATCATACAATAATCTAATCTTCATTTGGAAAACATCTCTAAGGAAGAGATCACTCAACGTGCCTCTCCTATAGGAGACTCATCTTCCCAAACCTTGGACCATTTTAATGAAGAAAAGGATGAGGTAACCACTTCTCTCTCTCTACAAATGGGTTTATCCTTTGATATAAATATAAAAGGGATCAAACCCATCTATAATCCCTTTTCTAGATTGGTTGAAAATTTGGATTACTTATCCCAACCCAATGCAGATCATGTCACATTTTAGTACCATCTCGAGCTTCCTTACCCAATAAAGCAAGAGCCTCCAGCCATGCCACTATCATCCCAACCTTCCATTTCCACTATTTAACCCATAATCACCTTGATCAAATATTTATAAACCTCTACCCCTCAAACCATATTTGAACTAAACAAACTAACTCCACTTCAAATAGCCCAAGTAGTTTCCCTCATCACAACCACACCTATCAAAAACCTTCTACTATAGGTTCATGCCTTTTGGTTTAAAGAATGTTGGCACAACCTACCAATGTTTTATGACCTATATCTTCCATGAAATTATTCACAAAATTATATAATACTATGTTGATGACCTTCTTGGTAAATCCAAATGTCATAAAGATCATTTGACCATTCTTAAAATTATCTTTGAAGGACTCATCCATTACCATGTCTTCCTTAACCCCAAAAAGTGTATTTTTAGGGTATTGTTAAGATATCACCTTGGATTTATCATATACATTCAATTAATTAAATTTTATCCCACCAAATTCAAAGTGATCCTTGACATGCCTCCTCCCACCCACCTCAAGCAACTCCACAACTTGTAAGAGAAGCTCCAATCCATTCATCACTTTCTCTCTCAGCTCTTTGATCAATTCCAACCTTTTCACCACCTTCTAAACAATTATTTATCATGTAAGTGGAATAAAAAGTGTCAAAATGCCTTTGATTCACTTAAAGTGTATCTTTTTATCTCCACAAATCCTCATTCCTCCCAAGGAAGATCAATATTTTTACCTTTATATTTTTGCCATTAACCACTCCTTAGGGGCAATGTTGGATCATCAAGATGAGAAATATAAAGAGCAAGCCATATATTACATTATCCATACATTTGTAGAGTACAAGACTTAGTAAACCCGTATCGAGAAACTTTACCTTGCCTTGGTCTTTGTGGCCACAAAAATTTTCCATTACCTTCTCAACCACAAGACACACATCATAACCAATACTGACCCACTGAAGTATATGCACTCCAATTCATACCAAAATAAATGTATATCCAAGTGTCTCATGATTTTAACTAAGTTTGACCTTGAGTTCCTTTAGCAGAGGTTAATTAAATGGAAAATCATTACCAACCAATTAGCTGAAGCACTATTAGCAGATAACTGGCCTCCTCCTCTTATGTTTCTAGATGAGTCCATCATGACCCTCTCTCAAGATTAATTCTCCTATCAAGTGACCATGTTATTTAATGGATCAAAATGTCAACATGGTGGGGGATTCAGCATAATCATTATCCCCCTTCATGGTGAACCTCTTCCTTTATCCTTCAAGATAGATTTTGAATTTACCAACAATATGGCTGAGTATAAAGCCCTAGTGATAAGTCTCCAAACTTATTTAGCATTGGGAGTCAAAATGATCATTTTTGGTGAATCCAAAATTGTGGTCAATAAAATAAATAGATCTTACCAATGTAATAATGATTATTTGAAACAGTATAAACACCTAGTTAATGTAGTCCTAGCATCATTTGAACATGACCATATCCAAACCACTCTATGATCTAAAAACAAGTTTTTTGATATGATGGATTCTCTCACTTCCTATATCTCATTGACTTACCAAGCCTTCTTATGTAAAATTAGGCTCTCCTACCATCTTCAATGTGGAGGAGACCTAACCTAACCCTTGGTACCTATAGACCTTTGACTATCTCAACCTTGCCATCATCCCTTCCAACCTTTTTAATAATAATTGAAGAACATTTATCTATATCACCTCATTTTATACCATACTAAGGGTAATTATTTATAAACATAGATTTTATGGTCTCCTTTTTTTTCCTATGTAGGCATGAAGCCTTGCATGCTATCAAAGAAATGCATGATGAGATTTATGGAGGACACTTTAGTGGTCTAGCCATCACTAAACACATCCTTCACCTTAGTTATTATTGGCCCACCCTTACCCATGATTTTTTTAATTATGTGAAAAAGTGTGTTAAATTTAAAAAACACACCAATTTACATCATACACCTAGCCATAGTCTCCAAGTATCTAAGGATATTTGGCCCTTCTAGTAATGGGGTTTGGATCTTATTGGTGAAATTAACCCCCATTCTTCATAGAGATGTCATTATATCATCACTACAATAGAATATTTCACCAAATGGGTAGAGGCTATTCCTCTCATCTCAACCAAAGCCAACAAGATTATTGATTTTATCAACCATCACATTATCTATCATTTTGGTGTTCCTCATAAAATTATTACCGATAATGGAAAATATTTTAAAAATAAACAAGTTCAAGGTCTTTGTGACACATTAGGTATCAATTTAAGTTTCTCATCACCATATCACCTAAAATCTAATGGATAGGTAGAAGCCTCTAACAAAAATCTTAATAACATGCTAATTAAAATAGTTAATACATCTAGTCAGGATTGATATTTGCACATCCCTTTTGCCTTATGGGTCTATCATACTAGCATTCAAAGCCCCATAGGTACTACTCCTTTTTTTATTATTTTTGGAGAAAAGGTTTTCCTACCTCTCAAATTCCAAATTCTGTCTCTTTGCATATCTATACAAGATATCATTTCCAAAGATGATTATTGTCAAGAACTTTTATCCCAGCTTAAGCTACTTGATGAACATCATTTGGCTGCACTTACTCATCTTCATGTCTATCAATAATGAATCAATAATTTTTATAAAAAACACCTTAAAGTGAAAGAATTCAACATAAAATACTTCATCTTAAAGGAAAATCAACATGTCACCAAAATGGAGAAAATCAAGTGGGTCAAGTTTGCTTTCAATTGGATTGGACCTTATATCATAATGAACATTATATCATAATGTATAAGTATGGATTGGGAACTTACTAATTGTCCTCTCTTAAAGGGAACCCAAAACTTGAGCCCCTTAATGCTTCACATCTACATCCTTTATTTTTTTAAACAAGGTCAAACTCACTTTTTTCTAACTTAAGCTCATCTCTTGTTTTCAACCACATTCATATCCTTATTTTAGGTACAATCGATTAAAAATTGAATCATGTGATTATCCATCATAATCATAGCCTAATCTTGAACATGGGTACCATGGCTCTACCCATGGCATGATTCTCATGGTACTTTTCACCCCTTTTCAAGGATGGATTCCCATAGTCATTGTCTCTTAAAACCTCTTTTACATATCATCTACCTTCTGGTGATTTATTTTTGCTTTCATAAAGGTGAACCTCTAAATCCTATATGAGTAAGTCTATGTCATCAAAATCAAAAATCAATATCAAAATTTAAAGAGTAATCAAAATAAATCATTCACAAACTAATCCCTTAAAGGAGAGCTACCAAAACATATCAAAATTTCTCAATATAAGGTAGATTTTTCCCTTGAAGGATAGCTATCAAAAATCCTTAAATAAAGATAACAAACTTAGACCACTCCCTTGAAAGATGGTTGAGTAAAGCATTTTTCAAAGCATATAAATTTCTTAGAATATTTCCACATCCATCAGCTTTACCATCCCTCTAATAAATAACAAAATATTGAAAGACCCATTGTCAAAATTAGAAAAATCAAAAATAATTTGGAAGCCACAATCGGCTCTCATGAGTAGACTTCCTGCATCAATCAATCTACACCTTATATGACATGGATTTGTTTATATTGTCTCTTTGGTAACCTATAGAAGAGGCATGTTAGTCTCACAAGAAGGTTCCATTTTCATCCATCTCCCCTTTATACCTTCCATAAATAAGGGATTTTGAGATTACTTGACATTATGAGATCAAGACACTCTTTTAACCAACTAACGAATGCTCATGCCAAGCATTCAAAGGGCTTATGTTCATAATATAATCTAACTTAAGTTTGTCTTAGTCCTTACCAATGAAAAAGCATTGTGCCTTCTTATTCTCTCATATCTAATTGGTGATACATTCATTACAATGCTTGTCTCTTGATTATCTTATCTCTCTCACATTTAGTTTTGTAATCCAACTTACTTTATGTTTATTAAAGATTCAACCCCCTTCAACCCCCTTCATCTAAACATATGTAGCTCATTAAAAAAGCATTCAAAATCCAATTATGAGTTTTATTATGTGTTATGCCTTGTTTAAGTCTTTTTAATCACAAGAACATCTTTACCATCATAGCTAATCATAAAAACATAAAATCATCACAACATTACCTTTTATGACATCATAAGTCAATAAATCATCACATATAATCTACCTCAACATGTCTCTACTCAAAATAACATCATAATCATCTCATCCAAATAAACAACACCATAAACCAACCATGAAGCATCTGTCATCATTTAATAATACATCATCCACATATGTTATCCATCACATGCCTAGATAGGTAAGGAAGCAAAGATTAATTAATCCAAAATTTCCACATGTGCAACAAAACATCTCATCATAGCAAACATTATCATATCATAACATCATGAACATCACATCACCTAATCATACCATCATAATCATCCTATATGTTCATCAAATTGGGACCCTTATAGGTAAAAATTTTATTTTTATATGTATTATGGGGTCTAAAATTTAGTCATAAGGTGTATTATAGGTTACTTTATGGAATTTAATGTCACATTAGCCTTGGTCATTAGTCATATTAGTAAATTTATCATTTTTAGCCATTTAGGGGTCATAAAAGAGGTATTTAATGATTTATGTGGCCTCCTTGGGAATTTTTAAGTTTTAAAAAGGTTATTTCAAGTGCCATGTGTCCCATTTTGTCTTTAGTAACTATTACTAACTAAAAAGTGGCTTGTTATTAAGAAAAATTAGTTTTCTTAAAAACTTGAGAATTTAATGAGTTGTACAAAATTTTACAACCTCTTGCATTTTGAGACATTTTAGGAGTTTCCCTTGATCTTCCATACACTTAATTCAGTGATCCATTTGATCATAAACTTCAAAAAATGAATAAAACCACTTATCTCTCCTTTCACTAGGCTTGGCAAGCAAAAGTGGTCTTAAGGTTTTTACTTGGAACAGTCATCATGAGATATTTCTCAAAAAATTATCTTGGTTGTGTATTATAAACTCAATCATCTTAAATTTGATGTTTGGTTGTAGAGGAATAGTGTGTTGTGCTTTATGAACCATTCTTAAGAAGTTAGACTATCTGAATTGATTACTTATTTATATATGATTATTAATGCCTCCTAAAATGATCCCCATACTTGGTTTAGTGTTTCAAGTTGTCTAGATATGAAAATCATCTCATGTTGCAAGAAATGTACCATTCTATGTTGTTGGCAAGTTTCCAATATTTGTAGAAACATCATGATTTTTTAATGGATTAATAGGGTGGGGATAGGTTTTTTATCATGTTTTATATGTTTTATAATACCCTCACCTTTAAATATTATTCTCCAAGAAATATTTCATGGATTTGTAGCCATATACAACATACACAGTCTACCATGAACATATTTATCTGTAGGTGCCATGGAGGGTAAATATCATGTTGGAATGGAGGTTCGAAGACTTTTTTCAGAATATTCATAATAATAACATTAATTTTAATAATTGGTGAAGATCTTGGGGCTTCCCATGAGACCATTAACTATATACATGATTCCAATTCTACTTACTACCTACCTACAACTAAAAAACTATTCACCGAGAGGTGCCCTCATAGGACCCATCATGTTGAAAGGAAGTTTTCATCTAAACATGGTTTTATATGGTTACTAGATTAAATTTTAAATCCTTTAATATATTATTAAACTCATTAAAGGTCAATAAATATTACACTGCCCGTTATCCTCATACACTACCTGTACATGACCATAACCACCTACAAGTGGTACCATAGAGAGCAAGGGAATCATTTTGAAGTGTTGGAAGAGATGATGAAAATATAATTTAGGTCGTAGTGTGAATAAAACTTAATTACATACCTAATTGAAAATATAGGTTGGAAAATAGAAGTGGGAATCTTCCATAAGTAATGACTATGGAATTCAAGGATCTATTCTCTAAACATGCAAAACAAAGCACCTAGCTATTTTGGAGGGATTTTATAACAATGCCATATTGACTTTTGATTATTCATTTTTAATTAATTATATATATTATACATAGGATAAATACTTGGAAATAAATTAAAGGCAAAGGACCAGTGGAGGATGATTGTTGAGGAGCTCTAATGTGCACTTTTATGCACTGAGTTTAGGTAGTAATATCTATAGGTTTTGAAGGTACAAGGTGACCTTAACACTAACATGTGATGATGAGGCATACTTAATTATTTTAAATGGCCTTATTGAGTGAAATATAAACCAATAGACATATATATCATCAATATATGGTGATATATAGTGTCTGAGGGCCCTTAGACACCTACAATTGTCTCTCCCTCTGAAAATTAACACCTACAAGCTGGTTATAGAGTTATTATGGATAGTAGACTAGATACCTTGGTGATGGACATAATTTAAATCATGTACATGAAAATTAAAATGATTTAATGGTGTTTAAATTTTTAGGGAGGGCCTAAATCATATATTAAATGCCTAGGTCATATAATCTACACCTATAGGTCTTGATGACTCCAACATAGTCAGCTATAAGTGATTGTATGCATATAGTGAGTTGAGGGTTATCATAATTATTTTAAATGGAATTTATATATCATAGGTTACTTAGGGATCCTTGATATGTATTTTATGGATTCAATAGGACCCCATATCAATGTAAGTATCCCTAAGAGGTAATTTGCACCTAAAGGTAGAGTAACACAGTTAACTACCTATAACAGGTCTTGAGAGCTTTTCAACATCCAAAATGTGAGATGATCAGAATCATAGGTTAAATAAGTCTTGGAATATTTTATTAAATATTATTCACTATTTTAAGTCCTAATCCACACACACACATCTATAGGTAACCTCTAAAACAAAGATACAACTAACAAGGTTGTACACAGTCTTGACTATTTAATGTATAGAAAGAGGTATGTAAGGAGTTGAGGTTTTTAACAAACCTATAATTCCTTAATGATGATCATGAAAATATATATATTATTTTTTAAGTTGAAATCAAATAAAATAAATGCTCCAACCATGTATACTCAATCCACATATGAAATTCCTATACATAGTCCATTTTACACAAGCCTGTCTTGGGTTTTATTGAGGTTTTGGCGTCTATGAATAATATTAAGGGATAAATTTTTTTGGATATAATACTTACCAATTTAATAATCCTATACAATACCTAATTTCTCTATAAAAATAGGATAAGTTCCCATTTTTCCTCAAATAGAGGGTACTCCCCTTAGGAATAAAACTTATAATTTTGGAGAATAAGGTAGAAATATGAGACCAAAAGTTAAGGATACCTTAAAAAGGGTAATTTGGATTTGTATATAACCTATAAAAATATTAATAACATCTCATATAAAGAGGGAACTAAATAGGGAGGTCTAAAATGCTAAGGTTGTAATCAGACCTAGTAGGTAGAATTAAGGCCTAGAAGCCAAATGGTAGGCCACTTTTACTTCTAGATCTTAGTGAGATTTTTGACTAATCAAAACATGTTTTTAGGGTGAATTAAGAGGTATTAAATATATTTTAGTGCATGATAAACCATAATAAGGTCATGTTGGGTTTTAAACCAATTCAGGCTTGTTAAACAAGGTTTAGGCCTAGAAGCCAAAAGGAGAGTCATGGTCACTTCCACATTGAGATAAGATTTATACCCTATTGAAACATGTTAATAGGATGGATATATATTTTTTCAATATTTTTAAATTTAGATAAGTTGTATGGGAATCTATTTTTGGCCCAAAGATAACTCAAACTAGTGTAAAATGTGAAAATAAGCTTGATAAGTGAGGTTTGGAAACTCACATCTCTCTTGATGCTTTGCATGGGGGGGAAATAATATTATAAGAGTTATTATAGGTCATAAAAAACCTTTTTTCATATTTTTTTTTCAATTTTAACATCCCATATTTATGAATAAAGCTTAAGAGGTCAAAATAGGCTAAAACCCTTACAAACCCTTGTTAGTGACCAGTTTGGAGAAATGAGGTTGGAAAATAAACCTAATGGCATAGTTTTAAAAATATTATGATTTAAAATTTCAATATACTCTCTCAATCTACTCCCCATGCTTTTGTAATATACAAAATTATATGAATAGGGTTTAAAAATAGGTTAGTTTAGACTATTTTATGTGTTTTGAAAGTTCCAAGAGGATTATAAAGATGAAACCAAATCTAGGATAAGGATTTGGAATTTTTATAACCCCTCATATCCATTTAATTATTTATAATAATTTCTAAGTGTTTAAACAAATTTCTTCATCTCAACCAATAAAAACTAGCATAGTGAACAAGCTAGTGAGAAGGGTGGAAAACTTCAAGTGATCTGATGTTAAGGTGTCCTTGACGCCTATAAGTCCATGGAGGGTCTTTAAACATGTCATTAACTCCCTCCCATGGATTTTTATGGAATAATTATGCCTTTTTGGAGGCTAATTATGTAAGGTGCATGAAGGAAGAGTTTTTTATACTGTAGATGGTGATAGCTCATTTCCATATGATGCCAAATTACCAAGACTAAAACCAATGCATGAAGATTCATTTATTCAACCCTTCCCATTAATTATAATTATCATGCATTTCCTTAATCAGTTTTGGGATGTTCAAATAGGTCCAAATCATGAAGGTAGTTTTTTAAGTTAGAATAAGGAGTTTCATGCCACTTTTCATAAGTTTCATGCCTTGTATGGCCACTTGTATCTTTTGAACTTACATGGATCATCATATAGCCTCTTATCATGCACAATTAACTCATTTTATTAGCTTGAAAATTTTCCTTATGACCCTTGGACTTCTCTCTTCTCCTCTCTCTCTCAAGTTCTATAAGAACTAGCCATTTTGGCTATTATAACTTATGATCCACCTAAGTATGGTAAATCCCTGCTCATTTGCATCCTATTTAAACAAAAAGACTACTGATTTTTACCTCTTCATGATTTTTAATAGTTTTTTTTACTTGTATGATTGATATTTCTTAGTGATAACTATGATTTCCTTAGCATGTTGTTTCATTCTTTCATCATATTTACAGTTGGAAAGCTTATTCTTGTAGGGCATGTGAAGTGTTTTAATAAGTGTCAAGGTTGATTGAATTATTATATTCACTAATTCCATTCAAGGCCTCTTTTCTAGTACTCTTAACCTAAACATTCATCCATAACCTCATAATGTAATATTGATGTGAGAAGATGCAGATTGGAGAAGTGTATGTTTGGTTAATATCTTGGTTTCATGTGTAACATGTATATGGTTGGAAGTCATCATCTTATTTGGTGTATCACCTCCTTTAGGATAGTTTGTTTTCAATTTTCTCTCTCCCTTTTCCCTCCTAAATTTTATGTTTAGTAGTGATCCAAAGTCGTACATCAAGAGAGTTATCCCTATCTAGAGATTCACCTCATCCTTAAGCTACCCAAAAGCCTAGAGGTGTTTCCATTGGTCCACTTGGATGAGGAGAGCTAATACATCTCCTCAAAGGTTGAAAATCTAAGTGATAACAATTTTTCGCATGCTTGATGGGACTCTTAGTCTAAAAAGTTGAAATATTTTTAGTTTTGTCTTTCAACAATCAAGCTTTGAAAGCAACTATCTAAGCATCAATGGTGACTTCAAAGGTACATTAGTTGGTCAAGCATCCTAGGTATTCCTTTTGAATATTTTTTATAACCATTTCTTTTGTTATTGCTTCCTAATGAAGTTCCATGGCTGACCTTTATGTTGAGTACTATTTTACAAAATTTGGTGAGGTATATCCAAACTATTTCATTCCATATCAGCCTTGTTATGATCCCTACCAATTCAAATATGACACCTATCAGCATGTTCATGAAGTGTATCAGCCCTATAATTAGCCTTCTCCATATCTTTCTCCTAGTTAACCTAGCCACTTCTCAAGTTAATCCATTTCCACCTTCAAGCAAACACTCTTGGGCTCTGGGATGTATCTGTTAGATCTTAACACATAAAGGATACATGGTCTATAGGTTCCTATTCATATTATTCATAAGGTGAGAGATGCATTAGGGCTGGTCAAAAGAGAGTGGGCACATATTGAGAGAGCCAATTGGCAAATTCTCACAAGCGATATGTTTAATGTGAGTGGCCTAGTTTCATCCTTGGAAGATAGGCTAAAAAGTCATCAATGGTATCCTCACCAAACATATCAACCTTCATATCCACTTTCCAAATATTTCCATCAATCCTAATTAACCCCTACTCATGAACCCAATTAAGATTATCAAAGTCATCCTTTTACCAATCAGTTGGAAGGGAGAGTTGAAAAGAGAAACCTTGTTTCTAAATATAATCTTGATAGGAATATTGTGTTGGATAACATTCATATGTATAATTCCATGTCATTAAAAAAATAAGTGTAATCTAATCCCTCATTACCCTCTCCAATTACATCCCCACCTCAAGAAGTGACCTCTAGATATGAGATTCCAAGTTGGAGATGAGATGGAAAATCCAAGCCCAAGGAGATTCCAAAGTTTTTGAATACTTCATCCACTCCTTAAAGTGCATCAACACCTCAAAAATAGACTCCTAATCCTAACATCCTAATATGGAATAATATAGTGGAGTCATGGGGAAATAAAGAGGATAGAAACCTTGATAAGGAGTGTGAAGTTGAGGAAGAGCTTGAGCTTATGCAAATCCCTCTCACCCTTCCTTAAGATATTTGTTGTGTTCTATGTCATCCCTCTTGTACTCCTCATCCTCATGATGATGCTTATCAACTTCAAGATATATTTTTCCAAAATAACCTATCCAAGAAATTTAAAGAGTTAGATTCGAGAAAGAAGTTGCTAAGTCAAGGTGTGATGGAACGTTTAGACCCAAAAGAAGATCCTATGCCTAAACACATCCCATCTAACCTACCTCAAGAGAGTTTTCAACCTAAAATAGATGTAAATTAAGTTATTTTTGTTTGATATTAGCTACTAATAATGTGGGTGAATTAGTAGTTAATAATGCTTATTCAATTCCTTAAACTCATTCATCATACATGAACATGAAAGCTTATACCTCAAAACATGAAAAAGAGAATACATCACATGAACAAATAATTTATGTGGGAAACCCTCTAGGGGGATAAAAACCACTATCAATCCTAAAATAAAAATGGACTAGTATCCTATAATATGAATCAAATAAGAGACTTTAGACCAGTACCAGCTAATCAAGGAGCGTCCACCCCTCAATTTAGTCTAGCTCCAACTAAACCTTTAGCTAGCTCCAACTAGAAAGGAGGATAAAACACCATAGGTGATTAATCACCCACTAAAAAAACTCTACTCTGATTTCCACCATTTCTTTGATGTCTTCTACACCTGATGATGACCTTCTCTTACTCTAACACTTGCAATCCCCTTCACAAACCATTCGCTCAACCAAGTCACACTTTAGACTATTAGGTATAATTAATTTATAGCTCATGAACTAATAAATAAAAAATTAGTAATTATATTCACCCATGAATTTCCTCAATTACCCATATCTTCTCCTTGACTGAGCTCTTTCCTTCACTTGAATGCACACCCTCTTACACCTTCATGAATAGGCTAATTTGACCTTGTATATATATCACTCCATCATCTAACCCTTATTGGTCAAAAAATATACTTCACATACTTGTATTAAACTTATAAAATACCCTCATACATTTCATAAATCCAAATCAAACACTCCATAGGTTTTCCATACTTCAAAACAATCTCAATCCTCCTTTAGATCTCAATTAGGCCTAATGTATTTAGCTCTTATAGGTCATTTTCCATATATGACCATATCCATGAATAATATCCCTCATAAATGCTTTAAAAACATAAAAAATACCTCAAATATATCATTTCTCACTCCCCAATGGGTCTAAAACATCTAAAACTCCAAACCACTATTCCATCTAAACCATTCTCTCTCTCGTTCTAAGTCTTGCAAACACCTAAAAAATACTACCAAGAAGAAATAAGGCATACTATTGATTTTATAAAATAACCACCTGAAAATAATAAATTTTTATGTCCTACATGACATAAAAAAACACCTATAAATCAATTTTTCACCATCACATAGCTCACATATGTCCAAACTAACTCAAATAAAGTGATAACTCAAACTGGTTATGCACACCAAAAACTCAGTCAAAGATCTTTGACTAATCCAACCAAAATAAAGACAATAAATGAATAACAAGACCATTTAATAAAGTTTTTTTATTCATATAATACCAAAAATCTCTCACTCACCTCAAACTCTTCTCATAATATCTCAAACTAGCCTCTCCAAATAGGCCACTTTAGGCTGCCTACAAGCTCCAAAAACTAGTCATGATGAACATGACATATAAAACTTGTGAAGACACTTATTTGATCTTAAAATTAATTCATGTGATCCTCCAAAAACCTTATAAAATTTAAAATCATAAAATTCATATGCTTCAATGGCCACTTTGCTACTGCAAACCATTCTCACTATCATGGGTTCCAATATCTTGTCTTACATAGACTAGTCATTTTGTGAGCTCCTTCTAGATATTTTATAAGCACCATTAACACTTACACATAATTTAAATATGAGTATATGTCTTAAAATAATAACTCAACCCATTTTTTCCATTCCTAAACACCTAAAATCAATCCTTAATTAGGTTCTCACTTTGACTGGCTTTTGTTCACTATTTGCTCCATTTCCACTCTAGTGACTAGTCAAATTAATTAACTTAAATAATTGACATAGTGAATATTTCTGACCAAAATAACTATATGTATATAAATAAAAAAAATTGTCCTTCAATCTCCAACAACTCTTATGCATTGACTTAGTCAACCCTACTTGTAGCACTAAAATCTTTTAAAACATGCATATTTCTATACCTTCTGCTTACTACCCTAACACACCACTACCACCTAGAGATTCCTACATGAGTAATATATACCTTCCAATAGTAAAAATTTGTCAACAAATCCATTTTGGGTCCTTTATATCAATATCTCTCTAATCACTCCATTATGAGGGTTTATAAAGGGTTTCTAACTAGTTTACATTCTTAATGAATGTTCATAAAACTCTATCCTTAAATCCACTAAAAAATACTTGTAAATGCTTCTTAGGTCCATGTTCCACCTCTCCCAAAAGTCTCAGGTCCCCATGAAAATTCTATATGAACTATTGAATGTATAAACTTTCCTCTCGAGCTTAATATGCACTATTGAGCTACCTTTAAAACACATGAAGACTTCTCTTAACATTATATCTCCTTATCTAACCTTATATCTCATCAACATTATTTAAAAAAAATATTGACCATCTTCCATGCAAAAACAAGCTTCATCAACTTGTAAACACTCGTTGACCCTTCACAAGGCCTCATAGGCCCACCTAGGCTAATGGCCAAACTATCTTGTAGACCAATAGCCACCTCTTAAAAACCATCTATCTAAACTCTCAACATACTATACATGTTCAACATTAATATGCCAAACATACTAAGCTCCTTATCATGATATAGCTCTCAAAGTACTCAAAACCCCATAGGCAACCACACATTATCAAGCCCACAAGGCACAAGATGACTTACACTCCACCTAAAAACCACCAAGAAGGACTCCAATTTCTCTCTAAATGACATGGACATACCATTCACTCTCTCTCTATTCTCCATGCCATCCACTCATGCTTCCATAGAACCAATTACTCCCACAAGCTTTCACTAGTAACCAAGACTGAGTTGAGCACTAAGATCATGCATATTAGACCAAGAACACTCTCATGCCACTTTGTCATCACAAATTCCACTTAAAATCAATGACAATGCATCACTTCCACCAATTTCCTAAAAATATCCCCATTTGTCATTGATGGCATCACCTCCTTTACTCTCTCCCCCTTTGCCAAAATGACAAAGTGGACTCATCTATCAAATAGGATCTTCTATATTTAATCAAGAAAATTAAAAACACAACCAAGATCACATACCTTTCTCTCTCATCCTTTGAAACTCAAATCACACCAACTATCAGCAATAGATCATGAAGTAACCATAGTGCTTCCCCTTAGACCAAGATCCCTTCAAGAACCAACTCAGGTCATAGTTCCAAAAGACCTATAAGATCCTTAGACCTAACCACTAGGAAATCACACTAGCTCCCCCTCAGACCATTACCACTTGAGAAATAAATAACTCAGCTCCATCTTTGGTAAACACTGAACTCAGACCTCTAAGTCTCCAAGAGACCTAGACAACACTCAAGCACACTTCCTTCTTAGATCTTTGTACCTATCACCAATTTCTTAGTAACACAGCTACCCATAGGACCCTAATCCACTTTTAAGGATCCCCCTTAGTCTATACAACCATTTTATATCTACAAGACCTACAAGAACATCTACCATTACTTTAAACATCAACAAGAGTACCACATCACTATATAAGCTCACATACCTTTGCACTCAAGGCACCCTGTAAACCACCAAAGGCACTTTAATTATATAACCATACCTAAATAATGCTTATAATAAACCAAACTACTCATATATAACTAAAATATATAACGTTCTTTGGAAATATATCACAAAATTGCTCAATTTCTCCACTAGGCCTACTTAGACCTCGTATAGCCTTGTCTGGCCATTATAGACCTCATAACTCTCTATGTGTGCACTTTAAAATAATTAAATTTAATATCTAAATTCCACTACCATTCCCCCATATACATTAAAATAATGATATTCCAACACATCCTCCTTAGCCTACTTCCTTCTTTAGCCCTATTGCCTAATTCAGCCTCTTAAAAGACCAAAACTTGAGTAACTTGAAATATACTTACCTTCAGATCACTGTGAAACTTTTTTTAGCTACCCATTTATCCCTTTCAATTTATTTTAATCTTTTAGCCTCCAACTCCAAATATAGACCACTTATCTAAACATGCCCAAATCACTAGGTCTTTAAAGCAACAAGTAGTCAAAATTCAACCTCCAATCAATGCCATAACTTGAAAATACATCCACACCTATAGGTCAATTATCCACACTTATAGACCAAATTTAAATCTCCCATTCCATAGGGAACCATGACTTCCTTTAAGCCACCAAATGCATGCTCATGAGAATAAAAGCCAATGACAACTCAAAATGCTCCATCTAGCACAAAAGGATTCACCAACCTATGTAATCACCTAGATCATGTCTCAAACACACATATAGACCTTATTGAGCATATAAAACTTTATGATACATCTCCATTCATCAGATGACCCTTGAAACCAAGCAAACTAGGTACATAGCGTCATTACTTATAACAAGCACCTTGACCAAATGGTCAAAATCACATCTGGACAACTCATAAACATATCCAAGACTTATATTATGATTTGACATGTAAAAATAAACTTAAATAAAAAAATTTTAGTCTTATATCCTCAATATAATATCAAAAATCATATTGGACACACTCTAGGCAGTCATCACTACCAAAATTGGTCAACTCTAACTTTTGACCACAAAACTCACATTTGTGCTCATCAAGAACTCAAACCACATGGGGATGACTCATGGAAATATTCTTCATGCTCCCATAAAATCCACTTCTTCCTTATACTTTAAATCAACACCCATACCAAGCATCCAAAAATGATCAAAAATGTATTTTAGGACCAAGAGACTTGAACATACCTCTTGAACAATCATCCTTGATTTTTTCTCTTCACTAACCTGTAGGATAAATTAAACCTCATCAGGAAAGCTTGAAAATCTTCACAACATGGAAAAAATATTTTTATGCATTATTCAAATAACATAATCCATTAAGATTCAAATCATAGATCAACTAATTCTAATGGAGTAACTCAATTTCATGATTAAAAAAAAATAAGAGAACTTTGCATGTCACAATCTTTAACCTTTATAGGCATATTTAGATCATACACAATATATTTAAATGTCCTTTTTAAGACCATATTAGGTTACCAAAACATCAAGAGACTACTTCAAATCAAAAAAAATACTTCATGAATCTTTAATTATGGCAACAATACCTCTTAGACCACAGAACTCTTCTTGAAGACTCTTCATATATACATAAAGAATCAACTTCAGCAAGCACTATTTGGATTTGAAAACTTAGAACTTGTTATTTTTAGAACACTAAAACACTCTTTATGATATCAAAAAAATTACAACACATTTTTCATGACCTTTTGGGGACATCTATATATCAAAGAATATTCTCATATACTTTGATCAGCCATTTTGAGTGTCTAAGATTACCATTCAGCTTAGCTAGTCACACAACCTATCAATTTTGAGTCACAATAAACTTCCATAGGGATTTTCTTGAAAATACACACTTCTAGATTTTTCTTAGTGAACTATACCTTATCATATACTTTGTTTCCATTTTCTATGAGTCTTCTACATGCATAGATATCCATAAGACATTCACTTTTACTTAGAAAGCTTCATTGACTATCATATCTTCTATAGGTCTCAAGGAAGCCTAATTTCAATTACCTTGTTTGCTTAAATGAATAAATAATTAATAAATATGGTTCATAAACTCCTTAAAAATGGTGTACCCCTATCAAAATACATTGATGACAACTTCTAATAGATCTCACCATGCTTAAAATCCATCAAAACATATGCATATATTACCAAGGCACTATTAGGCTATGTTTCTCTTTCAATTGTATACCATTGCCTTTTAGGAAACCTACACATATTTTTACCTATCATTATTAATAAAAAAGAGACCATATTAAATAATCCATATCATACAACTCAAGTTTGATCTTGGATTTGGCTTCAATATAGTCCCTCTTTGAACTTGATAGTGCCAACATGCAGACCTTTGTGTAGAATTCAACTCTGATCTTCACTAAATTATTCATCATAGATCATCCTTCAAAATTCATCCATCTTGAAATCACAACTCAAAAAACATGAAGAACCATGACATCAACCACACTAATAAACAATAACTCCAACAACTTTTCCAACAAGCTAACTAGGTAGACAATAACCAAGCTACTCACAAGATGACCTTCTAAGTTCAGTAAGCCTCAAGAAGGACTTGATTTGATACCAGTTGTTTGAGAGTATATATTGAGAGGGGGGTGAATCATTAGTTAAAAATTCTTATTCAATTCCTTAAACTCATTCATCATACATGAACATGAAAGCATATACATGAACACAACATTTATGTGGGAAACCCTCTATGGGGAGAAAACCCACTCTCAATACTACAACAACAATGGAATACTATCTTATAATATTAATAAAATAAGAGACTTTAGACTATCACCAACTAATCAAGGAGCATCTACCCCTTAATGTAGTCCACCTCTAACTAGACCTTTAGCTAGCTCCAACTAGTAAAGAGCTGCAACCCCTTAGGTGATTAAGCACCCACTCAACCACCTCTACTCTAATTTCCACCACTAATATGATGCCTTCTACACCTTATGATGACCTTCTCTTACTCTAACACTTGTAATCCCATTCACAAACCATTCACTCAACCAAGTCACACTTTAGACTGTTAGGTCTAATGACTTGTTCACTCATGAATTGATCAGTCAAACATGACTAATTCTCTTCACCCTCTGAATTTCCTTAATGACCCATCTCTACTCGTTGACTAATCTCTTTCCTTCACTTGAATGTATACCCTCTCACACCTTCACGAATTGGCCAATTTGACCTTTTATATATATATATATATACATATACATATATACATATACATATATATACATACATACATACATATATATATATATATATAATATATATATATATATATGTATGTATGTATATATATGTATATGTATATATGTATATATATATGTGTGTGTGTGTGTGTGTGTGTGTGTGTATATATATATATATGTATATGTATATGTATATATATGTATATATATATATATATATATATATATATGTATATATATATGTATGTGTGTGTGTGTGTGTGTGTGTGTGTGTGTACCTATGGAGTGTTTGAGTTGGATTTATGACATGTATGAGGATATTTTATAAGGGTAAGCCAAGTATGTGAAGTATCTTTGCTGACCAATAAGGGTTAGATGATGGAGTGATATATATATATATATATATATCACTCCATCATCTAACCCTTATTGGTCAGCATATAAATATATATATATATATATATATATATATATATATATATATATATATATATATATATATATATATATATATATATATACGCTGACCAATAAGGGTTAGATGATGGAGTGATATATATCACTCCATCATATAGCCCTTATTGGTCAGCAAAGATACTTCACATAATTGGCTTACCCTTATAAAATATCCTCATATATGTCATAAATCCAACTCAAAAACTCTATAGGTCTTCCATACTTTATATATATATATATATATATATATATCACTCCATCATCTAACCCTTATTGGTCAGCAAAGATACTTCACATACTTGGCTTACCCTTATAAAATATCCTCATACATGTCATAAATCCAAATCAAAAACTCTATAGGTCATCCATACTTTAAAACAAGCTCAATCCTCCTTTAAATCTCAATTAGGCCTAATGCATTTAGCTCTTATAGGTCATTTGCCAAATATGACCATCTCCATGAGTAATATCCATCATAAATGCTTAAAACACATAAAAAATACCTATAATATATCATTTATCACTCAAAAATGGGTCTAAAACATCTAAAACTCCAAACCACTATTCCATCCAAGCCATTCTCTCCCTTACTCCAAGTCTTGCAAACACCTAAAAAATACTACCAAGAATAACTAAGGCATACTATTGATTTTATCAAAAACCCACCTAAAAAAATCAATTTATATGTCCTCCATGACATAAAAAACACCTATAAATCAATTTTTCACCATCACATAGCTCACATATGTCCAAACCAACTCAAACAAAGTGATAACTCAAATTGGTTATGCACACCAAAAACTCAGTCAAAGATCTTTGACTGATCCAACCAAAATAAAGAAAAAAATGAAGAAAAAGTCCATGTAATAAATTTTTGTGACTCATATAATACCACCAATCTCTCACTCACCTCAAAATCTACTCATAATATCTCAAATTAGCCTCTCCAAATAGGCCACTTCAGACTCCCTACAAGCTCCAAAAACTAGTCATGATGAACATGACATCTAACACTTGTGTAGATACTTCCTTGATCTTTAAATGAATTAATATGATCCTCAAACAACCTTATAAAATTTCAAATCACAAAATTCATATGCTTCAATGGCCACTTTGCTACTGTAAACCATTCTCACTATCATGGGTTCCAATATCTTGTCTTACACAGACTAGTCATTTTGTGAGCTCCTTATATCTATTTTATAAGCACAATTAACACTTAAAAATAATTAAAATAGGAGTTATATGTCTTTAAATAATACCCCAAACCATTTTTTCCATCCTTAAACACCTAAAATCAATCCTTAAATAAGTTCTCACTCTAACTAGCTTTTATTCACTGTTTGCTCCATTTCCACTCTAGTGACTAGTCAATTTAATTAACTTAGATAATTGACACAATGAATATTTATTTCCAAAAAAACTCTATTTACTTCAATAACAATTCTTGGAATTCAATCTCCAATAACTCTTATGCGTTGACTCAGTCAACCTTACTTGTAGCACTAAAATATTCAAAAATAAGCATATTTTTGTACCTTCTACTCACTACCCTAACACACCAAAACCATCTATAGATGCGTATAGGAGTCATCTATAGCTTCTAATATTATAAATTGGTCAACCAATCCATTATATGTCCTTTCTATCAATATCTCTCCAATCACTCCATTATGAGGGTTTATAAAGAATTTTTGACGTATTTACATTCTTAATAAATGTCCATAAATCTTTGTCCATCAATCCAATAAGAAATAATTGTAAAGGCTTCTTAGGTGCATGTTACACCTCTCCCCAAAATTCTCATGTCACCATGCAAATTCTACATGAACTAGTGAACATATAAACTTTCTTCTTGAGCTCAAAATGCACCATTCGAGCCACCTCTAAAACACATGAAGACATTTTTTGACTTTATATCTCCTTCTCTAACCTTATATCTCATAAAAATTCTTGAAAAAACTTTCCTTACCATCTTCCATGAAAAAACAAGATTCATCAACTTGTAAACACTCTTTGACCCTTCACAAGGCCTCACAGGCCCACCTAAGCCAACTAGGCCAATGGCCAAACTATCTTACAGACCACTAGCCACCTCTTGAAAACCATCTATATAACTTCTTAGCATCCTATACATATCCTACATGCATATTCCAAGAATACTAATCTCCTTATCATGTTATATCTCTCAAATTACTCAAAACCCCATAGGTAACCACGCATGGTCAAGCTCACAAGGCATAGGATGACTTTCACGCCACGTAAAGACCACCAAGAAGGACTCTAATCACTCTCTCCACCCTATGGACATACCATGTACTCTCTCTCCATTATCCATGCCATCCACTCATTCTTCCATAGAACCAACTACTCCCACAAGCTTTCACTAGTAACTAAGATTGAGCTGAGCACTAAGATCATGCATATTATACCAAGAACACTCTCATGTCACTTTTTCATCACTAATGACACTATGAATCAATGATAACACATATTTTCCACCAATATCCCTACAATTTTCAAGTGGAAATAAGATGACCAAGTTATCTTAGCCCAAGGTCTACCTCCCCTTCCTCAAGAAAACCCAAAATAATCTCTTACTTTTCATTTTTAGCTTGATTTTGAGTCCTATGTTACACCTCCACCAACTATTTCATCTTATCCTCACCCCATCACCCTTTGCCTTCATGGACCTATGGTATAGGAACTTAAAGAAGATCCTTTGGCTGAGGAAAATGTAGAACTCTTAAATAAAGTGTAGTTTTTGTCACTTAGATTTTTACCCTTTGAAAAGATGAAAAGATCTCCTCATCCAAGTGGTACAATGGAATCACCTTTATGTTTTTGGGTAGCTTAAGGAATGAGGTGAGTCTCTAAATAGGGATATCTCCCTTTATGTACCACTTAGGATTGAAACTACTACTAACTTTGGGGGGTGAAAAGGGAGAGAGATAACTGAAATAAAACTAACATAAGGGAGGTGATACACTAAATATATTGATGACATCCAACCATATGCATATTACACTTGAAATCAAAAGACAAACTAAACATACACTCTCCAATCTATGTCTTCTTGCATCAATGTTACATTGTGGGGTTATGGATGAATGTGAAAATATAGGAGGACTAGACAAGAGGCCATGAATGGCACTAATGAAGATACTAACTCACTTAAACTTTGACATTCCCTAGAACACATCACATTCCCTGTAAGAAGAAGCTACAAATAGGTGAGAGAATGTGACAACTTACTAAGGATTCCATAGTCTTCACTAAGAAAGTTCAACATTCAAGTAAATAAAACTATGAATAGTCATGGAAGAGATAATACTTATTCATTTTATTGATCAAAAGGTATACATATGAGTAAGGTTTCACCATACTCAAGTGGAGCATCCAATACAATGCCAAAATGGCTAGTTCTTATGGAACCTATGAGATAGAGAAGAAGAGAGAAGTCTAAGGGTCAAAAAGACACTTTTTAAGCTGATCCAAGGATTTTATTGTGAATTTGAAGAAGGTATGGGATGAAACATTTTAATTTCACCAGGTAAAAGTGTCAATTCAAGTCACAAACTTTATGAAAAGTGGCAAGAAAACTTCTCAACTGGCTCATAAAAACTACCTTCATGATTGGAGATATTTTAACATCTTATAACTAATTAGGAGGATTAAAAATTATTTTAATGAGGTTTAAGGACATCATAAATGCCTCTCCATGTATTATTTTTAGGCTTGGTCATCTATAATCACCTAAAGAGGAGCAATCATCATCTACTATCTAGAAAACTACTCTTCCATGCACCCTTCACACTTAGCTTCTAAAAAGAGATTAGTTTCTCATGAAAATCCATAAAAATTAGTGAATGACATTTTTAAACTCCCTCCATGTCCTTGAAATCATCAAATACACCTTAAAAATCCATTCACTTGAAGTTTTCACACTTTTCCCTAGTTTGTCCATTTGGCCAATTTTGACTAGTTAAATTGAAGCACCTTGTTTGGAAACTTAGAAGATTTTTAATGATATTAAATGACCATAGGGAATTATAAAAATTCTAAAACTTCCCTCAAAAATTTATTTCACCTTCAAACTCCTCCTATATCCTACACAACACAAAAAATGGTCAAAAATATAATGTTTCTATCATGTTCATATAGGTAAGTACATCCAATAATAATTTGGAGTATCTTAATGGAGTCCTTTCCAATATCTAATAGGTTTCATGATACAAATGTGCCATTAAATAATCTTTCCAACTCCATTTCTCCAAATAGGTCACTACAAGGGTTAAACAAGGGTTTTAGAGCAGTTTTGACTCTTAAACTTTGTTCATGAAATTTGGATGTCCAAGTTACCAACCAATTTCACTATTTTTATTTTCAATAACCTATCTAACTCCCCCAAACTTATTTTTATCCCATGTAGAGCCTCATGAAATATATGAGTGTCTAGACATGTTCTATCAAGCTCTTTTCCTTATTTCCACAATCCTAAGCTTGTCCTTGAGTCAAAAACGGATATTACTACAAATTTTATACCTTACAAAATCTCAAACACATATTTTTTACCCCCATAAACATTCCAAACATTTTACCAAGCTCATCTCATGCTCTAAGTGTGAAATACCTTCAATTTAGACATAGGCATTATCCTTGCCTAGTAGGCCTATTTACAAGCTGAAGCCCAAAATGAAATTTTTTATTTCCTCCATATATTAAATATATTTAAAATATCTATTAGGTTACCTTAAAAATGTTTCAAAATTCTAAAAATATTTTCCAAATTTGGAGAGTAAGTTGACCCTAAATCTATCTTCTAGGCCTAACCCTACTCAAGGAGGTTTGACAGCAAACCTAATGGTATAGGACACCATATATGGTTTCACTCATTATTTATTGGTTATTAATGTATTATTATAAATATTTAAACTTACTACACCTTCATAAGATGTCCTTGAGCTCTTTGAATTACCATTTCATCTTTTTTGTTCAAAATTATAGGTTCATGTCCAAAAGGAAGTATCCCTATATGAGATAAAATAGGGGGTACTTCCCATATTTTATAGAATAAATAACCATTTTATATGATTATTCAGGTTTTAAATACCCTATCCATAATTTTCCATCCCTTGGTCATATGGTTATACCCTTCAAAATCACTAAAAGTTGAGACAGACTTGCATTTGAGCATTGTGTACAGCGATTTAAGGAATAGCCTGATCTTTACTTAGAACTATTTATTATTTAAATATTCACTATGATATTATTTTATACATTTTAATTATATTATATATTTTATCTTAAATCCATTTAACACCCTGACCTCTAATATATCACTCACACTCCTTAACCTCTTAAGACTAGGTTTACAAGTTTTGACTATGTTCTGCCTTCCTTCCTCAAAACAACCCTTAAATGATAGTTTCAAGATGTTTCAGCCTATTTAACATGGTAATTTAATTTAAATAATTCCTATTTAATTATTTAATTCACCCAAGTTATTTTTAAACCCTTACTCCTATCGTAGGCAAGTCCATCTCTTACCCTGCCTTCACTAACTTGTACCCTACTATAGGTGCTTCCAAGGGTTTAGGGAGGTCTGTGTAAGTTTATTTCATCATGTTTGGGGATTTTTAATTAAACCAAATAATTTTTTATTTCATCACATAATACTTCATTAGGTTTAGCATGTTCATACCCCTTCATGTGCACCTTGGTTCATAAACTGAGAATTCATCCTATGACTGAGACACCTACTTTTCATTGATTCTTGTAGGTTACCATTTTATTTTTGGGATTCTTTATATTATTAAATTAATCATTTATTTAACCCTAAGGTTTCACAATATGTATTTCACCTTTAAATCATCTTGGGTTCACTTATAAGCTCAAAGGAGGCCCAAACTGTGTTCTCTTTAGACTGAGACACCCCTACCCTTAAGACTCTACTATAGGTGTGGGTTTATCCTTGAATTTGGTTGAAAAATTTATTAAGGATTAATTTTAAATATTTTTTATTAATTAAATAATTATTTTAACCATCTTTTATGTTTGAAACTACACCACCACGTAAGAACATCACTTTCATTACTCATTGTCAACATAGTCGTACACATTTAGTTGTGTGTGTTCATTGTCAAAAGGAAAGGTCTCTAAAAGTTTTTATAGGATAAAAAATATATATATAACCTCATATTATAATCCTAATTTTTAAAAAAATTCAAATTATTCTCACGTCCACAAGTGTGAAACATGTTCTCAAACTTTACCCATGACTGGTTGTAAATCCTCATTAGGTCTATTATACGGACTAGGAGTGTCCATGCAAGGTGAATAAAAATAAATCTATTAATTTGAAGATATTTTTAGGTCATGAGGTTCCTTTTAATCATTTTAACCAATACCAAATTTTATATTTTATAGTATTGTTATATTAGATCATAAGGTCACTTTGCAGTCCAAAAACTCTAGAATCTACTGTCTAGATCTAGTGGTTTTAGAGGCATATTTGGGCCTCATAATATTTGGTCTCCACCAATACATATAACTCAAAACCTTTATAATTTATTGTTTTATGATATATATAATACTATTGCATTATTAATTATCAAAGGTTAGTATGACACTATTATATGTTATCCACAAAAGGTGATGGTTCTTTGTTTTCCCTCTTTAGGGATTGTGGCTCAAAACTCAGTCATTTCATTTCCTTAAAGATGAATTTCACTCTTCATTTTTAAAACTACCTTTAAAAAAATGTATAAAATGATATTTCACCATATCAAGACAATAAATAAGGTTCCTTATATGTTTAAAACTCTTCACATGACTTCTACACTCTCTGCTTAGGCCCCCTGTAGGTGGTCATACAAATGTGCAGGTTGATAGTGGGGAAAGTATAGGTAGTGAAAATTATTTTTCCATACCATTAATTTAATAATTTTCCAAACACCCTAAAATTCCCTCCTCACATTAAAAATTACCTATAAAATGTATCACTACCTTATATCCAATGTGTATTCCTCCATTAGAACACCTGCAATTGCAAATTCTAATGGCAGACTATGCACATGTGTAGAGTATAACTATAAATAAAGAAGGTATTTTGGATAATGAGGTTTTAAGGTGGAGGGATAAATAATATTTCATTTAAAACATCTAAATAACACTAACACAACCCCCTGTAACTATTAACAAAGCATGAAACTCTAAAAATGTTGCAAGATGTTTGTCATTCCCAAAAGAAGATAGTCTATAAAAATAGGGTTATTAGCTCATAAAAACACATTAAAAATTTAAAAAAATCATGTTATTTATTAAATTACATATTAAAAATCATCTAGGACCAATCTCAAAAAAAATTATTGTATGAAATCCTCCAAACCAAGGCAAAACCTACATGGTATATGAAACAGCTAGTTGATTTGCATAGTCATCTTCATGAAGATGGTTCATTAAGCACAAGATAATATTATTAAAAATTATTATATTTAAATTAATATCTATAATTTAAATTTAACCTCCCTAAATCATTTTCCCTAAAATGTCTTGAGTTGTTTGTAACAAGTAAAAACCTGAAGGTCACTTTTGTGTGTCTAGAAAGCCAAAAAAGAAGCAAAACAATTTTGAGAAATAAATGAAACTTAAAAAGAAATTAAATCATGTATATTATTTTGGGGAAGATTAATAATCACATTTAAAAAATTTACAAGTGGCACACTTCCCAAAGAGGTCTTACAAGTGCCAAATTCTTCCTTTTCTTTAAGAAAATTGACTTTTCATCTGATGAACCTATAACTTTTTAGTCTTATCAATTACTTAATACTTTTAAGGACACATGGTACATTACATCATGTTTTTACACCTTCAAATTTCCCAATAAACTTTTATAAAGCATTAAATGCTTAATTTTGACCCTTAAAATGACCCAAAGAGATAAATGGACTTAAAAACTAATTGAATAAGACCAATATAACATTAATTTGCATAAATTAAACTATAATACACTCCATTAAACTCATATTAAACCCCATATTTTTACCTATGGGTTCCCTAATTTTACTAAAAATTTAAATTTGGTCAATAAATTGGTGATTCATAGGGGTAGTATACCTACTATACTAACTAGACCAGTAGCCTTATCAGTCCACTAGGTTTAGGAGTCATATAAATTTTGAGACAAACAAGGATAAATTTGAACATTAACTTTTATCTTGACTAAGATAATAAAACTAATGACTACCTTAACTACATGAAGCAAAGGGCACACACAACAAGGAAAGCAAGCAAACACACACACACACACACACACACACACACACACACACACACACACACACACACACGTGCTCAAATCACTTAGGATAAATAGAAAACAAACTATTATATACAACTAACAATGAACATACCTCCCCCTAGATCAAATGTAAAGTTTGAATTGTCACCTTCTTCATGAGATGGAACATGGAACAAATCATGCTTCTCCTTGGATTGGATGTCTTAAGGATCAGACTTGTTCTTTGGCACTTCAATTGTCATACTCTCAAGTATACCATATTCAAACAAGTCTACAATGTATAAGTATTCCTCTTTCATCGAAACATCTTCAACTTTGTCACGTGTATTTTCAATTTCAACTTCAAATGATGATTCAATAAGGTATACCTTCTTGTCTTCAATATTGTTCTCAATAAGATTAGGATTTCCTTCAGCTGCAAGCTTGTCTAGATCATAAAGTATCTTTGTAAAATCTATCCAATCTTGATCATTATCTTCCATAGAAACCTCTTCTTTCACCTTCTCATGTACTTGGCCCTCAACTTGGTAAAGTTCTTCAAGCTCTTGAAATATTTCTATTTATAGCTACCAATCATCCTTATCCTCTTTGTCATCTAATACCACTCCCTCTTCATGCTTGAAATGGTCATCCACAATCTCATGATCAGATATGGAGTCTTCTTCATGTGGCTCTTTCTTCAAATCTTGGGCATATTCCTCATGATTACACATCCCCTCAAATATGGATGCAAGAGCTTATGAATTATCCTTTTGTTCACTAAGGGGAGTCTCTATGGTAATCTCTTCTTCCTAATCACTCATGATGTCTTCTTGATCAGCCATGAATTGATCTTTTTCATCTTCACTTTCTCTTAACAAGATAGGCTCTTCTTCTAGAATTTCCTCTTTTCCACAAAGAAAGCATTCTTCATTATCAACCAAACAAGGAGATTCAACATAAGAACCTACATCTTCTTCATCACTTAATACCTCTTGAGGGCTTTCAAATTGAACCTCAACTAGCATAATTTGATCTTGTTTTTCAAGGGATAAAAGATATTCAACTTATTTCATGGTGATGCCAAGACTAGGCATCTTGAAATCTAGTGACCTAGCCCAATGAGGCTGCTAAGGAGTTGCATTCTCTTCAAGTAAGAGTTTTGAATTTTCTTCAACTAGTTACTATTCTTTAATTTCCCACACCACATGTCCATCAAAGAAAATTTTGATGGAATGGGGACAAAAATAACTAGTTTCTGAAGGTGGGACATACAACTCAAAATCAGATTGAGAATTCAATGTAAGAGACTCTTTGGGAAGTTATTGAGGAAGGGGAGATGGGGTGTGTTTAGGCATAGGATCTTCTTTTGTGTCTAAACCTTCAATCACACCTTGACTTAGAAATTTCATCTTTTCTTCTAACTCATCTATTTTCTTGGCTAGGTTCTCTTGGAAAATATTTTCTTGAATGTCATAGGATACATCATGAGCACATGGAATGCATGAGGGTTGCCATGGAACCAATAAGATTCTTGAGGAAGGGTGGGAGGGACTTTCAAAGGATCAACTCCATTCTCCCCTTCACACTCTTTGACAATGTTTCTATCTTCCTTCTTTTCCCATGACTCTAATATATTTTTATATCTTAGGATATTAGTATTAGAATAATTTTCTTGAGGAAGGATGGGAGGAGTTTGTATAGGATCAAGAGTCTTCTCAACCTCACATTCTTTGACAAGACTTGTCTCCTCTTTCTTTCCCCATGACTCCACTATCTTGTTCCAACTTAAGAAATTGAAATTATGAGTCTCCTTTTGAGGTGGTGGGGATGCATGGTGAGACATAAATGAGGGCTTGAACTCCACTTCTTTTTCTTCCAACATAGACTACTGCATATGCATATTTTGTCAATAAAATTTTCCTATCAAGATTATCTTTAAACAAAAGGCTTCTCTTTCTACTTCTCTTTTCCATCTGATTGGGAAAAGGATGACTTTGATATGCTTGATTTGGCTCATGATTAAGGGGTAAATGTGGATGATAATAAACTTGAGGAGGTGGATATGAATTTTGATAGACTTGGTGAGGCTACCTCTCATGAATTCTTAGCTTATCTTTCAAGGATGCAATCAAACCATTCACATCTAGCATCTCATTTGTAAGCCTTTAGCAATTAGCTCTTTCAATAGGTGCCCACTCTCTCTTTACTATCTCTAATTCATTTCTCACTTAATATATGGAATGAATAGTAATATTTTGACCACATCCCCTTTGACTATAAAGATCTATCATATACTTTTCATACTCCAAAAGAGTTTGTTTGACGGTGGAAATGGGTTGAGTTGAGAAGTGACTAGGTTAACTAGGAACAAGACATTGAGAAGGTTGACTATAGGACTAGTAAGAATCATATATGGGATGGATATGACCATATTGAGACTAAAAAACATAATATTTGGGATGATACACTTCATGATAGGGTTGGTTAATAACTTTCTCATATTGATAAGGAATGGCACAAGCTTGAAATGTCTCACCAACTTTTATAGATAAAAAATCAACACCAAAGTCAGCCATGAAAATTCATTGAAATAATAAAACAAATAAATAAATTGATAAAAATATTCAAAGGATAACCTAGGTTGCTTGACCATTTGATATATCTTTGGAATCACCATTAATGCTTGAATAGATGCCTCTAAAGGCTGATGTGTTAAAGGACAACACTAAAAATCCTCCAACTCTTGGAACAAGAGTCCCACTGGGCATACCAAAAAATATTGTCACTTTTATTTTTACCCTTTGAGGAGATTAAAATTTCTCCTCATCTAAGTGGCACAATGGAATATTCTCTAGGCTTGTGGGCAGCTTAAGGAATGAGGTGAGTTTCTAGATAGGGCTAGCTCCCTTGATGTGCCACTTAGGATTACAAATACTTCTAAATTTTGGGGGTGAAAAGGGAGAGAGATAACTAAAATAAAACTAACCTAAGGGATGTGATACACCAAATATATTTATTACATCCAACCATATGTATATTACACTTGAAATCAAAGGACAAACTAAGCATACACTCTCCAATCTATGTCTTCTTGCATCAATGTTACATTGTGGGGTTATAAATGAATGTGCAAGGCTAGGAGGAATAGACAAGAGTAATTTAATGGCACTAATGAAGATACTAACTCACATAAACTTTGACATTTCCTGTAACACATCACATGCCCTATGTCATGTCCCCTTTTTCGTGGACATTGACAGGCTTGATGATTAGCCTATTATGCGACCTTCGTAGGCTAATTGGATGGATAGAGGGTCATGATGGAGATTGGCTTGGCTTTGATTTACAGAATTCCTATAGTTGGCTCTCATTCAGGTTATTTTAGACACATTAGGCCTGAGCTCCTATTATTTAGGGATATCTGACATACATCGGAGCACCCTTGTTTTGATATGATCATGTGCAGAATCACTCCCTGATTCCCCAGCTTCAGACGGTTCGAGGATCCGACATGTATTGAGGGAGATATTAATATTTGATTGATTTAATCAAATATTAATTATTTGGTCTAATTTTAAATGAGATATTAATTAATTATTAATTAATTAATTATTTGGTCTAATTTTAAATTAGATATTAATTAATTATTAATTATTAATTAATTGGTCTAATTTTAAGACCCAAGTTCTAATTTGAGGAATTCTAATTTTAGAAGCCCAAGTTCTAATTTGAGGAATTCTAATTTTAGAACCCCAAGTTCTAATTTGAGGAAATCTAATTTTAGCAAGCACACCTTTGGGAAAGGTATAAGAGTTTCTCATGGGAGAGAGTTTGGATTGTGCATAGATTATTGATTATTGAAAATTGAAGAAATTCTTCTGTGAAGACTGAGCCAAGGGTTCCAGGATTCCATTTGCAGTGGAGAACGTCAACTCTTCATTGTGTGCGATTCAGAGGTTGTGAAAGATCAGCCGATTTATTGCCAAATTGAGAGATAGCTTCATCCAGAAGTTATCACAGAGATACAGATCTGAGAGATAGCTTCATCCAGAAGTTATCACAGAATTCCAGGGTTGAGAGATAACTTCACACAGAAGTTTATCACAGGGTTTACAGGTATTTTTATTATTTTTGGGTTTTGATTCAAGAATTATACAGATAGAAATATTCTGTATTAGAATAGTATATCTTCAGATCAGGTTGTTCAGCTATCAGGGGATTAGAACAGACAGGTTGGCGGCCGTACCAAGTCCGTACAGGTCCGTACAGATCCGATCAGGCACCGACATCGGCAGAGAGAGGGCTTATAGCGACCGACATCGGTCGACTGAGGACCGACGTCGGCAGAAAGCCGACTGACAGAGACCGACGTCGGTGAGATATCGACCGACGACGGCGTCTGTGTGTCGACACAGAAAGGCCGAGACCCTTCCAGATTTAGATTGCACTCCCAGATTTGCAAAACACAGGTTTTTTAAGACCAGACTGTAATATTCTTTAATTTGTATGCCAGAGACTCAATTGTGTAATCATCCAGAAGAACAAGTAATGAGATCTTGATTTGTTATTAAGAGATTATACTGTGATTTGTTTATGCTTATTTGAATATATTCTGCAAGTTTGTATTGTGATCAGAGTTTTATGAGTTTATATATTCCTGTTTGAAGGGGATATTACAGTGGTATCAGAGCTTTGGTCTTTGGTATCAGAGTTTTTGTGCAGATAAGAGAGCCCCTAAGTAAGGGACATCACAGTGGTATCAGAGCCAAATTCCTGCCATCCTGTTGGGCACATCAGAGCTAATGTCTTGCCATCCTGTTGGGTAGTTTGGGTAGGTTGAATTAGTGAAGTATCCATGATGACTTCAAGTACTCAGAAACAGTGGGACAAGGATATGAAGAAGCTGAAACAAAGTTTGAACCAGTTGGTTGAAACCCAGAGGAGGATGAATGAAACTCTTTCAGATCCTACATTTGAAGACAAATTATTACGGTATATGGCATCCATTCGTACAAGGTCCACATCACAAAACAGAACGAAGGAGAAATAAGAGGTCTCAACAGTGGTTGAGGGAAGCGCTACACCAATTGTTAGACATGTGGATGAGATTAGTCATGGGGATTTAGACTCTCAGTTAGTTGCAGAGGACGTGGGGGCGGGAAATTGTGATGATGAGATAGTTTCAGCAATAGTTTCTTCAGAGTTAGATGAGGATGAGTCTGATGCTTGCACTCAGAGTGTACAGGTGTGCTCAGATGTTAGTGCACTGAGGGTTGATGATCTCTCAGTTATGACAAAGATTGTAGAAGAGTCCCAGGATCTGATTATTGCAGATGATGCTCAGGAGATTGCAGTGGACAGTTTTGAGGACTTAGTTTCACCGGTTGTTTCTTTCCATATGGAAGAATTAGATAGTGATGCTACAGTTGTTGATACTCTGTATGTTGATATGAGCTATGGAGTTGATTCACAGAGTATGGATGGTAGTACTCCAGAGATCAGTGATTCTGAGTCTACTCTTTTGGACCATGCATCAGAGGAGGATTGTAGGAGACAGTCTAGCCAGTGCCACCATGTGTCTAGTCAGCTGAGAGTTAGTGAGCGAGACATTGCTACCGCTTGTAAGCATTTTGATGATGCTCGTCAGTTGTTAGCAGTTTATGGATGGGGTTCTCCTACTAGCATCGAGCAGGGAGGCAATTATTTGTCCTTGACAGAGATCCACTCTTTATGGGAGGCTATCCAGATTTTGAGACAGGACTATATGCAGTTGGTCACTGACAGAGATTATCTTATAGAGTGGGGCGGCACAGCGTATGATGCATTATTGGCCAAGGAAGATAAGGTGAGTGAGCTTACTCAGCAGCTCGAGGTGACTTCTGAGATTCTTGAGAGTACGCAGTTGGCTTTCAAGGAGTCACAGTTTCATTTGGCTAAGGTGACTACAGAGTTGGAGCATTTACGGTCTTCACCGGTACTAGGCCCAGTCCATTTATATATTGAGATGGTTGGTGGTGAGTACATTCCTGCAGGGGTCACTGAGGAGCATGTTATTGACGCTGACACCCATGTTCAGGTTTTGGGAGTACCTGATTCTGATGAGTTGGAGATACCAGTGGAGTCGAGTCTCCAGATTGATTCTCCTCACGCATATGATAGTGTGGTACTGTTCGTTGTGCCACAGTTACAGAGGGATCAGTTATGGGATGGATTAACACCATCTTTTGTAGATGGAATTCGCAGTTGCCCAGTACACAGTCTACAGTATCGACACATCCAGGGCAGTTGTGATTTCAGAGATTGGTTGAGTTGTGTTCACCAATTTGATTATGGGTTCCTCTTTGTTTTACTTCTGATGATATTGCAGGTACTCACATTGATTCACAGCAGTGTAGGGCATAACTACATTTGGGATCCAGGAGGATTGAGTGGTTCATTGTTCTGAGATTGCTTGGGGACAAGCAATTTCAGGAGGGGCGGATTGTCATGTCCCCTTTTTCGTGGACATTGACAGGCTTGATGATTAGCCTATTATGCGACCTTCATAGGCTAATTGGATGGATAGAGGGTCATGATGGAGATTGGCTTGGCTTTGATTTACAGAATTCCTATAGTTGGCTCTCATTCAAGTTATTTTAGACACATTAGGCCTGAGCTCCTATTATTTAGGGATATTTGACATACATCGGAGCACCCTTGTTTTGATATGATCATGTGCAGAATCACTCCCTGATTCCCCAGCTTCAGACGGTTCGAGGATCCGACATGTATTGAGGGAGATATTAATATTTGATTGATTTAATCAAATATTAATTATTTGGTCTAATTTTAAATGAGATATTAATTAATTATTAATTAATTAATTATTTGGTCTAATTTTAAATTAGATATTAATTAATTATTAATTATTAATTAATTGGTCTAATTTTAAGACCCAAGTTCTAATTTGAGGAATTCTAATTTTAGAAGCCCAAGTTCTAATTTGAGGAATTCTAATTTTAGAACCCCAAGTTCTAATTTGAGGAAATCTAATTTTAGCAAGCACACCTTTGGGAAAGGTATAAGAGTTTCTCATGGGAGAGAGTTTGGATTGTGCATAGATTATTGATTATTGAAAATTGAAGAAATTCTTCTGTGAAGACTGAGCCAAGGGTTCCAGGATTCCATTTGCAGTGGAGAACGTCAACTCTTCATTGTGTGCGATTCAGAGGTTGTGAAAGATCAGCCGATTTATTGCCAAATTGAGAGATAGCTTCATCCAGAAGTTATCACAGAGATACAGATCTGAGAGATAGCTTCATCCAGAAGTTATCACAGAATTCCAGGGTTGAGAGATAACTTCACACAGAAGTTTATCACAGGGTTTACAGGTATTTTTATTATTTTTGGGTTTTGATTCAAGAATTATACAGATAGAAATATTCTGTATTAGAATAGTATATCTTCAGATCAGGCTGTTCAGCTATCAGGGGATTAGAACAGACAGGTTGGTGGCCGTACCAAGTCCGTACAGGTCCGTACAGATCCGATCAGGCACCGACATCGGCAGAGAGAGGGCTTATAGCGACCGACATCGGTCGACTGAGGACCGACGTCGGCAGAAAGCCGACTGACAGAGACCGACGTCGGTGAGATATCGACTGACGACGGCGTCTGTGTGTCGACACAGAAAGGCTGAGACCCTTCCAGATTTAGATTGCACTCCCAGATTTGCAAAACACAGGTTTTTTAAGACCAGACTGTAATATTCTTTAATTTGTATGCCAGAGACTCAATTGTGTAATCATCCAGAAGAACAAGTAATGAGATCTTGATTTGTTATTAAGAGATTATACTGTGATTTGTTTATGCTTATTTGAATATATTCTGCAAGTTTGTATTGTGATCAGAGTTTTATGAGTTTATATATTCCTGTTTGAAGGGGATATTACAGTGGTATCAGAGCTTTGGTCTTTGGTATCAGAGTTTTTGTGCAGATAAGAGAGCCCCTAAGTAAGGGACATCACACCCTACAAGAAGAAGCTACAAATAGGTGAGAGAATGTGACAACTTGATAAAGAATCCATAGTCTTCACTAAGCAAATTTAACATTAAAGTAAATAAAACTATTAATAGTCATGGAAGAGGTAAAACTTAGTCATTTTATTAATCAAAAGGTATAAAAATGATTAGGGATTCACCATACTTAGGTGGAGCATCCAATACAATGCCAAAATAGCTTGTTCTTATAAAACTTATGAGAGAGAGAAGAGAGAATTCCAATGGTCACAAGGACACTTGTCAAGCTGATCCAATGATTTTATTGTGCATTTTAAGAGGTAATGGGATGAACCATGTAATTTCATGAGCTAAAAGTGTCAATTCAAGTCACAAACTTCATGAAAAGTGGCAAGAAAACTTCTCAATTGGCTCTAAAAAACTGCCTTCATGATTGGAGTTATTTGAACATCCTATAACTTATGAAGTTTAATTACATCATAAATGCCTCTCCATGCATTATTTTTAGGCTTGGTCATCTAAAATCACCTAGAGAGGAGTAATCATCATCAATTATCCAAAAAGTTATTCTTTCATGCACCCTTCATGCATGGCTTCCAAAGAGAGATCAGTTTCTCATGAAAATACATAAAATTTAGTTAATTTAATGTTTTAATTACCTTTATATCCTTGTGATCATTAGTTACACCTTAAAAAGTCATTCACTTGAAGTTTTCACACTTCTTCCTAGCTTGTCCATTTGACCACTTTTGACTGGCTGAGTTAAAGCACCTAGTTTGGATACTTATAATATTTTTAATGAAATTAAATGACCATAGAGATTTATAAAAAGTCTAAAAATTCCCTCAAAATTTTATTTCACCATCAAACTCCTCTTGTGTTTTACATGTACAAAACAAAAAGTTGTCAAAAATACCATGTTTATGCCATGTCTGTATAGTTTCATACATCCAAAAATCATGTGGAGTAGATTTAGGTAGTCTTATCCAAGGTAAAATATGTTTCATGATCCAAATGTTCCATTAAATCATATTTCCAAATCTATTTCTCCAAACTTGTCACTACAAGGGTTTAACAAGGGTTTTAGAGTAGTTTTGACTCTTAAGCTTTGTTCATGAAAATTGGACATCCAAGTTGCCAACCAATTTCACTAGTTTGATGTTCAAGGACATTTATAACTCCCCCAAACTCTTTTGGATCCCCTACAGAGCCTCATGAAATATATGAGTGTCTAAACATGTTCTATCAAGATTTTTTCCTTATTTTCATAGGCCTAAGCTTGTCCTTGAGTCAAAAATGGATCTTCATAAATATTTTATACCTTAAAAAAGATAAAACACATATTTTTTATCCCCATGAACATTCCAAACATGTTACCAATCTCATCTCATGCTCTAAGTGTGAAATACCTTCAATTTAGACATAGGCCTTATCCTTACCTAGTAGGCATGTTTACAATCTTAAGCCCAAAATGACATTTTTGATATCCTCACTATATTAAATAGATTTAAAATATCTATTATTTTCCCTTAAACATGTTTCAAAAGGCTAAAAAAAATTTCCAAAGTTGGAGAGTAATTTGACCCTAAATCTATCTTCTAGGCCTAACCCTGCTCAAGGAGGTTTGTATGCAAACCTGATGGTCTGGGACACCATATATGGTTTCAATCATTATTTATTGGTTATTTATTTATTATTATACATATTTAAACTTAATTAACCTTCTTTAGAGGTTATTGAGCTGTTTGAATTACCATTTCACCTTTTTTGTTCAAAACTACATGTTCATGCCCAAAGGGAAGTACCCCCTCTTTGAGATGAAATAGGTGGTACTTACCCTATTTTTCCAAAATAAATAAATAAATTTTATGCCTATTTAGGTTTTAAATACCCTCTCTATCATTTTTCATCCCTTTGTCATATGGTTAGACCCTTAAAAATCACTAAAAGCTGAGATAGACTTGCTTTTGAGCATTGTGTGTGTAGGGGTTTAAGGAATAGACTAATCCTTGCTTGCTTGGAACTCTTTATAAATTCAATACTCACTATGATATTATTTTATAAATTTTAATGATAATTATATAGTGGATATAAAATCCATTTAACACCCTGACCTCTAATATATCATTCACACTCAACCTCTTAAGACTAGGTTTACAAGTTTTGACTGTGTTCTGCCTTTCTTCCTCAAAATGAGACTTTAATGATAGTTTAAAGATGTTCAGGCCTATTTAAAATTATAATTTCCTTTAAATAATTCATATTTAATTCTTTAATTCACCCAAGTTATTTTTAAACCCTTACTCCTTTCCTAGGGAAGTTCATCTCTTACCCTGCCTTCACTAACTTGTACCCTATTATAGGTTATTTTAGGGGTTTAGAGAGGTGTGTGTAAGTGTATTTCATCATGTTTTTGGATTTTTAATTCACTTAAATAATTTTTTTATTTTATCACATAATACTTCATTAGATTCAGCATGATCATACCCCTTCATCTACACCTTGGTTCATAAACTAAGAATTCATCTTATAACTGAGACACCTACATTTCATTGATTGTTGTAGGTTACCATTTTATTTATGTGATTTATTATATTTTTAAATGACTCCTTAAGTTCACCCTAAGGTCACACAATATTTATGTCACCTTTAATTCATCGTGGCTTTACTTATATGCTCAAAGGAGGCCCAAACTATGTTCTCTTTGGACTAAGACACCCCTACCCTTAAGACTCTGCTATAGGTGTGGATTTCTCCTTATGAATTGGTTGAAAAAATGATTAAGGATTCATTTTAAATCATATTTATTCATTAAAAAATTATTTGAACCATTATTTTATGTTAAAACTACACCACCATGTAGGAACATCACTTTCATTGCTCACTATCAACATAGTCATACACATTTAGTTCTGTGTGTTCATTGTCAAAAAGAAAGGTATCTAAAAGTGTTTATAAGATCAAAACTCTATATTTAACCTTATATTATAATCCTCATGTTCCACCAAGTTAAAATTATTCTCAAGTCCACAAATATGAAACATGTTCTCAAACTTTACCCATGACTAGCTACAGATCCTGATTAGGTCTATTATATGGACTAGGAATGTCCATGCAAGGAAAGTAAAAGTATATCTATTCCTTTGAAGATATTTTTAGGCCATGAGGTTCAATTTAATCATTTTAAACCAATACCAAATTTTATATGTTTTATAATTTTTAGACTAGAGCATAAGGTCACTTTGCAATCTAAAGACTAGAATCTATTACCTAGTTCTGGTGGTTTCAAAGGCATATTTGGGCCTTATAATAATTAGTCTCCATGAATCCATCTGACTCAAAACATTTCCAAGTTATTTTCATATGATATATATATAATAATATTTCATTATAAATGATCAAAGGTTAGTATGACACTGTTATATGTTATCCACAAAAGGTGATAGTTCTCTATTTTCCCTCTTGAGGGACTGTGGCTCAAAACTCAGCCATTTCATTTCCTTGAAGATGACCTTCACTCTTCATTTTTAAACCTACCTTTTAAAAAAATTATACCATTCTCTTTCCCATATCAATATAATAAATAAGGTTATTCAAATGTTTAAAACTCTCCACATGACTTCTACACTCTCTGCTCAGGCCCCTTGTAGGTGGTCATACAAATGTGTAGGCTGACATTGGGGAAAGTATAGGAAGTGAACATTATTTTTCCATCCCATGAATTAAATACTTGTAAAAACACCATAAAATTAATTCCTCTCATTCAAAATGACATATAATAGGTATCACTACCTTATTTCTAATGTGGATTCCTCCATTAGAACACCTACAATTACACACTCCAATGGTAGACTGTGCACATGTTTAGAATATGACTGTAAATCATGAATGTGTTATATATAATGAGGTTTTAAGGTGGAGGGAGAAACAATATTACCTTTAAAACATATAAATAAAACTAAACAACCCCTTAGAGATGCTGACAAAGTATGAAACTCTAAAAATAGTGCAAGAAATCTATCATTCCCAAAAGAAGGCAGTCTATAAAACTAAGATTATTATCTCAACAAAATACCTTAGAACTTTAAAAAAACTAGGTAGGTATTAGGGTACATATTAAACATCATCTATAACCAATATTATCAGGTTTATTGTATGGAATCCTCCAAATAAAGGCAAAACATGTAGGGTGCATGAAACAGTGAGTTGATTTGCATACTCAAATTCATAAGGATGGATCATGAATAACAAACCTCCATTATTAAAAATTATTATATTTAAATTAATTTATATGATTTAAATTTAGCCTCCCCAAATCATTTTCCTTGAAACACCCTGAGTTGTTTGTACTAAGCAAAAACCTGAAGGTCACTTTTATGTGTCTAAAAATCCAAAAAAGAAGTAGAACGGTTTTGAGAAATAAATGAAACTTCCAAAGAAATTAAATAATTTATATGAATTTTTAGAATATTAATAGTCACATTTAAAAAATTTACAAGTGGCACACTACCCAAGGAGTTCGTACAAGTGCTAAATTCTTCCTTTTCTTTAAGAAAACTAACTTTTCTTCTAATGAACCTACAAATTTTTAGTATTATTAGTTAATTAAGACTTTTAAGGACACATGGTACATTAAATAATGTTTTTAAACCTTCAAATTTTCCAAGAAACTTGTACAAATCATTAAATGCTCAATTTTGACCCTTAAAATGACCTAAAGAGATAAATGGACTTAAAAACTAATTGACCAAGGCTAATATAACATTAATTGTCATAAATTGAAATATAATACACCCCATGACACTCATATTACATCCCGTATAGACCTATAAAATCAATTTTTTACCTATAAGTACCCCAATTTGATTAAAAAGTTAAATTTGGTCAACAGTAGCTCCTTGGCAGCCTCATTGGGCTATGTCACATGATTATAAGATGCCTAGTCATGGCAGCACCAAGAAGGAGAAGGCGATTGAATATATTGCATCCCTTGAGAATCAAGATCAAATTATGATAGATGAGATACAATTTGAAATCCCTCAAGAGGTCCTAAGTGTTGAAGAAGAGGTGAGTCCTTTTGTTGATTCTCATTGTTTGGTTGATAATGAAGAGGGCCTTCCTTGTATCAAAGAGGAAATATTAGGTGAAGTAATTTTGGATTATAATGAAGAGGATGAAGTATATTATCTTGTTATTCCCCTTCAAGATGCTGATCAAAGAGAGGATGAAGACTTGAGGTAGCAGTTTGAAAACATTTACAATGAGTTTGAGTCTCTCAAGGGGTTTACAACTTCTTTAGAGCTGATTACAAGTGATGGTAAGCAAGATGACATTGTCCAAGATGTCATAGATGAGCAAGTGAAAATTTCACATCATCCTTTAGAGTTCAAGACAAGTTTCTATTTACCTCAGTCTTCTAAGAAACTTGAAACCATTCCTCTTGAAGTCATGCCTATAAAGAAGATGAAATTTGATCATGAGATGGAGAGTGGGAAGCACTATGAGGTATGTGTACAAGGCCAAGAGGAATAATTTTACATTGGAGACCAATTTGAAAATGATCTACTTAAGAGCATAGTAATTGAAGTGCCAAGAAATAAGTCTGATCTATCAAGTGTTCAATCTAAAGAGAAACATGCTTAGCACCATGATTCATCTCATGGAGAAGGAGATGCAAAAAACTTTCCTTTTGATCCTAGAAAGGGATGTATGATCAATTGTTAGTTGTATGTTTCATATTTTTCCTAAGTGTTTTAAGCACATGTTGTCTTGTTAGTGTGTTTATTTTACTTTGTGTGCCCTTTATTTTGTGTGGTTGAGGTAGTCAAGTGGTCTTATCTTGATCAAAGCTTATGTTCAAAGGTCTCCTTGTTTTGTTTTAGACTTCAAATGACTCCCTAAGCCAAATGGACTGATAAGGCTACTATTTTAGTTAGTATAACAGGCATACTACCCCTATCAGTCACTAATTTATTGACCAAAGTTGACCCTACAGGTCAAATTGGGACCCCTATAAGTAAAAAAATTATTTTTAGATGTTTTAGGGGGTTTAACATTTGGTCATAAGGTGTATTACATGTCTTTTGATGGAATTTAATCTCACATTAGCCTTGGTCATTAGTCATATTAGTAAATTTATTATTTTGAGTCATTTGGGGGTCATAAAAGGGGCATTTAATGACTTTTATGACTTCCTTAGGAAGTGTGAGGCTTTAAAAAGGTTATATCACATGCCATGTGTCCCATTTTGTCTTTAGTAACTATTACTAACTGAAACATGGTATGTTATTCAGAAAAGGATATAGTTTTATTGAAAATTTGAGTATTTAATGAGGTGTACAAAATTATACAACCTCTTATATTTTTGGACATTTTAGGAGTGTCCCTTGGTCTTCCATACACTTTAGTGATCAGTTTGACTAGAAACTTCAAAAAATGAAGAACCCCACTTATCTCTCCATCCACTAGGCTTGGAAAGCAAAAGTGGTCTTTAGGTTTGTACTTGGTATGGTTAGCATGAGAGGTTTCACAAAAAAATATCTTATGGGTCTGTTATATACTCATTCAAATTATATTTGACTTTTGGTTATAGAGTAATGGTGTCTTGTGCTTTATGAACCATTATTAAGAAGTTAAACTATCTGATTCACTTTGCTTATCTTTTCACCCTATAGGTTTTTCCTTGTTTTACATAATTATACAAAATTCACCTATTGATTTTGTTTATAAATGGTTATTACTCCCTCCTTAAATTATTCCCATGCTTGGTTTAGTGTTTCAAGTTGTCTAGATATGCAAATCATCTCATGTTGTAAGAAAGGTACCATTCTATGTTGTTGGTAGGTTTCAAATATTTATAGAACCTTCATGATGTATTAATGGATTAAGAGGGTGGGAATAGGTTTTTTATCATTTTTTCCATGTCCTCTCAATCCCCTCACCTTTAAATATTATTCTCTAATAAATATTTCATGGATTTGTAGCCATATACAACATACACAGTCTGCCATGAACATATTTATCAATAAGTGCCTTAGAGGGTAAACATCACATTAGAATGGAGGTTATAAGACTTGTTTCAACATATTATTAATGATAAAATCCTTTTGAATAATTGGTGAAGATATCAAGCCTACTCATGAGACCATTCACTATATACATGATTCCAATTCTGCTCACTGCCTACCTGCAACTAAAAAACTATTCACCTACAGGTGCCCTCATAGGACCTAGCATATTGAAAGGAAGTTTTAAGTTGAACATGGTTTTATATGATGAATATATTACAGTTTTAATCATTTAAGAGAGGCATAAACTCATTAAATGTCAAGAAACAGTACATTACCTATTATCCTCAAACATTGCATGTACATGACCATAACCACCTACAAGTGGTACCATAGAAAGAAAAGGAATCATTTTTAAGTGTTTTAATAGATGATGAAACTCTCCTTGAGGTTATAGTTTGAATAAAAATTCATGATATACCTACTTGAAAATATAGGTTGGCAAATAGAAGTGGGAATCTTCCATAAGAAATGACTGTGGAATTCAAGGATCTATTCCTTAAACATGCAAAATAGAACACCTAGCTATTTTGGAGAGATTTTATAAAAATTCCATATTATATTTTGATTAATCATATTTCATTAATTATATATATTATACATAGGATAAATACTTGGGAAAAATTGGAAGGTAGAGGATCAGTGGAGGATGATTGTTGAGGAGTTCCAATATGCACTTTTATGCACTGAGTTTAAGCAGTAATATCTACAAGTTTGGAAGGTACAAGGTGACATTAACACTTCAAGGTGATGATGAGGCATACTTACTTATTTTTAATGGCCTTATTTAGTTAAATATACACCAGTTCACATAGATATCATTAAGATAGGGTGATATATAGTGTTTTAGGGCACTTAAACACCTATAGGTGTCTCTCCCTCTAGAAATTAACACCTACAGGTTGGTTGTAGGGTCATTATGGATAGTAGACTATATACCTTGGTGATGGAGCTAATTTAAATAATTTACATGAAAATTATATTTATGGCATGGTGTGTAAATTTTCAAGGAGGGAATAAAGCATACATTAAAATCCTAGGTCATATAATCTACACCTACAGGTCCTCATGACTCCAACACAATCATCTATAAGTGAATGTATAATTAAAGTGACTTATTTGAGGTATATCATAAGTATTTGACATGGAAGGTATATATCATATGTAACTAAATTATCCTTTGTATGTATTTTATGGATTCAATAGGACCCCATATCAATGTAAGTAGTCCCAAGGAGGTAACTTGCACCTACAAGTAGGGTAACACACTCAACTACCTATGATGGGTCTTGAGATATTTTTAACCTCCAAAGTGTGATATGAGTAGAAGAATAGGTGAAATAAGTATTGGAAAATTTTAGTAAATCCTATGCACTATTTTAATGCCTAATCCATACACACACATCTATAGGTGACCTCTTAAATAGAGATACAACTAATAAGGTTACACATAGTCTTGACTGTTTAATGTATGGAAAGAGGTATGTAAGGAGTTGAGGTGTTTAAAAAACATATAATTTATTAATGATGATCATGAAAATATATATAGTCTTTTTTTATTGTAAATTAAATAAAATAAAGGCTCCAACCATGCATACTCAATCCACATATGAAATTCCTACACACAGTCCATTTTGCACAAGCCTATCTTGGGTTTTGTTGAGGTTGGGGGGTCTATGAGTAAGATAAAGGGGGAAAAAATTGGATATAATCCTTACAACTTGAATAATCCTATCCAATACCTACTTGGTTTGGACAAATAAGGGAATTTCCCTCTATTTTGTCTCAGATAGAGGGCACTCCCATTAGGCACAAAACCTACAATTTTGGAGAATAAGGTATAAATATGAGCTGAAAAGCTAAGGAGAAATTTAAAAGAGTTTTTTTTATTTGTATATAACCCAATAAAATATTAATAACATCTCATATGAGTGATATAAATAGGGAGGTCTAAAATGTTAAGGTTGCAATCAGACCTAGTAGGTAGAATTAAGGCCTAGAAGCCAAATGGTATGCCACTTTTACTTCTATCTCTTAGTGAGATTTATAAATAATTGGAACATGTTTTTAAGGTTAATTAAGAGGTTTTAAATCTCTTTAAGTTCATTATAAACCATAATAAGTTTATTTTGGGTCTTAAACCAACTAAAACATGTTAAATAAGGTTTAGGCCTACAAGCCTAAAGGAGAGTCATGGTAACTTCCACCTTGATATGAGATTTATATCATATTTAAACATGTTTATAGTATGGATATATATATATATATGTTTTAAATATTTTTAAAGGTATATAAGTTTTATGAGAATCCATTTTTGGCCCAAAAATAACTCAAACTGGTGTAAAATGTGAAAACAAGCTCGATAAGAAAGGTTTGGAAACTCACATCTCTCTTGATGCTTTACATGGGGGCCAAATAATTTTATATGAGTTATTAGAGGTCATAAAAAACCTTATTGTGTAATTTTTTTTCAATTTGAATGTTCTATATTTATTAATGAAGCTTAAGAGGTCAAAATAGGCTAAAACCCTTGCAAACCCTTGCTAGTGACTAGTTTGGATAAATGAGGTTAGAAATATAATATAATTGAATATTTTTCCAAATATGATTATTTAAAATTATAAAATACTCTCTTAGTATACTCCCCATGATTTTGGACTATATGAAATTGTATGGATATGGTACAAAATAGGGTAGTTTTGACTATTTTATGTGTTTCATAGGTTCTAAGAGGAGTCTAAAGATGAAAATAAATTTGTAAGAAGTATTAGGAATTTTTATAAACCATAATTTCCATTTAATTCTTAAAAACAACTCTTATGTGTTTAAATAAACTACTTCATCTCATTTAGTCAAGCTTGGCATAGTGACCAAGCTAGTGAGAAGGGTGGAAAACTTTAAGTGAGCTGATTTTAATTTGTGATTGATAACTCTAAGGCCATGAAATGTATTTAAACATTAATTCAATCCATCCCATGTATTTTAATGTAAAACTTATGAAATTTTTGATGCTAGGTGTGCAGGTTGCATGAGGGATGAGTTTTTAAGACTACAGATGGTGATAATTATTTTCTAGATGATGCCACATGACTAGGACTGCAACCAATGCACTAAAACCAATTCATAGAGAGGCATGTATAAAACCCTTTCCATTAATAAAAATTCTTATACTTATCTCTAATCAGTTTTTAGATGTTCAAACAAGTCCAAATCATGAAGGCAATTTTTTGAACTAGAACAAGGAGTTTCATGCCACTTTTCATAAGTTTCATGCCTTGTATGGCCACTTGTCTCTTCTAACCTTACATGGTTCATTAAATATCCTTGTATCATTAAAAATTAACTAATTTTCTCATCTTTACAATTGTCTATGTGACCCTTGTACTTCTCTCTTCTCTTCTCAATCTCAAGTTCTATAAAAATTAGCCATTTTGGCCATTGTAACTTATGCTCCACCTGAGTATGGCAAAGCCTTGATCATTTACATACCATTTTATCAATAATAATACTGATTTTTACCTCTTCATGACTTTTCATAGTGTGTTTTACTTTGATTATTTATCTTTCTTAGTGATAACTATGATTTCCTTAGAATGTTCTCTCATTCTTTCATCCTATTTACAATTAGAAAGCTTCTTCTTATAGGGCATGTGAAGTGTTCTATAAAGTGTGAAGGTTGAGTGAGTTAATATATTCACTAGTTCCATTAAAGGCCTCTTATCTAGTCCTCATATCCTAAACATTCATCCATAACCTCATAATGTAATATTGATGTGAGAAGATGTAGATTAGAGAAGTGTATGTTTGATTAGTCTCTTGGTTTCATGTGTGGCATGCAGCTGGTGTGAATTCATCAAATTATTTGGTGTATAAGCTCCCTTAGGATAGTTTTATTTTATTTTTCTCTCTCCATTTTCCCCCTCAAATTTTAGGTGCATTAGTGATCCAAAGTGGTACATCAAAGGAGATAGCACTATCTAGAGATTCACCTCATCCTTAGGCTACCCACAAGGCTAGAGCTGTTTCCATTATGCCACTTCAATTAGGAGAGTTAAGACATCTCCTAAAAGGGTACAAATATAATTTAAAATACTACCATCTATCACATCCATAAAAATATGATTCATAAACTATAACCATGTCACAAACATTAGTTACATAATAATAAGTGTAACAGTGTCATATCAACATCATAACATCATAAACATAATCATCATGCACATCATCCTCACTAACCATAGCCATTACCATGATCATAGCACCAAATCCATAACTATAAATCACAACATCACATCATCTAATCACATTATTGTAATCAATAATCACATAAACAACACCCATCAATATCAACAACATCATGAACATAAATTTACTAGCCAAACATCACATGTCTAGCTAGGTGAGTACACATAAACCATAACATGTTAATCATCATAACATCATATCATAAATAAACAACATCAAATACATAAACATGAACCATATTTAATGATCACATCCATATATCATGATCTCGTAATCAAAATAATGAACATATATAATAGTGTACATGTCTCTCAATGGATATATACATCTTACTACGTCAATTTGTAGGCTGGTATAAAAATAATATAATACATAAAAATTACAATTTCTCATCATAGTCTAAGACCCTAGAGCACCATTGGCTCCTAGAGCCTATCCACCTCTTAAGCCTACATGTCCCCTACAGATGCAACCCACTTACTTGGTATCACACTAGTGGCCCCTCTAGTACTCCCTACTCTGTACTCACCCCATCTAGGCTCATTTGAGAGACATGTGAATACCAAGGCCTCATAATATCACATATCCTCCACTATCACAACATATCTCTCCATGGAGATAGTCCCTAGTGGTCCTATCAATGTTGGTACTTGCCCTCCTACCTACTTGAGAGAATCCCTCTCCTATATAATAATTGATAGTTGAGCCCTACATTGATTCCTTTCTCTATTAAGAGTGGCCACCTAGCCTATGCTACATCCCTCTCCTAGGTCACTAACACTAAGGATGCATGTGATATGGCTAGTGTCACCCATGCCTAGTCCCTCTCACCAATCAATGCATATCTATCTGGGGCATCCTCATCTCTCTAATCACCACCCCCACCTCTACATCCACATCCATGTCTTCTTAGACACCATCACCCCAAAAAATAACTATGTCATAATGTGCATGAAACTATACAGGTTACCCATTATTAAAACCCATGTCACCAATATTATCCCTCACTGGTAGCTTCTCATAATCAATGAATACATCCTTTGGCTCTAGTGTAGGCAATGGGAACTTTGTGTCCTCCCTCTTATATCTCAAGAACTCACTTGGAATATCTTGGATGAGTCCAAACTACCTCTTCACCTTATCAAATATAATAAGCTCAACCTCATGGTATTTCCTCTCAAAAATCCATTGGTATCTCTATAATGATAATGTGTGTATGGAATAACTCGTCCATGCTGGGAATCTAACATATGGGTGCCAAATCACATCCTCTAGAACTAGTGCCTCTATTTGATATCTATACCAATCTAAGTCTTGGGCACCTCTCCCAAGTCCTATGAGATTGTAATCACCTCTCCACCTCATGTATCCAACCCTATAATCCATATGTACAAAACCATGCCATGATAGTCCCTTCAGTCTTAGTACTCTAATGCATATATATGCCCAGGAATGTATCATGAAACCAACACTAATCCCATATCTCTTGTGGGCATGGTAGCCCCATAACTCTTGATAGATCTAAATTAATAATATAGTTTCTCACTCAAAAACCATGAAATCCAACCACATCTCCACCAAAACCCCTACCAAAAAGTATGTAAATCTTCCACTACTAGAATCTAGTAGTTTGTAACATGTGATAGCTATCATCATCATAAATAGCCATATACTATCCCTATCTAGTTGATATAGAAGAGTATAATGGAATCCTCCTAAATGCCACCTTGTGAGCACAAGGTCCTCTCCATATAAGTGATCCATCTACTTATCTCTCTCATCACTATTGATATGGTATATTGGCTCACCCCACATAGGTAGTTTCAATATCTAGTAGATGTCCTCTAGTAAAATGGTGATCTCACCTATCAATAGTAAGAATATGTTAGTGATTAGATTCCATCTCTCAATGAGTGTCACTAACATCATTTCATCCTAAGATATGTGCTGATAGTGCCTCATGCCACCTAGAACTACATCAGTTATATGATCCCAATCTACATTGGTCATGCCTTGGTGTACCTCATTGAGTATATAAGGAACTCTATCATGCATCTACAACTGCTCCCTCACCTGTAAGGTTTGATATCAATACCTTAGTTTTCCTAATCCAACATACTTTTCTGAACTTTGCCATTACCTTCTCAACTATAAGACTTATATCATAACCAAGACCTTCACAAATTCTACAATTTACTCCTACCTACTACATTAAACCTACTCATCTCAAAACACAAAAACTATGCCTAATCTGACCTATACCCAAGACTTACCTTCAAATTCACTTATTCTATCTTACTTCATCTATTTAACCACTACCTTTTCCCTAAACCCTTAACCACTACCCTTTCCCTAAACCCTTAACAACTACCCTTACCCTAAACCCTTAACCATTCCATTTAACTAAACCCTTCAATTAAACCTTCTACCCCAACTTTCCCCATTTCAAAATATTCTTACAAACCACCTATGATTGAAGGTTGATTAGTGATGGTTATTTTTGAAACTATCACCAATCAACCCTTGACCATTGATGGTCAAATGGTTGACTACTAATGGTCTACATAGTGACTAACTGGTGGTTACCTATCAATCATTACTAATCAATAATGACTATAGATAGTCAGATGGTTGACCACTAATGATCTACAAAGTGATTGATTGGTATTCACCTATCAACCATCATTGATTGATAGTGATCACTAATGGTCTACATCATGATATATTAGTGATCATCAGTTGATAGTGACCATTGATGGTCACTGTGTAGTGACCACTAGCGATCCTCAAACCCTAAGGCTTGGTAAACTCCCCTTAAATATCAAACAAAATGATAAAACACATAATAAATAGAGAGATAACAATTTATAAACCCACCCACATACCAAACTCTCAAAAGTAACAACAAACCCTCACCTTAGATCTAAATTATCCACAACTCTAAATAACAACACAAAAAACCAACTCTAGTCTACAAACTACTAAAATAAGTGTACTACCTACCTCATTTCTTGATTGTCATTATGGAGGAACTCTGAGAACTACTGCCACCATACCCTGTGCTCTCCCTCATCCTCTTTACATCCTCTTAGTCTAATATCTCCAACCAATCAAGCCCATTCCATACATACTCACCCTCAATCACCTAACAATCACTCAACTCACTCAATCACAAACAACAACTCTAACCGTTTCTATTTTTTGGAGCTCACTAAGAGATAAGTGCCATGGGTTAAAAATACAACAATGAGGAAATAAAATCCCTTGACAACCTTCTTACCATCACCCTTTTAGGGCTGATGTATAACCATCAATGATCAATAGGTTACCAGCAGTAGTTGACCCTGACCATTGATGGTCAAAATTTTCTAACCTAACTTATCATTTCCAACCATGATCAAAACATTTGTTACCCACTTATACCCTTATCATTGCCAACTACATACCAATGGAGATTACCTACTCTACCAAGAAAACCAACCACATTAACCTCAAAATTGGTCATTTTGGTCCAAATTTTGCACATTTTTGTGATGACCTTACCTTGGTCACTTTGACGACTATGAATACATTTCCATCTTAGACAACTTGAACTCGTACTACTTTTTCACATAAACCATGTGTGTTTTTTTAGAAGCACTTCCTACTTTGGATACTTTAGAATATACTAACCTTGCCTAGGATACTTGCATTTATGAGTAAAAACATAACCACCATGCCTAAATTTAGTCATTTTGTCTACTTGACAATTATCATTCTAGTGTCGACCTTATTTTTACCTAAAACTCAACTATGGTAGTTTAGTCTAGGTGTGATCTATGGTATCACACTCTATCACATTCTATGTGCATGCTTATGCTTAAATGCATAACCTATCAACAACTTTATCACCCACTTAACCTATTGTCAAAGCCTCATCTAATTTTTTTTACCTCATCGATTCCTAGTTTGAGGGGGAACACCTCCTCCCATGCTCAAGGCAATCAAACCTTCAACCTATCATCCATTTTTTGTTTTATAGCTTGTTGATACAAACTACACAATAAAAAAAGGCAAAATGTAGACATTAAAAAACCATACATGATATTTATATATTTCACATTGACCCTTGGATCATCCTTATACCCCCTTGGGACCATTTCATAGCTTTTTAATTACTAAACCTATGTCAACCTGACTAACTCTGACCATTCCACCTTTGTCCTATCAATCACCGATGGTTGACCCTTGACCACCAAAAGTTAGAATTTACTATTGATGGTTAACCTTTAGCCACATTAAGGTTTAAATACCACCAACTATAGCTTTCTTTTTTATTTTTATCTATTTGATACATGTGCATAATCAATGCATGTCAAGGCTAAAATTAAACAACTTATTGAACTAGTTATTTAATCTCTTATTTCACCACTCCCTTTTTCCTATATAAAGAGAAGGGGAGGAGGTGAAAATTAGAGATCAATAATCATTAGATTATTTTGCATCAGAGCTTCTTATTCAATTATTCTTCTATCTTTTAGCAACAAATATAGAAATCAAAAGTGCTATTGCTTATCAATCAATAGCCAAGCTATCATCACTCTATCAAAATTGCTTTAGAATATACAAGTTTCTATCCACCCACATCAACATTATTCAAACTAATAAAAAATTTAAGTATCTAATTTAAATAATTATTCCCTTTATTTCTCTCTAAAACTTCTCTCCATCCTTCCCAAATAAACTTCTTGACCCAAGCCAAATCTCATAGTAACCACCAATGGTCACCCAACCACTGATGATTTACCCCTAACTATATATGGTCACCTAATCATTGATGGTCACATATTTATTTATGGTCTTACCCAACTACCAATGTTCATTGTGTGTCAATTCCAATAGAAACTTACTTCACCTATCAGACCCTAACCAAATATCACTCTCTAACTTTCTACCTGATCATAAAATATCACCCTATTTTTTAAACCATGTTTTATTTATTTAGAATTAATATTTAATATTTTATTTATATAATTAGGTAAATTCATCTCTTTTTAATAACTTATGGTATTTTATTTTTGGTATCTTTTATTATTGATGCAATTAATTTAACTTGTATTTATGGAACTTGATTATTTAAAAGTGTGGATTGACAGCCTCCAAGGAAGCTTATGCTTCTTGGATCTATATTGCAAGGAAAAACACCCTATTATCTAAATAATCAACCATTTATTTAGTTATTTCTCATTTCTAATTCATTCCTCCCCATACAAAGAAGATTATCTACAACCATCTGGATTATGGAGCGTAAACCAAATCCAAGTTTTACTAACCTCACCCTTCTTTAAAGTTTTACAACTTTATTTTTAATAAATAAAGAAAAATTTATGTGAAAAAATAATAGAAAAGGATATTTATTTACATTAATTAAAGGCCATTCGAGCCTAAGGAAGAATATGCTAACATGAACAAGGAGAAAAAATCACTAAACAAGTAAAAATCAAGTAAGATTCATAAGGAAGTAAGCTATAAAACAAGCATGAGGAAGAGGAATAAACACCATTGGATTAAAAATAATATTATGAGGCTCAAATTGAATAAAAATAGATATAATATGCATCAAATAAATAACTACTACATTTGGAACACCTCATAGAGGTAGAAGATGTAATGACAAGGGAACTAGACAAAGCTAAAAGGAAGAAATGTAAGAGTTTAGAAAGAAGAAAGGAGAAAAAAATAAAGGGTAGAATTCAAGTGAACATAAATCACCCTCAAAAAAAAAATAGAATGTAATAAATAAATTTGGTGGCACACTTTTTCTACCTCATGAGGAGTATGATGTAGGAGCATCAAGCTAGAAGATGTCATTTTTCTATTTTTGTCAACAGGAGTTCAAATTAGTCAAGTTTTGGATGTCAATGTGTGTAAAGATACCTTTAAAGGTCCATTTATGTATTTTATGTCATTTGGAGTCCTTAAGAGTCCTAAGATAAAGTTTTGAGGGTGTTTAGAATTTTCCATCCAAAACTAATAATTTGAAAATTCAAATATGATCCTTAAGTCAAGAATGACCAAAGTATGGGAAAATTTGGTTGAGTGAGAACATGTTGGTGTATAAGGTCTAAAAATATTTTAAAAATGTGTTTCAAATGCACATGATCCTATTACATCTAATTATAAGTCATGGTCTAATCATGTACTCTAAAACCTCATGTTGAGTTAGTTATAGTAAGGAGGTTGGATGTAACTTCCAAGGAAACCTACATTGAAATGGAGATAAAATTCATTTTAGGTGTTCATTTGCATATGATATAATGAGAGAGATATTGTAAAAATATCCAAGAGGTAGAAACAGTCATCCATGAGAAAAATTTGATACACCTCTCAAGGAAGATGGCCAAGTCCTATTTTGGACTATATTTTGTAACCAAGATTGACAAAGTGAATAAAATAAAAGTTGATGTTGTTGTGTATTAATTATACTTTGAGGTATTATTTTATTTTATTTTTTATATGATGTTAATAATATTTATGACTACAAATATAGATGCAATTATAGATGTTGCAGGATAGGGGCAGGAATGTAAGTTGATAATCTTATGAGAAAGGCATTTGTTTGTGTTTAGAGAATTTTTAATACAATATTAAATATTGGATAGTGTATTTGGCTCTAAAATTGAGTAAATTAACTCTTAATTTTTTCATTGGTGGAATCTAATAATATATAACTAATTAGAAACAAATCAGTCCCTAAGGAATCTGTGTATAGTGTAATTGAGTGGCAAGGTTACCAAACAATGTCTATAAATTGATATTAAGAGTTCCAAAGCCTAGATAAACGTGTTCAAATTTTTAATGAAATACTTGGAGGTATTTTTATGACCTAAAATTATATTATAAATATTCATCAATAACTTGAACTCCCAAATGTTGTAATTCTACCCATACCCTATTTTGGGTTGACAGTCAGTATTAGTCTTGTCAGGGTTTCATTAGATATATGGTTTAAAAATATAGTCCCATTGAAAAAATTAGGTTTTTATAAACTTATAAACATTTTTAAAATATTAAAACATAAGCAAAGAATAATGTTGTTGTCATAAGCCTATAGGTTGCTTGAATATGCATAGTCATAGTAGAAAGTAAGGAAATTTATTCAACAAAAGGTGTTGATATTGATTCTAGTATTTGTTATGGGTTATTAAAAGTTTAAGGAAGGTTTTTGAAGTTCTAAAACCTTTAAAAAGTGTCATTAAAACTCATTAGTTCACAAACCCTACTGTCACAGTCTTAAAGAGGACTTAAAAACCTATGTTCTGATGGTTTGGAGAGAAAATAAAGATAAGTGTGGTGTTTCACCTATTTTATAAGTTTCATAAGGTAAAAAAATACCATATGGAGGAAATTTTTCCTTTTTAAATGCTATAAAACTGAATATATATAATTCTTTGTGCTCTCAGACCTTTGCAGGCTGGAGAAATCCTAGAATTAGGGTTTTGGTGTTTTGGGGAGTTCTAACCCTTCAAAAATTATAAAAAATTGTAATAATACATTATTTTATGTGAAAAAAATTAATAAATATGTTTTATTTTTATTTTATATCATACAATATGATTTCTAGGGTTGGAGTGTATGCAAGGGCTAATTAGGCCTAGTTTGAAGAACATTTACAAAGGAAGTGATAGCTAGGAGTGTAATTAAGACATGAAAATTGATACACACTTGAAGGTAAATATAGGGTGGATATAAATGGCATTTATTTACATGTTATTCAATTTATTTTTCAAACCAAGATAAAATTTCCAAAAAAAGACTATAAGCCTTAGGAAACCAAGGGAGCCTTGTGTGTGGAGTTGAAGGGTAAAGTGAGATCTAAGAGATAAAGGAGATTAAGGCTGATGAAATATGATCATTTAAGACCATTAAAGAACAAATATTTAACTCTTGTAACCTATGACTATTTTTGGTCCTTGAGACCTACGAAACTTACCTAGTGAAAAGCCAATGAAGGTGTGAGAGGAAGTTGTGAATAAAATGAATGTAATGAGGTAGTGAATGAATGTGAGAGTAATGTGAAAGGTATAATAACATAAAAATTTAATATAATATTACTAGTAATAGGAACTAATCAAGGTGACCATCAATCATAGTGGATAGAGAGATAAAAATATGATTGTGAAAAGAAAATTCAAGATAAGACATAGCAAGTGATTATGATCAACAAAGTTTAAAACTAGATAATGATGTTTTGGTAACTTATCCCCCTCTACCTCTACATCAATGTTGCTAATATATAATAAAAACTATAAATGATTGATTTAATTGAACTGTCCCAAAATATCAAGTGAGAAGAGAAAAGGTACTTATCTAGGAAAAAAAAACTTTTATACAGATTAGGGAACTAGAATATGCTAGAAAGATAGGTAGGCACCATTCATCTTCTGACTAGTCATTGAAATTCAATATCAAACATTAGTACCCATGTTAGGAATATATCACCATGTGTTACTAATTTCCAATTCTGACACTAATGTCCTTCTTATAGGGATTTTTTAAAACTTTCAAGAAAGTTTTTAAAAGTTATGAAAGCCTGTAGAGGTTTCTGTGTCATTTGGGGGCCTACCTATGTCACTATTTTATCTAAATCTCTTCCAAACCCCTAATGAATACCTATAAACATGAAATAATAACTAGATAAAATGTAAAAACTAAATGAAAAACTTGGTTATGGGATGTTATGATTGTGTAAATTAGAACACCTATTGTCCTAGCCATTGCCTACATTAACCCCAATGTTAGGGGTCTCAAATCACATGTAGTTCTCCCTTAGTGAATATACACCATCAACTTACATGGTATGATATAATGAATTTTGCTTAATCCCTTATTTGATCAAGCATGTAATGTCTAGATATAATGAATGAGTAATATGTAGAGTATTGAGTTGTGTTATTGATTGATTTTATGTAATCATGTGTCAAAATAGTAAGTACTATATGTAAAATGCTTTATGAGGCTCTTTATATATAATTAACTTTGATTTGAATATAATATGTTTTTTACTATCTGATAAGTCATAAAAGATGGATAAAAAACATAATAGAAGGCTCACTAAGGGGTTATGACTCAAACACAGGAGAAAAAGATCAACAAACATTAGACCCATAATTGGACACTATCACAATGCGGAGCTACTCTCTTGAAAGTGGAATTAATGTCATAACGCTCAAAATAAAGCTAAAACTAGGAAAGACAAACTAGGGGGGCTTGTGACTAGGTAGAGGTGATAAATGACTATTAAGGTGTTGAAAATAAGAAAAATAAGACATAAGAAAGATCAAAAGACTTAAAATGACTGTGCAAACATGGACTATAATCATCACTAAGATTTTCATGTGAAATAGCACTAAAATACATAGTACTTGTGATTAATTAACCAAATTAGGGTGTTTACACCCTTATTTACAAAAAGGGTGAAACATCTTTATGAGGATGATAATAAATTGGTCGAGGATGTGCATTATATGTGTAAGACACTCCTAATGTATCTATTATTTCTTGATTTTTATGTTTAGGGAAAGGATCATTTAATATCTTCATTCTTTGAGTCTCACCTTGTGATTTTTTATTGAGAATATATGTACCCACATCAATGATTTTATCATCTATTAAATAATGTATATTATGTCACAAGTTGATGCATATGTGGATATTATGCCCTAGTATTTTATGAAAATCACAAAATATATTTTTATAAAATCCTTTTGGAATACGTTTACTCACATCAACATCTTTAATGGGAGGGAGAGATATGAGGTTACATTCCAAAAAAAATTATATCACCTTATAAGTATCTTTTGGCAAGTTGGTAAATTATCTCCTAGGAGTAGATAATAATACAATGTGTGGAGTATGTTCTAAAATTGAATTTATTGTTTCCTTTTAATTACTTTTATCATTAGTTAGTCTCACTTTTTATGGTGGCTTACTCAGATTCTTCACATGAGAAGTATAAATTAGGTTGGTTACATTCTTTAACTTATTCATTTCCAATAATCTAACCTTTATTTCCTTAACTATGTGACAATAAAAATGTGAATTATAGAAACTTATTAAACATAATAGATTCATGTATAGGTAGAATCAAGCTCTATTTTAATGTCTTATAATTCCTTATATTCCATAGGATTCCTCATATTGGATAACATGGTATTATACCATAATACATAATTTGAGATAGGCTTGTTGGATTCTTGTTCAAGTTGAGAAATCTAAGCATATGAAATTTTTTTGCTTATATTGATTGAGAAATGTGAAAGTAATAAATATGTCAAAGGATTGAACACATGAATTGACTAATGTGGTAAATTATAAAACCATCTTAGAGCATACTCTTTTAAACTTTCGTAAAAAATTTTGGTCAACAACCTATCATTGGATGTATATTCCAAACATGTCACTTGGAATACTCTCAAATGTTGCTTGGGGTCACCTTTTCCATTAAATAATGTAAGCTTAGGTACCACAAAACCAATTGGTAAAGGATATGTTGAAACATGTTGAGCCAACAGAATATGCAATAATTTCTATGAATCAAGTGCATAATTAGGTTTCAAATCATTTTGTTTCATTTGTAACACCTTTGTCTATACATCTAAAAACAATTTTATGATGTATTTTACATTAGGAATATAATATGTACTAACCAAATGCATTGTAAAGAGTGACTAAGTAGAGATTGGCTTATTGATTTTTTGAAACCTTTGTGTTATCCCCATAGTAAATGTTCATATAAAATTTGTATTGAGTGATGCATATAAAGGTAAGGAATCCATAGTAGTAGATGTCTCAGATGATTGGGTAATGCTTACAATTTTTATTTCCAAAAGAGTTGGTAAGATATTATGATGATCATGAGTTAGTTTACAAATTATTCATAAAAATTTCTTAATAACTTGCACTTTATTATGCTATGGTAATTCATCATTAAGAGGTATAAGTAAACCTTGATGTTCATCTTGAGAGTCAATGTTATCCAAATTATATTATTCATGGTCTAAAGTATTATCATGCACTTTTACATATTGACCTTTTTCAATGTAATATGAAGGTTCTAGTATACCCTTGTTCTTATCTATCTTATGTTCCTTATCAAAATAAATATTAGTGTGCTAAACTTAAGTACCACTTAGTCTAGCACTTCTTCTAAGAGAGGTAAAAATAAATTTCTTAGATTTTTTAAAATATAAATTATAAATTTGGAATATTATTGTTAACAAAGAGTTTATCAAATTTGAAAACCCCAATAGAATAATTGGAAAAAATAAAAAGAAGTAAATAAACCCTAGAAACATGAATGGTTAGGGTTTTCAATATGCAATCAATAGATAGGTTCACCAATATGTTTTATCAAAATTGGAGATCAAGTAACATTAATCTAATTATGACAAACTATTATGTAAAGTAAAAATGTATAAAATATGCAATAAATAAACAAGATTGATTTTAAACTTAATATTTATGGAAAGATGCCAAAATGTGGAAATAGTAAAGAAAAATAACTTATATGGCACTCGAATATGATTAATTGAAATAGTGACTATGTGACATGACTATGAATCAGGAACATGGTTTCACTTAGATATAGGATAAAGTTATACTATTTAGACAAGGTTGGTTTGTGTTGTCATCTATAAGATGTGCTAACATCTAGTAGGTTTTTTGTCCTCTATGTAATTTTAGACCAGTGCACCTTCACTTTTAGGTCATGTGTGTACTATAATATATGTTTGATTTGTTGTGGGAGCCATTATGTACCTTCTTCTTCACTTGGAACCCTAACTCAATTGGCAGTGAGGAATAAATATAGTAATTAGGGGGAAATGGTTTAGTGTCTGAAGTTGTCATTGACTGAACACCCCTTATGTTGAGAGATGCCTACATATCAATATTATGAAGAGGCATAAAACTCCACATATTTCTCCCATGTTATGATGGTGTATGTGAAAAATTGGTGTAATACTATATGTTAGTGCAATATTAATATAATTATTTGTTTCAATAATGGCTTGTGACCTTAGAGGTGTATTAATATTTAGCTCAGTGATAATTTTTATGTATGGACTTATAGTTGGTAATAATAGATGTTTTCCTTACAACATACATTTATATTAATTTTAATATTTGTAATATATAAGCCTCTTACCATCTAGTGAGTAGATGAATGGAAAATATGGTTATATAATGGTAATTTTGGAAAATTTATTAAATATAACTCATGAAACATGTAAGATGACCCATTAAGTGAATTTGAATTTGAATAATTATTCATTATTTGTCGAGAGGATGAAATTGGAAACTTCAGACACTATCGATGAGAGGGATTATCTTGAAGGAGTGGCCTTGTTTGAGGAGTAGAGACAACTAAATAGGAAGTGTGGATCAATCCAATAGTGAGTTTAAGCTATTTGGAATGAATAATATGAATTTCAAGTATCATAATTAATTTAATATAAATATCATATGCATAGAAGTAGAGTAAAAATAAATATGTTAAGTGTGTATAAGGAGTGGTCACAATTTCATTATTTTAACATTAAATATTAGTTTTAGTGACTACACTATTATAGCCACATGTAAATTTCAAATGATAAAAATAATAAATTAAGTTTTAAAATCATATTTGAATACATAAATATGAAACCCTAGCAAGAATTATGAAACCCTAAGATAAATCTAGGGTTTGATGTACTTAGTATATAAATAGGTTCACCAATATATTTTACTTTATATTTTATTAATGTGGACTAATAAGATATAATTATTAAACTAATCATTTTGTATAATATATTAAAATAAAACATAAATATTAATTATAAAGGTAGAATATAATTGGACATTACAACTTTTTACTTGCGGAAAACACTAACAGGATTATATACTTAGCTTATTATTGTTTTATGTAGGACTAAGACTATGTGCAAGTGATAAAAAGAGCTAGAAATGGAATATAAGTCATTAAAATCATGAACATGAGTGTCTATATTTTTTTGGACAATTATATCAAGAGTTTGATGCCTTCATTAACATGAATACTTTTGATATTTCTAAATTCATCCTATGAAATTGTGTCTGCTTGAAAATTGTCTTCATATGTGATATCAAGTGTTAGATGAGTGCACAAATCCATAAATATTTTCTCCTTTAATTCAAAAGGTTGGTTTCACTTTTGAAACTAGGTTAGCCTATTAAAAAAAGGAAAAGAGGTGGGTTGAGTTAATCTCAACCACTCCCCAATCAATGGTTGAGTTTTGCCTGAGACATTACTTCAAATTATATTTCTTATTATAACTAGGAATCATTTGAAATACTAAATATGAATAATATCCAATACTCCAAGGAGGGAAATCAAACCACATGCAGTTATCTTGGTTAGGTGTATATGTGTAATGGTGATCTTTTAATGAATGCAACCTATAATCTAGATTTTTACACTTGATAATGATAAACTTGAATTGGCTTTAGTACTTCAAACTTAGTTAGAGCCTACTCCTCATGAATAATTTTTAAAATGGGATGTTTAGGTCACTCCCTTTGAATGTGAAAGTGAAATAATATGCTTTTTTTATAGTCTTATATTATGAAATAGGCTTCGAACTATTGTGTATATATAGATGACTCTTTGGGCAACTTCTTGCACCATCAACATGCGAAATGTATGGGTTAAGCCATAAAGATAATTTGATTTTAAAAATTGATTGTTGGTTGGTATGATGATAGGTCCATCAAAATTATATGCCTTTATTTTTATGTAGGTAGTTGAGCATGATGGGCTCATTTTAAATTCCTAAATAATAATCTAATGATATGGATATATTTTGAGTGTGAACTTGAATAGGTTAGGCACATATTAGGGAACTCTTGTAGGTTATTGACGGCAAATCATGAATGTTGGTCCCATAAAATGTAAATATATGGTAGATAAGGGTGTATGAGATCCTTATGTGTATACACAAGTCATATAAGGTGAAGGTATGTTAATACTAGCATTACTAAGTGTCTAATACCATATTTTAGAGTCTACACATACACATATAGGTGAGAGAAGTGCATGCAAATTGAGTCCTCTTTGAAGTATTAAAATTTAAGCAATGCCCAATCATTTATTGGGGAGTAATTAGGTTTTTTAACCCTTCTTTAATTTAATATGTTATTGAAACTGAAGCTAAGGTTTCAATTCTAAAACAATAAGAAACAATATTTATGCACATGATCAAGGATGGGTAGATAATGACAATACAGTAATCTAGAGTAACAAACCAAAACTAGTGTGTTGAATATATCTAATACATAATGTGTATCATACAAAAATCCATTCTAACATGATATCACATAAATATGAAAACTATATCAACTATCAAATGATAGTGTTTAATTAAAACATTACTTTGACCCAAGTTTTTAATATTTAATGATCTCTAGGATCAGTCAAATTCATACACACCACTCAATCAAATTACACCTCCTCTTATATTGATGGCACTAATTAATCTAGTATAATCCATCCACTACTTATTTAGGGTCATGAATGTGAGATTTGATAAAAAAATATAATAATTTAAAAGATAATAGATTCATTCAAAATATTTCCCTTTAGCTAATAAAAATAAACTAAGTATAGAAATATCAAATACATTCATTTAGTTCATCAAATGAAATGAAATGAATCCATATATCTAGTTTATTAAAAAATAATAAATTCAATAGAAATAGTCCTAAACATGCCATCTGGGTATGATCACATCAAAACTTCCAGTTACCCAATTACAAAGTAACTTATAATGTTATTTTATCCCCAAAATAATCATTATAACATAAGTTTATATATTTTTTATATTTCATATATAAATAAAAGCTAGTAAAAAACATCATAATATGCTTTATATTTAAAAATATTAAATACATTATTTTAAGGCTTTTATATATAAACATTAAAATATATACAAGCACCCATTTTACACTATATGGTAATAATGTTTTCAAGCACAACACTGTTATGTTCATATATATATATATATATATATATATATATATATATATATATATATATATATATATATATATATATATATATATATATATATATAATCAAATTCAGATTTATTACATAATCATAATGTATAACTTATACTAAATATATGTATACTTTTTAGAATTCTAAAGTATGAATTCAACATTGAATTAATAATTTATTGTATACAGTGTACTCTAAGAAGACATCCACTACCCATTGTCTTAAGGTATTTTGTATACTCTAATTATACATCCAGCTAACAAAATAGTCCTATAACCCTTTATAAATTGGATAAATAAAACATATAGAATTTCATGAATTTTAACATTCATACACAGCCATCCATTCTACCAAATCCATTTAATCAAATATATAAATTTAATCAATTTAAAATTGACACTTTAATTAAATGCATATGAACTAATACAAACACCTAGCTGACTATACCCAACTCAGGTTTGTTATAATAACAACTCAGATCAAAACATATAACCTCTTCAAGGATAATACATATAAAAATGCATACCTAGTCATAATATCAAGTATTCAAACTCTTAATCCAATCATAGTCTAATCCAAGTATGTAATCATAATACATAGTCAAGCTAAGTATTTGTGTAATTCAATTATTATAAATTTAATTAAAATTTTAACTTTTTCATATCTAAATTAACCATTCATGTATATATCTATGCATACATCCAAATGCATAACAAATAATTTACTCATCCACCTACCCATACCCAGTCTATCTATTATGGCCTTAACTATTTGTTAAAAAATTAATATACAAGTAAATATGCAAGTTACAGGTTTCATAAAAAAGTTGATAAAGAATATTATGTCCTGAGTTTAAAGTAAATGACATTCATTTTAAAAACCAAAACAATAGAATACCATTCAAAACCAAATTATAATCCCTCTAAATGGTATCCTATAGTTGGTTGTTTTATCTTAGACTGATTCCTTCAAAATCCTTAGGTTTCCAAAATATATGTGTGTGTGTGTATATATGTGTGTGTGTGTGTGTGTGTGTGTGTGTGTGTGTACATATATATGTATATATATACATATATATGTATATATATACATATATATGTATATATATATACATATATATATATATACGTATATATATATACGTATATATACATATATATAGATATATATATATGTATGTATATGTATATAGATATATGTGTGTGTGTTTGTGTGTATATATATATACATACATATATATATATACACACATACATACATACATATATGTATGTATGTATGTATATATATATATATATATACATGTATATATGTATGTATGTGTGTGTATATATATATATATATATGTATATATACATCATCAATTTAGATCAATTATATATGTGTATATATATCTACATAGTTTGTTTTGTAAAAAAAATAACCCATTCATCTAAAACCCAAAATCCAAAAAGGTTTATACATAGTCAAGCCCAAATTCTAATCAAATTTACTAAATACCCTAATTAATATATATCATAATTGATTTGACACAACTATCTTAAGCCAAAACATATATACCCATCAATAAATATTCATCCCAAAGTGTAATAGAGGTTTTTGAATTGAAAAGAGAATTTAAGATAGAGCTCATTCATAGTTTAAAACAACTATGGAAATTTTCTATAGCTCACCCAATTCTCCCCCCCCCCCATTTTTACCCTGGGTTGGATGTAGGGTTATGTGGAGGTCGATCCTTCCACAAATCCCTAAATACAACCCTTATAATTTTCTAGAACATTTAAGCAAATTAAAAACCCTATAACTATTTTAATTCCAAAATTATCAAACATTACACACGCATGAATTTAATTACAAAACCAACCTATGAATATGTGAATGCCAAGGAAGTCAAATTACTTCTTTTTCCTCAACTCGTTCACACCTTCTTCTCCTTCTTTTTCTTGTCTCTATATGTCATGTGTTATGTCCCATAGCATTCTCCCACTTTCTTTTATTCTTCTCCCTTAACTTACTCACCACCACATTCTCCTCCATTAATGGTAGACCCAACTAACAAAAATATATGCATGTAAAATAGCTCAATAGAACTCTATAGTCTACCACCATGCATCCATATCCAACTCTCTCATCATTTTCATAAAATTATGGTTAACCCAAATTCAATGGGTGATTATAAACCCTAATCATCTCAAGACTTCCAAAATAATCATTTTATAATCGATATAATATTTTCATGACATTGACTTATCACAATTTTAATCATCGACTTCACAAACCAGCCAAACAATGAGTCTTTATAACCAATGTTTATTACATTCAAGTCAAATATTGACTAAATAATAATCATTATATTTCCATGCAATGCTTAAACACTATTCATTTAACATATTAACTATATAACATGGTAATACAAATACATATTTAAAAATACTATAGTTAATAGTTACCATGTTATCCACAAACAAACACTATGCAACACAATGATTTCCCTAAATAATTTAACAATATAATCAATATATTATGAATATCAAACTTTTAGTCAACATTTAATCAAATACAAAGACATTTTAAAATAATGTTATCAATATTTTTTTTGACATTAGGATATACATATATTATAATAATAATCTTTAATTATTATTACCTTAATCTTATAGATAAAATAGCAACAATGGAATCCATTTTACTTATTATAGTAATGCATACATAACATCATATCATTATACTATATATCCATACCTAATAAAGGAGTAAGATAAGTAAATACATATATGAATTCACCCTTTCAACTAAACAATTACATCATATAAAATAAGCTACGTACGCCAAAAAAAATTGTGAAATCATTCAAACCAATCAACATGATTATCAAAAGCAACTAGATTAGTGAAATCATGTAATCACATAAAATGATCTAAGAACACAAAAGATTATAAAAAATTTCAAAAAGAAAACAAAGCATAATACAATTAGCTATCAAACAATTAATCATTTAATACTGAATACTATTGTGATGTGTGCATGGGTTTCTAGGTTCATTCTCTGTTGTCCCCCAATGTCTCCAACTAACCCACCCTCTCTAATGAAGCTCTCCCTCCATCACACTCAAAGGGAAGAATTTTTCTTGCATCAACCTCACAAAAATGAAGGTAGTTATCATAAAACATCATTATATCCATAAAATAATGTGCAATAATTAACAAACATGATCATAATGTATAGAATATAAAAGTACTGCTAACTCATACTAAACTAATCATGTAAATTAAGCAACACATAATTGTCCCATAATCATCATATGACTTAAATCTTAATTAGATATTAGTTTATCAACTAATCAACCATGATAATCCATAGATCAAATAGGTTGGTAAGCTTACAGAGAAATCAAGATGTGACATCCTTCCCCCCTAAAGCTAGTTATCATCCCAATGACATTAATTCAAACACAAGTTATGAATTTAAAACATTGTTCAATAGAAAATAATATAATATACAGCATTTAATTAAGTAAACAAATGTGAAAACAACCTATAAAACTCATCATAGTCCTCTCAAACAACACTATCTTTAGAATATTAGTCCCACTAGACTTTGCACTATTACATTTCTCTATTACACAAACTAAGTTTTTAAGTGTCAATTATTCTAATGGCTACTACCATGACTACCATTATGTTTATAACTTGCAAAGCATTCCAATTCAACACATGTGAAGGATCAACAACATACTTTTTAAGATAATACACATGGAAGACATTATGCAAAAGAGATAGAGCTGGTGGCGATGCAAGCCTATGCACTACAAGATTGACCACTTCCAAATCCTCAAAGGGTCCCACATATCTTGGTGAAATTTTCATTGACTTCATAAATTTAATTGATAATTTTTTGGGCTTAACCTATAAAAACACTTTATCACCAATGGAAAACTACCTAGATGTGTTGATCTAATCAACATAACTTTTCAATCTATCATTGGCCTCAACCAACCTCTACCTAATTATCCTAACTTTATCTTCCATTTTTGAAAGCATGTTAGGTCTAAATACTACTCTGTCTTCTAACCTATCCTAATTGATTGATGTTCTACACCTCCTTTTGTATAATGCCTCAAATGGATTCATCTTCAATGTTGATTGGTATGAGTTATTGTAATCAAACTCAACCAATGGAAGGTACTCCTCTCACTTGTATTATTGATATTTGTAATACATACAAAGGAGATATTCTAAAAGTTTTTTAACTCACTCTATCTATCCATCAGTTTAAGGGTGATAAGCAGTGCTAAAGTTCAACTATGTACCCATAGCTAAATTCAAATTCAATCAAAACCTAGAAGTCATCCTTGGATATCAATTCAAAATTATCTTATATGGAAAACCATGAAATTGATACACTTATTTCATGCATATATTAGTAATCATAGGTCCATCATCTATCAAGTTACTTGGTATGAAGTGGGATACCTTGGTTAGTTTGTCAACTACAACCAAGATCATGTCATGTCAGTTCTATGATAATAGTAACCCTTGGATTAAGTCCATACTATTCACCTATCACTTTCATTATATTATATCATGTGGATATAATAATATAATTGGATTCACATATTTATCTTTCACATTCTAACATTCTAGATAATAAGACATAAAACCCATTGCATCTCTCTTGATTCTTTTCTAAAAATATATTGGTCTAAGCTCGACCATGAGCTTGGTTAATCCTAGATGTCTTGAATATGGGGCATTATGCAATTATTTTAGCACTGTGATCTTCAAATTCTCTCTATAAAACATATACATCCTACAATTTTACTACAAAATACCATCATTCTCTATCTTGAATCGGTTATAATTAAGATTTTGTATATTCTTAGATAATGTTTTTTTGACCTGATCATAAAATTCATCTCCTAGTAAGAATTTGATTACTTGATCTTGTAATTTACTCCTTATAGTAGACATGGTTGTTATGTACCTCTTATGGCTTAGAGAATCAACTATTTTGTTACCCTTGCCTTTGATATAATTAATATCAAAATTATAATTAGACAGGAACTCTAACTAATGACAATTTTGACCCTACAGGTCAAATTGCAACCCTTATCATTCAAAACTTCCATAATCATGCCTTTTTGTCTTGTGAGTCAGTAATTGATCCTAAAAAGTCTTTGAATAATTCATGGTTAATAGGTCTTAGGGTTGTTTAGGTGATTTAGGGTCTTTTCTTTCACTTGTCTTATTATTTGCAGAAAAATTATTATGTTGATTCGAGCTATTAAAGGGAATGAGTTTTGAAAAAGACTTTAGGTTCTGAAATAAGAAGACTTTGGGATTTTTTAGGAAGAAATACTTTGGGTTTTTATATATAATCTAAATTGAAGAAAAAGGACTTTTCACAAAATTTGAAAGATTATTCCTTTTGAAAAAAGACATTTTTAATAATCCAGAAAGGTAGTTTCAATTTAAGAAAGTCACTTTTCAAGAAGTTTGAGAGGGTTCTTTTCCTTTGAAAAAATCCTTTAAAACTTTTATAAAGGGCAAGTGGACCATTCAAATTCTTCTGAAAGGAACTTTTCAAAAAGTTTTGAGAGACCATTTTAAAATTGTTGAATAGTCCATTTTCAAATTTTGAAAGGTTCATTTCCAAAACCCCGAAGGGCATTTTCATGAATCCGAAGGGAAATTTACAAAAGTTCATATCATGAATTCATTCAAAAAATTTGTCTTAAGTAATTTTCCTTTGTAACTTTCCCAAAGGGACTTTTCAAAAAAATTTAAGGGTCTATCCCCGACTGAGAGATCATTTCAAAAATTCTAAGGACTTGTCAAAAAGCTCGAAGGGCAGTTTCAAAAATCTTGAAGGGTAACTTGAAAAGGTTCCAAGGACATGAATTCCTTAAGAAAAATTGTCTAAAGGAAAGAAATAATAAAAATAATTCCTTTGGACTTTTTATCTGAAGGAAATGAATAGAGAGATAAAACATAGACTATTTGTTTAAGGAAATTCTGAAAGGAATGGTTTGAAGGAAGTAAGCCATGAGAAATAGGCCCGAAGGAAATAAACAAAGAGGAAAGTCTACAAGAATAGATAGAAGCAAATAGCCTAAAGGAATTAGCTTGAAATAGATACATGGAAAAATATTAATTCAAATGGTCAGCAAATCTAAAGGGTTAATTAATCAATGATAAGTGGCACAAGTATATTCTACAGTAAGTAGATCAACGAATAAGGAAAAGCTAGGTTTTTAGAAGGATTCTGGTAGGATTTTAATAGCCAATCAATAGAAGATAATGATGAATTCCCCTTTTGACTCAAATCAACACATTTTATAGTCACATCTAGAGCATGCAGAGTGGCCCAAGTAAGATTTAACTATAGTAAAGAGCATGCCAAATAATAAATGAAATAATCAAATTATTCACAAACATGCAACTAACTTCAAGCATGGCTCTCTTAGTTCCAAAAGGGAGATTCAAATGCATGAAGGGCTCAAGGATTTTGACATTGGATGATTGTTAGAGGAGAGTTTAATATAGAATTTCATACATTCACTCTTGTTTATCTTATTAATCAAAACCTTTTCAAACACTTCCAACTCATCTTTAAGTGGATTTTTCTCTTTGCAGATTAGCATAGCATCATGCATGAAGAGAGTTGGATTACCAAAGATCCATGCACATTTGATAATTTTCTAAGAATTAAATTTTTATTCTAAATAATGATTATGAGATGGGTTCTTCATCATTTTCAATGCTAAAGAGCTTTTCATGCAAGATAAGATAAAAATATATTATTTAAAGGCTTAGTTGTCTTTTAATAGCTAAATTTGGAATTGTGAGATGTGGGAGTTGATCTCCTCTTATATTTTCAGCACCAATCTCTTGTTTGTGTATGATTTATTCTATATAAGTTGGCTTTTCCAACCATTTTTATCAATCCCTCTTTTGACAAGATCAGACTCTACCAAAATTTGAGTTTTGTAACTTTTTTAGATAAATAGAAGGATTGTTTTCAGATGTTGGTATAGTATATTTATGTTAGTGATTTGCATATGTGATAGAATTTTTATTCCTAGTCAAGTCTTGATTCCTACCTATTTACTAGTTGATTAGATTATGCAAGTCATGTTCTATGTTTGATGTCTTTTGGCTAAATATACAGTGGATGTAAGTGGTTGGTTAGTGATTTGAATTAGGCCTATTCCCTTATTTCTCTCAAGCTTTTATCACTAAATAGAACCTTTTCATGAAATATTGATTCATAGGAGTTAATTAGAATTGAAAATTTAGTCTTTTTCTTGTCTAGTTAGTGTTTTTAGGAGCTCAAATTGAGTGGATGAATTAAAATTTAGGTGTATCACCATCATTAGATAGAATTTTTCCTTTAGTTTTCTTTCTTCCCTTTTCTTGGTAGTTTATAGCATAGAGTATAAAAGTTAATTGATACACCAAAGGGACTAGCCCTTAGAATCTAGAGACTCAATCTAGTAATTAGGCCACCCATAGCCTAGGATTATTTCCATGTTTCAGTAGACTATGAAGGCTTAAAACTACCTTCATAAGTGTGCAAGTCTAATTGACAACAATTTTTGGCACACCTAGTGGGACATCAAAGAAATTATTTGCATATCTAAAGAAGTTTGAAGCTAAGGAGAATCAGTTACAATTGATGAGCATATTCATCTTCATCACAAGTTAAGTATTCTTTAGGTTGCAAAATTCATAGCACCATTCAGGAAATCCTTTCATGCCAAAGGTTACCACAAGGTTAGCTATTAAAGGTATTCCTTTTGAATTTATATCTTATAAGAGATCAAGGTTTAGGAGGGAAAATCCATATCCTCAAAATAAATATTTGTCCCCTAGTTATCCTATTATTCTGGGCACTATAATCTCCACTATCCAAATGGCCATAAGAAACTAGGTGTTTGTTCCATTCAATAGAGGTAGTCCACATTTGATGACATTCTTGTGTCTTCTCTCAAAAGTATCCCATTATTCTTAGGAAAAAATCAAATAACCCCTATTGAACATATACAAGATGTAGTTAATCTCTATTCAATCCATAATGTTGCTATTAGATTGCTTGTTGCTTCCTTTAAAGGAAAAGAATTTTAGTGGTATAAAAACCTCCCACTAAACTCCATTTATACCTAGGATGAATTGGGAGTAGCCTTAGTTAAGCAATTTGAGGACAAATTTGATCACCTATCTTTAGTTGAACAATTAATTACCATAAATAGATCTCCTCATGAGTTCATGTCTGATTTTAACCTTAGATTCCAAAAGACATGGACTAGGATACCTATGTTAATTAGGCCATCTCCTGAATATGCATTTATATACTATTTGAAATCCCTTATCTCTGACATTAGTGTGATGATATAGTCAATGGGTGGTACTACCTTATTAGATGCTTATGAGGTTGTAATAAGGGTAGAGAAAAGTTTGATACAAGCTGGTAATCTTTCTCCAAGACCTCCAATGCCTATATTTCTAGAAATAAAGTCCATACTAGCCCCTCAATTTTTTTAGATCCCATATGTAGCTCCTATTCCATCACCTCAAGCTCAAATTATAGCCCTTACTAGTCAAACTAATGAGATAGAAGAGTTAAAAAGATTATTACAATCCTTTAGGAATGAAATATTTCAACTCAAGAGACAAAAATATTAGGCTAATAGGCCCTATCAACAACAAAATTAAACCACCTATCATCCCTTCAAAGATCAAAGGCCTCCTTATCAAGGTTTTAAAGAGAATAGACCACCTTATCAAACCCAAGGAGCCATAACTCTAGATAAGATTTATGTTACCCTTGATCCTAATGCTCCTTCCACTTTGAAGTCCATTTTTCCCACCCCACCTCAAAATGACTTGATGTAAGATTCAGATTGGCAGCCCTCAAATCTCAATGATGCTCAAAACCAAGCCTTGCTATCATAAAATATCATTATGCCATAAATGACACAAGAAGAGTTTTATTTTCAAGGAGGTTATTAACAAGATATAAGTTTATCATCACAAGGAGAGACTAAAAAAGTTCAAGGGCAGCCTAATGCCGTTAATTTAAATTGTCAAGTGGATGATCATGTTACTTTTACTCATGGTGTCAAAACTAATAGTATGAGTGGTCAAGTTGCAGTTGTAACTAGAGCTAAAAGAAAATCCATTTATGAGGATCAAGAGATGAAAAATGATTCAAGTACTCATAATTTTGTTTCTAGGAGTATAAAATAATAACTTTCTACCCCTAAAACTCAAAAAAATCAAAATATAGAGGTTAGTAAAGTTTATCGAATACCTCTAGTTTATGAGTAGCTAGTTCTTTAGAAAGTACAACCAAAGGTTGTTGGATCTCAATACAGTATAGTGGATCAGATGAAGAAGCCTAATATCATCATTAGCATATGATATTATCTTTCCATTTTAGGACAAAAATATATGCTCATCTAAGAGCTTTCAGCTCTCAAATTGTCTCCAAAATTAGTTGAGAAAGAAAGTATTATCTTAACTAATTTGTATCAGCCAACTAAGTAACAAATACAGCAAGTAAACAAGATGTAAAAGGTGAAAAAAAATAAGGTAAAAGCAAATAAAACCCATAATTTCTACATTTATTTGATATTGGGTGATACTTTGGTTCATAATTGTATGGTGGATAGTGGAGCTAGTAGTACAGTCATTCCTAAATAGATTACAAACAAGCTCAACCTTATTTATCAGCCAAAAACTAAGGGAGTATTAAAATTATATGGGTCACAAACAAATAAAATAGGCATCATCAAAGATTTAAAATTTACATTAAATGCTTGTCCCAATGTTACTATTTAGTAGGATGTTTTGTGGTAGACTTGACTCCTTACTTTGCTATGTACCTTTCAAGAGACTTCATCTCAAAGATTAGGGGATATTTATCAAATAATTGGACTTAATATTTTTTCAGAAATAGGAAAAGTACCAAGGTAAAAATTAATTCTAAACTTATTTCATGTTTCCATTTGGATTCATATATGTCAAGTGTTGTGAACACTAATTGTATCATCTTGGATGATATGTTAGAAACTAGTGAAGTAGAATATGGATCACCTTTGGATGGAGTTATAGATTTGTTTATTGATGAGTTGGATTCCATTTTTCATGATCATGATCCTTATAAATTTATTGAATAAGAAGGACTTGGTGTGCATTTCCTTCATGAGAATGATGTGCTAATTCTAGCCATGGTTAAAGATGATGAATCCAGTGAAGGTTTATGACAATTATACTTTGATGGATCAAGGAATAAACATGGTAATAGAGCTATAATGATTTTAGTTTCTCCAATAAATCAAATATATTTCTCTTTTATTAAATTTTATTTTGGTTTTTCAAATAATGTTACTAAGTATGAAGCACTAGTTCACGATTTATAGTGGGTTAGGAAGATGAAAGTCAACACCTTGCAAGTTTTTAGTGTTAGTAAACTTATAATTCATCAAGTAAGAGGTTTGAATGTATGTAAAAAAAAATTCTTAAATATTACAAGCATATAATATGGGACTTACTTGAATATTTTCAAGCTTTTAACATTCAGACAATACCAAGAGGTAAAAATAAACACACAAATAGGTTGGTTACCATTAGGTCATACTTTAGCATTCTATCTGATATAAAGAGCAAGAAAATTTAGTCACATATAAAGCTTGTTGTAAGGCCTTCTATTTTAGATAATCATAATAATTGTTAGGTGTTTGAAGATGATAATCAAATTGTGATATTCTTGCAAGAGGAGGATAAGTTTTCATTTGCAGTAGTATGGTGATCAGGTTGTGCAACTAAAAAAAATAAGTTGCCCAAGGTATTGTTCACACTTGATAACATTTTTGGTGGTGATTATGAGTTAATAAAGGAGAATTCATCCTTGTCAACAAAATAAGATCACTATGCCAATGTACAGATTACAGTTGGTAAGTTTTTTAAGTTAGGTAAGGTATGCACTCCATAAAAAGAAGCTTTCATTGAGTCATGCAGAAATTTTTGTCGATGTATTTTCATGGAAATATAGTGATCTCAAGGGATTTTACCCAATTTTATCTCAACACACCATTGAGTTAGATGCTAAAACTAAACCAATGATACAAATACAAAGGCCCATTACTCCTAAGCTTGAGCCTTTGATGAGAGCTAAGCTTCACAAACTCATAGAGTCAACTATTATATTTCCAATAAATCACTCAACTTGGTTGGCAAATATTATTATATTATGGAAGAAGAATGGTGAGATTATATTGTGTGTCAAATTCTATGATTTGAATAGGGCTTCACTTAAATATCACTATCCATTGCCATCAATGGAATAAATTTTATAGATGGTTGCACATTTAGAGAGATTTTATTTGTTGGATAGATATAGTGGCTACAATTATATTTTGGTCAAGGAAGATGACCAATTTAAGATAGCTTTCACAACCAAGTGGGGGACCTTTGCATACAAAAAGATGCTTTTTAGTTTATCTAATGCTGGAGCAACTTTTTAGAGAGCCATGGATATGGCATTCTAAGGCCTTCTTAACAAGTTTGTACTTGTTTATTTAGATGATATAACAATATTTTCAAAGAGTGTAGAGGATCACATGTTTCATCTCAAGCAAGTGTTTTAAATGTGTAGGCAATTTGGGGTATCTCTAAATCCCAAAAAATGTCTTCTTGATTCATGAAGGTAAGCTTCTTGGACATGTGGTTTTAAATAATGGATTAAGCATAGATTTTGAAAGGGTATACTCCATTCTTGCACTCTCTTTGCCTAAGTACAAAAAGGCTATGCAAAGCTTCTTTGGGAAAATCAACTTCATAAGGAGATATATTTCAAATTTTGCCATTTTAGCTAAGCCACTTACAGCCATGAAAAAGAAGAATCAGAACTTCAGCTAGTCCAAAGAAGGAATTAAAATTTTTGAAGATATTAATAAGGCCATAGCTAGTGATCCTACACTTATAAATATGCATTTCATAAAATATTTCATTTTGTATACATATGCTAACATGGACACTATTTTAGGCATTCTTATGTAACAAAATCATGAGGCTTTGGAGCAGCCAATAACTTTATTTAGTCAAGGATTAGAGGAGTATGAAACAAGGCACTCTTTTATTGAAAAACATGTACTCTTAGTTATAATTTCTCTTAAAAAATTTAGATACTTGTTGTCTAACAATAAAATATACCTAATGGTTTCTCATTTGAGCATCAAGGAGATCCTTTTGAACAAAGATATAAATGAGAAGAGAGCTGGTTGGATAACCAAAGTAATGGATTATGATGTGGAAATTAAGGTCACAAAGTTGGTTTGAGGTTAAGGACTTTGTGAGCATCTATCTCAAGACTTGAAAAAGACTAATGAGGTTATTTTGGTGTCAAATGATGAAGAGGTTGTAGTTGCTCATATCTCACCTTCTAGCTAGTTTCATGACTTGGTAAGATATCTCTAAGATGGTATTTATCCCTCTCATCTAATTTATTCAAAAATAAGATATTTTAGGTTGCAATTAATTCCATTTTTACTTATTGATGGTATTTTATTTAAGAAATACATCATTGGCATGTTGTTAAGATGTATAGATCCAAGACAAACTCAGAGATTGCCTAAAGAATTCCATGATGGACATGGTGGAGGACATTTTTCCACAAGAACTATAGCCCTTAAGATCATTAGAGGTGGGTAATATTGGCCTAGTATTTTTGGTGATTGTCATGCATGGGTAACGAAGTGCAAACAACGTGCTATGTTTGTAGGAAAAGTGAAAATTATAGCCTTACCTCTTCAACCAATTATACTGGATCAACCCTTTGTCTACTGGGGATTAGAATTTATTGGTCTCATAAATCCTCCTTCAAGTTTAGGACATAAATTGATTCTAACTACTATAGATTACTTAACACATTAGATAGAAGTAGTGGTATTGAAATAAGAAAATGAAACCAATGTTCTAGATTTCTATGAAGGTTTACTTACTAGATTTGGAGTTCCTTCAACTATTATTTATGATAACTCAATGGTTTTTTTGGGAATTAGGATCAGTCAGTGGGCTGTCCAACATGGGATTTATCTTAGCACTTTATCAAACTATTATCCATAAGGCAATGGCCTTGTTGAATCTACAAATAAGAACCTATTAAAGATCATAAGAAGGACTATTAAATACAATCAAAAGTCATGGCATCTCAAGTTGAATTCAACTCTATGGGCTGATAGGATCACCTACAAAAGATAAATATCCAACTCTCCATACAAGCTAATATATGGTAAGGAAGTAAGGTTACCCATTTCTCTTTAATTTCCTACTTTGGAACTAATGCATCAACTTGAGTTGTTGGAGAATGAGCCTATGGAGATCAGGTATGCAGAGCTTGTGAAATTGGAAGAGATAGGAAATTAGTTTATGCTAGTCATGGAAACTCATCAAGCATAAGTGAAGAGAGCTTTTGATAAAGTAGCTTCATCATGAAGTTTCAATGAAGGAGATGTGGTCCTCAAGTGGGATGAGGATTGAGATAAACCAAGAAGGCACACAAATTTTGATTCCATTTGGAGTGGCCCATACATAATCTCTTGCTATAAATCCCATAATGCCTTTTGTCTTGCAAAGATGGATGGCAAGGAGCTTCCAATCCCAATTAATGGGATACATCTAAAACATTGTTATTGAAGAGCTTGGATCCATGTACATAGTTTGTTTGTTTTCCTCCAAGTGTTATTCAAGAACATTATTTTAGTTATGTTTTATCCCAAATAAGTGCTTTGTTTGCATATTTGCTTTATTTAGTTAGTTTTTATATTTTATGTGTATCCCTTCTTTTTTTGGGAGGATGAAGGTTGTCTTTTCCAAGTCAAAAGATAATTTGTAGTCATGGACTAGATTTTCTATTATTTTATGAGTTTAAATATCATGTATATGGTCTAAATTCTCAAGCATAGTAGGCATGCTTCCCAATTGAGTCACCAAAATGTAGACAATTTTGACCCTATAGGACAAATTACAACCCTTATCATTTGAAACTTGCATAATCATGCCTTTTTGTCTTGTGAGTCAGTAATTGGTCCTAAAAATTCCTTAAAGAATCCATGGTTAATAGGTCTTAGGGTTGTTTAGGTGATTTAGGGTCTTTTATTTCACTTGTCTTATTCTTTAAAAAAAAGTTTTGATGTTGATCTAAGTAGTTGAAGGGAGAAAGTTTTGAAAAAGACTTCAGGTTCTCAAAGAAAACTTTAGGATTTTTTAGGAAGAAATACTTCAGGTTTTTATATATAAGCTAAATTGAAGGACTTTGCACAAAATCTAAAGGATTATTCCTTTTAGAAAAAGACATTTTTAACATCCTGAAGGGTATTTTCACTTTTCAAGAAGTTTAATAGGGTTCTTTTCCTTTGTAAAAGTCCTTTACAACTTTTCAAATGGAAATTGGACCATTCAAATTATTCCAAAATGACCTTTTTAAAAAGTGTTGAGAGACCATTACAAAATTGTCAAATGATCCATTTTCAAAATTTTGAAAGGCTCATTTCCAAAATCCTGAAGGGCAATTTATAAAAGTTCATATCATGAATTCCTTTAGACTTTTTGTCTAAAGGAATTTTCCTTTTCAACTTTCATGAAGGGACTTTTCCAAAAATCCAATGGGTCTATCCTCAACTAAGAGATCATTTCAAAAGTTCCAAGGGCTTATCACAAAGCTTGAAGGGTAGTTTTGAAAATCCCAAAGGGCAATTTATAAAGGTTCTAAGGACATGAATTCTTTTGCAATTTTTATTTGAAGTAATTATACATTACAAGAAGTCCAAAGACAAAATTCCTTAAGACTTTTTGTCTAAAGGAAATGAAAGAAGGAAAGGTTTTGAAATAAATAATAGAAATAATTCCCTCAAACTTTTTATTCAAAGGAAATGAATAGATAGATAAAACACAAAAAATTTATCTGAGGAAATTATAAAATGAATGGTTCAAAGGAAGTAAGCCATGAGAAATAGGCCTAAAGGAAATGAACAAAGGGGAAAGTCCATAGGAATAGATAAAAGTAAATAGCTTGAAAGAATTAGCTTGAAACAGATCAACAAAACAAGATTAAGTCAAATGGTTAGAAAATCTAAAGGGTTAATTAATCAATGATAAGTGGCATAAGCACATTCTATAGCAAAGAGATCAATGGATAAGGAAAATCTAGGTTTTTAGAAGGATTCTGGTAGGATTTTGATATCCAATTAGGAGAAGACAATGATGAATTCCCCTTTTAACTCAAATCAACATGTTTTTAAGTCACATTCAGAGCATGTAGAGTGGCCCAAGTAAGATTAGATTTTAGTAAAGAGTACACCAAATAATAAATGAAATAATCAAATTATTTATAGACATACAGTTTCCTTCAAATATAGATCTCTCATTTCTAAAAGGGAGACTCAAATGCATGAAGGGATCAAGGAGTTTAACATTGGATGGTTGTTCAAAGAGAGATTAATATATAATTTCATGCATTCACTCTTATTTATCTTGTTAATCAGAGCATTTTCAAACACTTCCAACTCAGCTTCAAGTGGAATTTTCTCTTTAAAATTGGCATAGCATCATGTATGAAGAGAGTTGAATTACCAAAGATCCACGCACATTTGATAAATTTTGAGGAATTTAATGTTTATTCCAAATAATTATTATGAGATGGGCTCTCCATCATTTTCAATGCCAAAGAGCTTTTCATGCAAGATAGAAGATAAAAAGATATTATTTGATGTCTTAGTTATCTTTTAATAGCTAAAGTTGGACTTATGAGGTGTGGGAGTTGATCTCCTCTTCTATTTTCAGTGCCAATCTCTTGTTTGTGTATGATTTTTTCTATATAAGTTGGATTTTCTAGCCATTTTTATTAATCCCTCTTTTGGCAAGATCAAACTCTACTAAAATTTGAGTTGTGTAACCTTTTTAGATAAATAGAAGGACTATTTTCAAATTTTAGGATGCTAGTATAGTGTTTTATGTTAGTGATTTACATATATGATATATTTTTTCTTCCTTATTAAGTCCTAATTCTTATTTATTTACTAGTTGATTAGATTTTACAGTTCATTTTATGTGTTTGATGTCTTTTGGTTGAAGTTATAGTAGATGTAAGTGGTTGTTTAGTGCCTTGAATTAGGCCTATTCCCTAATTTCTCTCAAGAATTGATCACCAAATAGAACCTTTTCATAAAATATTGATGCATAAGAGTCAATTGGAATTGAAAGTTTAGTATTTTTCTTGTCTAATCGGTGTTTTTAGGAGCTCAAATTGATTGGATGAACCAAAATTTAGGTGTATCACCATCATTAGATAGGATTTTTCCTTTAGTTTTATTTCTTCTCTTTTCCTAACAATTTTTATCATAGAGTATAAATCCTAATTGATACACCAAAGAGAACTAGCCCTTAGAATCTAGAGACTCAATCCACTAACTAGGCCACCCATAGCCTAGGATTGTTTCAATAGACTGTGAAGCCCTGAAACTACCTTCACAAGGGTGAAAGTCTAATTGACAACACTAACCATCATCTTTTATGAGCATTCAATTTTGGTTAGTGAATATGTACTTGAATCCCAAGTTATCAGTCTTGAGCTCAAATAGTTTTCCTAATAGATAATGCCTCCAAACTTTTAAAGCATATATAATTGTCATAAGGTCTAGGTCATGAGGGGCATAACTCACCTCATATGGCTTCAATTTCCTAGACTCATATGCTACCACTAAGCCATCCTGCATAAGAACTTCTCCAAGTCCATCCCCAGATGCATCGATGATCACTAAGAATTGACCATTAGGATTAGTAACTCTTAACATTATTACTAAATTAATCCTCCTTTTCATTTCCTAAAAGTCTACCTCACACTTATTTGATTAGACAAAATTATAAATCATTCACTAAAGAGATGTGATTATATTAGCTATCTTAGATAAATTTAAAATGAATTTCATCTAATAGCCCACTAATCCCATGAAACTTCTTACCTCATGCACATTATTTGGTGTCAGCCACTCTATTATGGCTCTTATCTTTGTTGAATCCATTTAAATACAATCCATAGATATAATATGTCTTAGATACTATACTTTATTTTGAAAAAATACAACTTAGACAATTTGCCATACAACCTGTCCTTCTGTAAATGTTGCAAAACTAATTCTAAATGTTGCAAGTGTTCTTCCTCATCTATAGAATAAATGAGGATGCCATCTAGAAAAACCAAAACCAAATGATCCATGTAATATTTGAACACACTATGCATAAGATTCATAAATTTTGATAGAATATTTATCAATCTAAATGGTAACACTATGAACTCATAGTGCCCCTATCAACTCTTGAATGCTATTTTTGAAATATTCTATTTGAATCCTCAACTAATTATACCTTTCTCTAAGATCAATATTATAAAATATTGTTTCCCTTTGCATTTTATCAAAGAGATCATCAATGCATGGCAATGGATATTTGTTTTTTATCATTTATTTATTTAACATCATATAATTAATAGATAGGCAAAGAGTGTCATCCTTCTTCTTGATGAAGAAAACTGGTGCACCCCATGGTAACACACTTGGTCAAATCAACCCTTTTAAAAACTCATGAAGTTGTGACTTTAAATCAATCAATTAAGTGATTGTCATTATGTATGATGTTTTAGACTACAATTTTGATCTAAGTATGATATCAATCAAGAAATAAAACTCGCATTTAGGTGGTAATCCTGGTAATTCTTTTGGAAACACATCATGAATGTTTATCAAAAAAAGATATTCTTTGATAGATGGTTCCTTATATTTCTCCATATCACTTATATTAATGATAAATTCCTATCATCCCTTACTTTTAGCTTTCTTTATTTAAATTATAAAAATTTGCCTTAGCTTTAACTCCCTTTTATCACCCTAAAGTTATGTTTGATTTATAAATTCAAATTGACACTCAACCTTCTTCAAAAAACAATCAACCTTTGCTTTATGATTCATAATCCAATTGACTCCTAGGATCACATCATATGGTCCCAATGGTTCTATAAAAATATCTACTACTTTAGTGAACTCAGGCAACCTAATCTTTGCTTTGACTAGACACTTATCAACTTTGACCTTTGATTCATTCCCATATTGTATTGACCATGCTTTTGCCACAACTCTAGCCATTATAGATAATTTACTAAACATTCTAAGAGTAATGAAACATTTTATAGCTCCCATGTTAATCAAAATAGAAATCATATGATCAAATAAAATACCTAATAGTTCTATGGGCAAAGCTTGATATTTAACTTATTGATTGTCAACAGCTAAATGAAGCCATTACTGGAATGTACCTTACTAAGAAGTTAAACCCTTGATATTTTATTTTTCCTAAGGACATTCTCAATAAAAATGGTCACCTCCACATATGAAGCAACCTTAAACTAGTCCTTTCTTCTTAAACTATTGGCTTCCCTTGAAACCATTACTAGGTTTCCTATTCCCTGAACCACTATTAAACTTGGTGTTATTCTTCTTGAATTGACCCTTGGATTCTCCACTCCTCTATTCTAGTTCTTCTTTTTTAAATCTATTTTATAACTTTCAAAATTATTTAAAAAACTTATATATGACTTGGGTAAGAGATTTAATTTTATGTTCTTGCTTAATCTCCTTTTCAAACACCTAATCCATGGTACATGGACCATGCACATCTAATTTATAGCCAATTTGGTGTTTTAATACCATGATGAATTTTCTAATTTTGAACCTTTCATCTTCTTGATACTTAGGTACATACTAAAGGAGCTTGGTTAATTACGCCTAGTATTCATTCACTAATAATTCTCTTCCTTAATATTTTGAAAATCCATAAGATTTTGATATAAGTACAACTATGAAATCCATTGTGACCTAAATAGTGTCACAAACTATTCCCAAGTGGTGGTGGTTGAGTCGAGGTTTATCTCAAGCTTCTTATTTTCCTACCAAGTTGTTGCTTCACTAATAAGTTGATAAGCTCCCCAAATTATTTTCATGACTTTAGAATAATTTCAAATCTCAAAATACTTCTCCATTTTTTTTATCTATGTTTCATCTCCATCTCAAAATATTTCTATCAAACTTGGGTGGATTTACCTTTTTCATGTCATGTGACAACTCTACAACTACTTGAGCTCTAACATCCTATGGCACTTCCTTATGCCTCTGTTCTTGAAAATGCTCATGGTCATCAACATGATCTTTAAGTACCTCTTGATAATTCTCCCCTTCATGTCCATTTACTTCTTTCTCTAGGTCCATGATTCAATCCTTAGTCTCTTGCATGGTTATGAGGATTTGGTACAACTTTGTAGCTTTTTCAATGGCAAACTGATTTGGATCAAAAGGGGGTTTCATATTTAAATTGCCCTTACCTCTTGGTATATTTTACACCATTATTATTTTTAATTATTAGGAGAATAAGTTTGTGTTAATGGACACATTAAGTCCTAGAGTTTGAGCCCCAGCTCTAATACCACAATGTAACAACTCCACTAGTTTTTACCAAAATATAGTAAAAAATTAAATTAATTACACATCTTCATCATAAAAATTTCACCATGATAAATCTAATTAGTGATCTTTAAATAAATATAATAATTTATTTAATTGATAGGTTTATAGCTAATCCACTTAGCTAAGAATCACCATGAACAGATATAATAATCATGAACAATACTGAATAACCAATATATATTGCATCTAAACATAAATGAAATAGTTCAATTTTAGCCATGGTTGTTACAACATTACAACCACTGATGTAGAAGTATAATGTATAAATGCTATAGTTTTTAGTAATACATAATAATATCTCAAATATTAAAACATGATGCAAAGCTCCATAGAGCAGAGTCTCCGTGACTTAAGTATCAATCTGTAATCTCAAGTGTAATCCCTAGTATAATACTCTATCTAAGAGGGAGAGCATCATCTGATCAATTTTTTACATCAACCATAGATCATAGATCCCCTACATTATCTCACAAATAAGGAGATGGCCCTCCTTTTACAGATGGGAAGATAATGATGGTACAGGAATCTAGATTAACAAACTAGAACCCATGTGTTGAATATATCTAATACATAATGTGTATCATAAATAAATTCATTCTAACATGATATCACACAAATATGAAAACTATATCAATGATGAAATGACAATATTTAATTAAAACATTACTTTGGCCAAAGTTTGCAATAATTGATGATCTCTAGGATTAGTCAAATTCATACACACCACTTAATCAAATTATAGCTCATCTTGCATTGATGGTTCTAATTAAGCTATTGGAATCCATCCACTACTTATTTAGGGTCATGAATGCAAGATTCAGTAAAAAACATAACAATTTAAAAACTAATAGATTCATTTAGAATATTTCCCTTTAGCTGATAAAAAAATAAGCTAAGTATAGAAATATAAAATAAATTAATTTAGTTTGTCAAATGAAATTAAATGAATCTATACTTCTAATTTATTAAAAAATAATAAATAGAATCAAAATAGTCCTAAACATACCATCCAGGTATGATCACATCAAAACTGTCAGTTACCCAATTACAAAGTAACTTATAATGTTATTTTATCCCCAAAATAATCATTATATCACAAGCTTATTTTATATATATATATATTTCACATATAAACAAAATCCAATACAAAACATCATAATATGATTTATATTTGAAAATTTTAAATACATTATTTTAATGATTTTATATATAAACATTAAAATATATACAAGCACCCATTTTAACATTGTATGGTAATGTATAATTTTTAGAACTCTAAAGTATGAATTTAACTTTGAATAAATACTTTATTGTATAAAGTATATTCTAAGAAGACATCCATTGCCCATTATCTTAGGTTATTTTATATACTCTAATAATACATCTAGCTAACAAAATAGTCCCATAAGTCTTTTATAAACTAAGCAAATCCCACTATACTTATTTAAATAAAACATACAGAATTTTATGAATGTTAACATTCATACACAACCAACCATTTTACCAAATCCATTTAATCAAATATATCAATTCAATCAATTTAAAATTGACTTTTTAATTAAATGCATATGAACTAATACAAACACCTAGCTTATTATACCCAAATTGGCTTTGCTATTATAACAACCTAGATTAGACCATATAACCTCTTCAAGCATAATACATATAAAAATGTGTATGTATTCATAATATCAACTATGCAAACTCTTAATCTAATCATACTCTAATCCAAGTATGTAATCATAATACACAATCAAGCTAAGTATTTGTGTAATTCAATTATTATAAATTCAATTGAGACCTTAACTTTTTCATATCTACATTAACCATTCATGTATATATCTATGCATGTATCCAAATGCATAACAAATAATTCACTATCCTCTTACCTGTACCTAAGCTATCTATTATGATCTTAATTGTTTGTTATCAAATACATATATAAGTAAATATGTAGGTTACAGGTATCATAACAAAGCCCATAAAGAATACCATGTTTTGAGTTTAAAATAAATGACATTCATTTTGAAAACCAAAAAAATAGAATACCATTCAAAACCAACTTTGAATTCCTCTAAACAATATCCCATAGCTAGTCATTTTATCTCATACTATTTCCTTTGAAAGCCTTAGGTTTCTAAAATATAGGTATATATCAAAATATGTTTATATATCAAATTAGGTGTGTGTGTGTGTGTGTGTGTGTGTGTGTGTACATCATCAATTTAGACCTAGTATATGTGTGTGTGTATCTATAATACATTTTTTAAAATAAAGAACCCATTCATCTAAAACCCAAAATCTAAATAGGCTTATACATAGTTGAGCCCAAATTCCAATCAAGTTTACTTAATACCCTAATGAATATTTTGTTAAGGTGTGGAGCTAAAAGCTTCACCAAATGAGTATTTTGTAGGTTGCTAGTGTTACACAATCACCAGCATCGGGGTCAGGAGTGACCGATGTTGGTCAGGTGTAGACAGGCAAGGACTGATGTCGATCACCTGTGCATCTAGAATGCTATTTTCGTGGACAGAACAGAATGTTTGCATGGTAGGATTAAGTGTTAGTCTTAAGTCTACATATCTATCTTTAGTAATACTATTTAGAGCCCTTGATTAGGAGGTGCATCTAATGGCTGTAGTTGTATGCTCATATTTCCTAATATTATATATAGGATTAGATCTTCATAGCATATTGAATTGGAGAAGAACAGTACAAGATTGTATATGTGTATCAATCCATTTTGTTGGAATTGATTGTAATTGAGAGAGAGCTCTTGAGGGAAAGAGATCTAGAAAGAGATCTGTACATTTGAGAGAGGTGTGGAAGAAAAGAAGTTTCTTCAATTGTATTCCTTCTATAAAGAGTTTAATACAAGTTTTCAGGGTGGTTTCTTATATCTCTTATTGTTTATTGTTTTCTGATTCTAGTTACTTATCTTTCTAGTTTAATTCCGCATTTAATTGCTTTCATATAGTAATCAACATTGTTGGTTGATCCCTAACAAGTGGTATCAGAGCTTAGGTTGAATAATAGGTGTTTCAGATATGGTTAGTGTGTATTGATTACAGGTCACTCACAGGGGTTTCTGTTTGAGTGGGAGAAAGCAATGGCAAAAGAAAGTAAACTGAGAATGGAGAAGTTTAATGGCAAGAATTATCAACATTGGAGAATGCAGATAGAAGATTATTTGTATCAGAAAGATCTATACTTACCGTTAGGTGGGGTTTCAAAGAATCCCAAAGACATGGATGATGAAGAATGGGAAGTTCTTGATAGAAAGGCTCTTGGATCTATAAGATTGATTCTGACATCTATTGTGATATCTAATTTATCATAGGCAAAGTCAATGGTAGAGTTAATGACTACTTTAGCAAATTTATATGAAAAACCCTCAGCTTCAAATAAGGTCTATCTTATCAAGCAGTTATTTAATTTTCAAATGCAGGAAGGTGGATCTGTATCTAATCATCTAAATGATTTCCATGGAATTGTAAATCAATTAAATTCAATCAAAATAGTGCTTGATGATGAAATTAAGGATCTTTTAATATTATGTTCTTTGCCTGAAAGCTGGCATAGCTTGGTAATGGCAGTTAGTAATACTGCATCTGCTTCAAATATTTTAAAAGTAGAGGATGTTGTTAGTGTAATCTTGAATGAAGAAATTCATAGGAAAATCATAGAGGAAACATCAGGGAATGCTTTAAGTTTTGAGAGTAGGGGAAGGAAAAAAGATAAGGGCAAGAAAGGAAGATCAAGGTCTAAGTCAAAGATGAGAGGTAGATCCAAATCCAAAAATGGCAGGAAGCCACAATGCTGGAATTGTGGAAAGATAGGGCACATAAGCAAAGATTGTTGGTCAAAACCAAAAGAAGACAATCAGCATGAAGGTAAGGAAGAAGTAAAAGTTACAGGTATTGCACAAGATGCTCTTATATTCTCTTTGCATAATAATATAGAATCTTGGGTTTTAGATTCTGGTGCATCTTTCCATGCAACCCCTAATAGAGAATATTTTAGTGACTATGTCCATGGAGATTTTGGAATAGTTTATTTATGGGGTGATGAGCCTTGTAAAATTGTTGGCAAAGGAAGAGTGCAACTGAAAATGTAGAATGGCAACACATGGATGTTGAGAGATGTCATGCATGTTCCCAGCTTGAAGAGGAATTTGATTTCTACAAGAAAGTTAGGGGATGAGGGTTGTACAGTAACTCTTACAGCTAAATCTTGGAAGGTGACCAAGGGTGCACTTGTATTGGCCAAAGGTAAGAGATTAGGTACTCTCTATTTATGTAATTGTATTATTGATAATTCTCCTTTTGTATTATCTACTTCAAATGTGGATGCAAAGTTGTGGCACTCTAGGCTCGGCCACATGAGTGAGAAGGGAATGTCTATTCTTAAGTCAAAAGGTAAGCTTTCAAATTTGAAAAGCATAAATCTAGAATTTTGTGAAAATTGTGTGTTTGGAAAGCAGAAGAGAGTGAGTTTTCTCAAGACTGGGTCAAAAAATAAGAAGCACAAATTGGAGCTTGTTCACACAGATGTGTGGGGGCCAGCTCAAGTTGCTTCTATTAGAGGATCACAGTACTATGTTTCTTTCATAGATGATGCTACAAGAAAGGTATGGGTCTATTATATAAAGAAGAAATCTGATGTTTTTGACACTTTTAAGATTTGGAAAGCTATGGTTGAGAATGAAACAGGCAGAAGATTGAAGTGCCTGAGATCTGACAATGGTGGTGAGTTTTGCAGCTATAAGTTTAACTGGTATTGTTATATGCATGGAATACATAGGCAAAGGATAGTTCCAAGGACACCTCAGCAAAATGGATTTGTTAAAAGGATGAACAGAATAGTAATGGAGTGTGCACAATGTATGAGATTGCATGCTGATTTGCCCTTAGAGTTTTGGGCAGAAGCTGTGGATACTGCAGTGTACTTGATTAACAAAGGAACCTCTATAGCTCTGGATGGTGGAATTCCAAAAGAGGCTTGGATAGGTAATAAGGTATATCTCTCATTTCTCAAATTTTTTGGTTGTGAAGCCTTTGTGCACATTGATAAGGAAAATAGAAAGAAGATGGATGCTAAGTATATGAGGTGCACATTTATTGGCTATGGCTCTGATGATTTTGGATTTAGGTTTTGGAATATAAGAACTAACAAAATAATTAGGAGCCGTGATGTTGTTTTCAATGAAAAAGTGATGTATAGTGATCAGCTCAAGAAGCTAAATCAATCTGGGTAGAGCAATGGAGAATTCGATGAGGTGACGGTCCAAAATGAGCTCACGGGAAAAATTAATCACAAATAGGAAAACACAGAGACCAACGTCAATCAGGCAGGAACCGACATTGGAAATACAGGAATTGATGTCAGTCATATAGTGACTGACATCAGTCAGGAAGGAACTAACATCGGTCAGGTGGAACCGACGTCGGCCAGTTACAGGCCTAGAAGTGACCGAGGTCGGTCACTGTCAGAGAATCTGGGCAGACAGCTTGTTGTAAATGAGTCTTAGATGCCCATCAAGAGGTCAAAAAGGGTAAGTAAACCTCTAATTTGATATTCCCCTTCATTATTCTATTTATTGCTTACTAATGGTGGAGAACCAGAGAGTTTTGATGAAGCAATATAGGTGGAATCCAAGAATCAGTGGGAGTTAGGAATGAATGAGGAAATTGATTCCTTGAGAGAGAACCAAACATGGGATTTGGTTGAGTTGCCAGCAGAAAAGAAGACACTGAAGAACAGATGGATCTATAGATTGAAGGAAGGTGAGAATGGATAGATGAGATATAAGGCCAGGTTGGTAGTGAAAGGATTTGCATAGAAACTAGGTATTGATTTTGGTGAGATTTTTTCTCTTGTTGTTAAAATGACTTCTATACAGACTGTATTGTCTTTAGTTGCTATTGAGGATTTTCATCTTGAGTAGCTTGATGTTAAGACAGTGTTTCTTCATGGAAATTTGGATGAAGAAATATATATGGAACAGCTGAAAGGATTTGAGGTCAAAGCTAAGGAGAAGCTAGTGTGCAGATTGAAGAAAAGCTTGTATGGCCTCAAGCAAGCTCCTAGACAATGGTATTTGAGATTTGATAGGTTTATGACTGAGCATGGCTATAGTAGGTGTCAATCTGACCATTGTGTGTATTTTAAGAGATTGGATAATGGTAGATATATTATTTTGTTGTTGTATGTAGATGATATGCTGGTTGCAAGATCACACATGCAGGATATCTCTGAGCTAAAGATGAAATTAGCTCACACATTTACCATGAAGGATTTGGGAGCAGAAAAGAAAATCCTTGGCATGAGTATTAAGAGAGATAGGAAAAATCATAGGTTGATTTTGTCTCAAGAGGATTATGTGAACAAGGTGTTGAAACGGTTCAATATGTAGGATGCAAAACCGGTAAGTACACCTATGGCTGGACATTTTAAATTGAGTAAAGAATAATGTCCTAATTCACATGATGAGGTAGAGTACATGAGTAGAGTTCCATATGCTTCCACAGTAGGGATTTTAATGTATGCAATGGTATGTACTAGACTGGATATTGCCCAAGCAGTGGGAGTTGTTAGTAAGTATATGGCCAATCCAGGGAAGGAGCACTGGAAAGTAGTTCAGTGGATCCTTAGATATCTGAGAGGGACTAGCAGTAGGCATTTTTGCTATGGAGATTCAAATACTTCTCTACATGGCTATGTAGATTCAGATATGGTAGGTGATTTGGATGGCAGAAGAAGCACCACAGGATATGTTTTCACTATTGGTGGAATAGTGATTAGCTGGATTTCAAAGTTGCAGAAGGTTGTTGCCTTGTCAACTATAGAAGCAGAATATATTGCAGTCATAGAGGCTAGCAAAGAGATGGTATGGATGACACGGTTCATAGAGGAGCTTGGAAAGGAGCAAGAGAGTTATAGATTATACAGTGATAGTTAGAGTACAATTAATTTGGCTAAGAATTTGGCCTTTCATTCAAGAACAAAGCATATACAGCTTAGGTACCACTTCATTAGATAGGTATTGGAGGATGGTGAGTTGAAGCTGGAGAAGATTCATACAGATAAGAACCCTGCTGATATGTTAACTAAGCCAGTTAAAAAGGAGAAGTTGAATCTTCATTCAAATTTTTTAGGTCTTCATGATTGAGTTTGAAGATGGAGGAGCTAGAAGATGTTGCTGTACAGGTAATGGTGCAGCTGTTTATCTCCAAGTGGGAGATTGTTAAGGTGTGGAGCTAAAAGCTTCACCAAATGAGTATTTTTTAGGTTGTTGGTGTTACACAGTCACCGGCATCGATTAGGAGCGACCGACATCAGTCAGGAGTCGACTGGGAGATGCCGGTGTTGGTTATGTTCGGCCGATGTCGGTCAAGTGCAGATAGGTAGGGACTGATGTCGGTCACCTGTGCATCTAGAATTCTATTTCCATGGACCAAATAGAATGTTTGCTTGGTAGGATTAATTTTTAGTCTTAAGTCTGCATCTCTATCTTTAGTAAGACTGTTTAGAGCCCTTGATTAGGAGGTGCATCTAATGGTTGTAGTTGTATGCTCATGTTTCCTAATATTATATATAGGATTAGATCTTCATAGCTTATTGAATTGGACAAGAATAGTACAAGATTGTATATGTGTATCAATCTAATTTGTTGGAATTGATTGTAATTGAGAGAGAGCTCTTGAGGGAAAGAGATCTAGAAAGAGATCTGTACATCTGAGAGAGGTGTGGAAGAAAAGAAGTTTCTTCAATTGTATTCCTTCTGTAAAGAGTTTAATACAAGTTTTTAGGGTGGTTTCTTGTATCTCTTATTGTTTTCTATTTTCTAATTCTAGTTACTTATCTTTCTGGTTTAATTCTGCATTTAATTGCTTTCATATAGTAATCAACATTGTTGGTTGATCCCCAACATATTTATCATAACTGGTTCGACACAACTAGCTCAAGCTAAAACATATATACCCATCAATAAATATTCATCCCCAAAATGTAACAAAGGTTTTCAAATTGAAAAGGGAGTTTAAGATAGATCTCATTCATAGTTTAAAACAACCATATAATTTTATATGGGTCTACCCAATTTCGCCCCCCCATGTTACCCTGGGTTGGATGTAGGTTTTTGGTTAGATTGAGCCTTCCATATGGCCTTATAATTTTTCATAACATTTAATCAAATGAAAAACCATGTAACTATTTCAATTCCAAAACCTATCAAACATTACACATACAAAAATTTAAGTACAAAACCAAGTTGTGAATAAATGAATGCTAAGGACTCTAAATTACTTTTTTTTTCTTCAACTCATTCACACCTTTTTTTAATTCTTTATCATATTATTTTTATGTCATGTGTCATGCCCTACATCCTTCTCCCACTTTTTTTATTTTTAACTTGTAACTTACTTGACATCACCTTCTCCTTCATTAATGATAGACCCAACTGATTAATAATATGTTCATGCAAAATAGCTTAATATAACTTTATAGTCTACCACCATGTAACCACAACAAATTCTCTCATCATTTTTTGAAAAATGATGTTAAATTAAAGTCAATGGGTGATTATAAACCCTAATCATCTTGATACTTCCAAAAGAATCCATAAAATAATCATTTTATAATCTGTATAATATTTTCATGACATTGACTTATCATAATTCCAAACATCGACTTCACAAACTAACCAAACAATGAGTCTCCATAACCAATGTTTATTCCATGCAAGCCAAATATCAACTAAATAATAATCATTATATTTCCATGTAAAAACTATCTACTATTCATTTAACATAGTAACTATATAGCATGGTAATACAAATGCGTATTTAAAAATACTATAGTTAATAGTTACCATGTTATCCATAAATAAACAATATGCAACACAATGATTTTCCTATATCATTTAACAATATAATCAATAGATTCATTGTCTAATATATATTATAAATATCAAAATTTTGGTCAACATTTAATCAAATACAAAGACATTTAAAAAAAAATTATTGATATCTTTTTTGACATTAGGATATACATATATTATAATAATAATCTTTAATTATTATTACCTTAATCTTATAGATCAAATAATAATAATGAAATATATTTCACTTATTATAGTAATGCATACATAACATCATATTGTTATACTACACAACCATACCCAATAAGGCAGTAAGATAAGTAAAAAAATATACGAATTCACTCATGCAACCAAATAATTACATCATATAAGATAAGCTATGTACGACCATAAAATTTATGAAATCATTCAAAATAATCAACATGATTATCAAAAGTAACTAGATTAGTAAAATCATGTAATCACATAAAATGATCTAAGAACACAAAAAATCACAACAAACATTCAAAAAGAAAACAAAACATAATACAACTATTTATCAAACAATTAATCATGAAACACTAAATATTAATGTGGTGTGTGCATGGGTTAATGGGTTCATTCTTTGTCACCCCTCAACATCTTGATCTAAACCACCCTCTCTAATGATACTCTTCCTCACAAAAATGAATTTATTTATCCCAAAACATCATTATATCTATAAAATAATGTGGTATAATTAATAAACATGATCACAATGTACATAATATAAAAGTATTGTTAACTTATAACAAACTAATATGTAAATTAAGCAACACATAATTTTTCCATAATCAGCATATGACATAAATCTTAATCAAATATTAGTTAATCAACTAATCAACCATGATAATCCATAGATCAAATAGGTTATTAAATAAATTGGGATGTGACACAAAGTTATTATAGAGTCATCTTGAGGATTGTTGATGTGCCCCATAAATGGCCTCATCTAATGTCTAAAACTTTCCTACTTTGTTATTTTTTGGACTCTTAAATTTACCCATGTACATATGTGGTGTGTGTGTGTGTGTGTAAACCTAAACTTAAAAAAGTTTCATTATCTAGGGACAAGGTGCATTATATTAGCTTTTATAGAAGGATGGTGAAAGAACCTAAAGAGTAGGCCAATTAATAAAAACTCAAATATATAATATTTTGAAGTTATACAATTGAGATTGCTAAAAATAATAAAATACAACTATTGATAGATATTATAATGATTAGTGACCAAAATATACTTAGTTGGTTTATAGTGTTCATGTGTGTATGATATAGAATAAGCTATAAGTGGATTGGGAGGTGATCTTATATTAGTTTTCAGAATCTAAGAATATTCTTTTTGTGATTTTGGATGCTTGTATTGGATCTAGACAAGTGTGTGGATGCAAATGTTTAACTTTGGCATAGGTGTCTTACATGAAATATTGAATATATATGTATGTGACCAATTAGAGCCTTCTATTTTTTTATTACCTTTCTTCTAATGTATGCAAATCATGCACGTAGGCTCTCATTCTTTATCAAATGATAAAACCCTAGCTTCCTTACCCTTGGAGTGACTATGGGAAAAATGGATTAGTGGGATTATGGTCTTGAAATACCCCAAGGACCCCTCTATTAATGAGAACTACCTACATAACCAATATGCCAAAGAGGGCCTCATACTTATTTAGTTTTCCCCTATGCTTTGGCTTTTATGTGCACAAAGATGCAATGTGTGATAAGCATAGACATGCAATGACTTAGCTTTTAACATGTAAAATATGTCTCATGGACTAATCTTTGAATGCTTTAGACTTATGTAATTATTGATTCTATGATTTATATGAAAATAGGCATGAATATGGTATGTTTTCTCACTTGAAGGCTTGATTGAATGCTTCTTGTTATATTACCTTGTGAGTTATATGTGAAATCTAGGTGAGGAATGAATGACATTTGATCTTATATATATATATATATATATATATATATATATATATATATATATATATATATATATATATATATATATATATATATGTCCATTTTTAAAATATCTCTCACTAAATCACTTAATCCAACCTTTAGGATATGTTTTATTTGTAAATTGGATGACTTTTAGGAACTAGACACTTTGTACAAAAGGTGTAAACTTGCATCAATGCAAGTGTCTATCTAGGACATAAATGTCCAAGAATCTAGAAAATAGGTAAACGTCCAAAATTGGCAGTGGAGGATAGTGATCAGGTTTAGATCTTTTTGTATAATATAGAATGCCGAGTCATTAGGATAATAGTGGTCAGGCTAAGAGATAAATAATTTAGGCACAAATAGATAGTGAATGTGATCCTTTTGATAATGGGTAGGTCTATAACTGAAAGATATAGCCATGATGGATATTTTTCAATTTTATAAGACTAAATCACTACATAAATCAAATTTTAGTATCTATAATGTGTGTTTGTGTGTGTTTATGGGCATATACATACATATGCATGCATACATACATATGTGTGTGTGTGTGTGTGTGTGTGTGTGTGTGTGTGTATCTTAAGTTAAATATGTTATCTCTAATTTTTCTAATATAGTTCCATGGTTTCATAACAGTTTAGTTTTTTTATATCTAATTAGAATGGGAGAATATCTTTTTTTGTCATATTAAAATATCTAAAAACCATTCTAACTAACACACCAATATCCATTGGTTGGTTGGATTTTGGAAAGATAAAGTGTCCATAACAACTACAAAACACCCACAATAATTGGTTGAGTGCACCTACATCAACTAGTTGAATGCAACTGTAGTAACAATTATAGGTTAATATTTCTCAGATCTCAAAAAAATTGCTAGTCATCAATTATAATCATCTTCCAACTCACTTAACAGTCTCCAAAAAACATTAATCATTATGAGAAGTCATTTTAACCATATGAGGATGTCATTTTACCATTCTTCAATTTATGGATTGTGCAACCTTATGGTTTTAATAATCTCAACACCTTCTTATATGTTTTGGTTTGTAGCATTTAATAGAATCTTATAGTTGTAATTGTTATGTCTCTACTTAGATAATAAACACTTCCATTCTCTAGATTAGGAGAAGATTTGTAGGTGATTAGGATTCCAAATTAGATAAGCATAGAATCATGCTGAGTGAATGAGCTATTGTAATATTTTATACTTTAATGTAGTAATCATTTCATTATTACAGACTTTTATTAATGCAAGTAAAGTGATTTGAGCTAAATCATTTGTTATCAAGGAAGGGATATGAATCATAATTCTAACCATGTAGGGATCACTTGTGAGGAGTTGTTGTGATAATATCATTTGTTAATTATATCTCTTCTATTTAAGTTGTGTGTTTACATTCCAACTATGTGTGTTTATGTCTCTTGATTACCATAGTTGATCTCCTTATAAGTAATTTTTTTATATGTGGTTGATTGATTTTTTTTTAGTTTAAGTATAGGAAGCATCTAAAACAACTATTTATATCCTTTATACACATTTCATTTTATACAAGTGTGTTTCCATTTTCTTATTTATAATTTTACAAAGAGTGATTTTTATATGTAAGAATTAGTATCTTAACATGCCAAAGAGCCTAGTGTGCACATACAGTGTAGATATATTAACAAAGTATATGGACCTCAGGTTGACAATTTAATTAACAAGCATTATCAATAAACCAAATAGTTTCCCTTCTAGTGCACATTTTGTCAAGTTATACACAGTGATTGGATTATGTCAAGTTTAATCAAGAAATTGATTTTGCCAGTCATTTCAGCATTATTACCAGGGAAGGTGTCAAACAATATCTAAGGGTTGAAATATGTTTCTTATTTTCTAGAAGTAAAATTTATTGATTTTTAGAATAAAATTTACTACTTTCTAGATTAAAATTTCTTGCATTATAGCATAAAAATTATTGCTTTCAAAATTGAATTTACTAATTTATAAAATAAATTTTAAATTTATATGCATTAGAGTAATTAAAAACCAAAAAAATACTCGAACTAACCCCATGTAGGGCAAGGGAAAAAACACAAATTTAAGGTGGAAGTATTTGTATGCAGCATGAAATAAGTTTCTTGGTTTTGTTTAGAAGAGGAAGTTGGGATATTGCCTATAAAAACAAATATATCACCTACAAAAATGGAGTTATCACCTACATCAAATCAAACATTGCCTAAACAACTAAGATATCACATGTATAAATAAATATATCAACTGAAGTAATTGAAAAAACAATTGTGGTTGATTCACACCAACTATTAGAGATAGAAAAAGTAGTAACAAAATATGTTTTAAATGAATTGGAAAAATATTTTGAGAACAAAGGATAATATAAACCTTATACCCTTAATAAGGATGTCTTTTCACCATTTCAAAGAGTGCTTATTTTATAACCCCACACTCAGGAATTTGGTATTCAACTCCTTCCACCCTCACCCAAACTCCTCTCTAAAATAAATATTAAAGCCTTTATAGCTCCAAATAAAATTGTAGAACCTATTTAAACCTCTAACTTAGTTGAATAATACATATCTATGGAACTTCATAAATAATTTCTAAATAGTCCCACTTTATCACCCCTAGTTAGAAGACTTTCTTCTCCTTCTAAAAAACTTACAACCACTATTCATTATTATAGATACTAAAATATGATTTTTTTGGTTCTCTAGTCTTGTACACTTGGAAAATATCCATCATGGGTGTATCTTTCATTTATAGATCCACCCAATATTGAAAGTCTTGCATTCACTATATCTTTATACCTAAATTACATATCTCTTAGTCTGACCACTATTATCCTGATGACTAGGCTTTCTACACTATGCAAAAATTTATAAACTTGATCATTATCCTTCATTTATAGTTTTTTACCTATAACTATTTTCTATCTTCTTAGACACTTACATCACAAATAAACACCTACATCAATGTAAGTATCCACCTTTCCTATAAAGTGTCTAGTGCCCAAAATTCATCCAATTTGTAAATTAAATGTATCATAAGGGCTCACCTAAGTGCTTTAGTTCAATCCATTTTCAAAAGGGATTGGTATATATAAAAGATCAACCCTCAATCATTCCTCACCTAGAAATTACATACAACTCTTAAGTAAATACACCAAGAAGCACTCAATCAAGAATTCAGTGAGCAAAACTACCCTATTCATCCCTATTTTTATATCAGCCATAGAAGCATTATTTTTGTAGGTCTGAAGCATTCAAAGATCAACCCATAAGCCATATTTTCTAACTTATAATCCAAGTCATTACATGTTTATTATTATCACACATTGTATATTTTTTCACACATAAGCCAACACGTAGGGGAGAAATACATAAGCATAAGGCCCTTTTCAAAGTATTATCTATGTAGGCATCACCCATTGATAAAAGAGTCCTTAGGGTAGCTCAATGTTGTGAGCACACTAAACCATTCTTCCTACAATAACTTCAAGCATGAGGAAGTTAGGGTTTGATCATTTTAAAAATAGTGACAGCTTATGTGCACAATCTATATATGTGATCAAGGAATATAAGAAGGGTGATTAGATCATGTGTTAGCTTCACAATGAAATCAAAATGAAAGGAAACACACTAACATGCATAACACTATCTTTCCTAGATTAAAGGGGGGATCTTAGTAAAGAAAAAAAATTGATAAAGCATAACTAAAATGCAAGAAAAATGACCTTTCTTGAATGCTCCAAGATATTTCTTCATTGGCTTACTTGGATTATGCTCAAGAGGTGTTTGGAAAATGAATTTGTGTGGCTCCTTTTCCCCTTGTCACCATGGTTTAGTTCATGCTTGTTTGACGTAGATTTATGGCTTAATGTCTTGGCTTGTCATTCATAATTTTGGCATTATAACTTTATAGATTTCAATCTTGTCATAAAACCAACATTATAACATTACTATGTCCAAGCTATCATAAATGAAAAGTAAATGCTTCTATTTATAGGTATAGAAACTAACCCTCACTCAAGGTGAGTTAGAGTTAAATTAGAGCTTAGAATGGGTTCAAACCTAAGATTTATGAGTTAATTAACCCCAATAGAATTAAAAGATGTCAAATGGTCATGATTAGTAATGAATAGGCATGTTGAGATATTTTTGGATATTTGACAACTCACAAAAAGGTAATAATGAATTCCTAGGATATTCTTTGATTTTTGAATTTCCTTTTTGATAATTCATTAAATTTCTCATGGTAAATTCAATTTAGGCATTTGATTATGTTTTGCATATTAATTAATCATATTTAGGCATTTTAGCATTTTTCAAGATTTTAATTAATTGCATGGTGTGCATTTATCTCATTTAATTGATTTATAAGCCAAATTGTGTTCTATGAAGCCAAATTTGAGATGTTTAATGATTTCTAGGCTAGATTTATAGAGATTGGTAATAATTAGTCTAAAGTCTGATATGAATCCTTTGGTGGCTAATTTTGGGTATCTATAATTTTCCCCTATTTGGGAAGGCATTGCAAGTTATAAGCACAGTAACATCTTCTCAAAGATTGAAAAGGTCTTGTATGCCTATGACTTAAATGGTAATGGATGAACTTCAGGGTGCCCACTTGAGGGAGCAGATGGTAAAAGGGTTGACAAACAGTCCCTCAAAAAAGGGAAATGAGTGGAGTAAACAAATGAAAATGATGGGGTGGAATGAATTGATTTGCCCAAAGTCACTTATAATCATTTAAAAGTAAAATAATGATTTTTCAAAGGTAGTTAGAATCATTGGTAGGATAAAAACATACCCCATGTGGGTAGAAGAAAGTGAATGACTTTCCCAAAGGTGGTTATAATCATTAACCCTCAAATTGGTGGAAATGCAATGATCTTCCCACAAGTGGTTAGAATCATTTGAAATCCAAGTGGGATGGTGTATAATGGTTTGCCCAAAGGAAGTTATAAGCATTGTACCTTGATAGTGGAAAATATGATATGAAAGATGCAAGTGGGATGGTATACAATGATTTGTCCAGAGGTGGTTATAATCATTATATCTTGATAGTGGCAAACATGATGATGGAAAACATGATGGAAAATTGGTATAGAGGATAAATATGAATTAGGCAACCAAGTAGGGAGATGCTCCTCTAAACTAAAAAGGAAGAAATTCTTTTATTGTTTTATTACTCTATTTGGGATATGATTTGGATTAGATAGGGAATGTTGCCAAGGAGATATCATCATTACATTTATTGTGTAGACTTCTTGAAGGTGATTTTTTTTGTAACAATTTATGGTAGTCATAATGGTAGAACACCATGAAAAATATGCATAAGGACTAACTCCTAATATAAGACTCAATGAAAAATAATGCACCAATGATTAAAAAAACATGATGATAATGTTGACATATTAATATGGATGGATTCAAAAATAATGCACAAGGAATCACCCAAAAGATGAATTAGGAAACCCACAAGTAGAGAGATGCTCCTCTGAACTAGAAAGGAAGAAATTATTCTATTGTTTTATTACTCTATTTGGGATATGATTTGGATTAGATAGGGAATGTTGACAAGGAGATATCATCATTACATTTGTCGTGTAGATTTATTGAAGGTTATTTTTTTTGTAACACTTGATGGTAGTCATAATGGTAGAACACCATGAGGACTTGGCCAAAATATGCATAAGGACTAACTCCTAATCCAAGACTCAATGAAAAATAATGCACCAATGATAAAAAAAATGATGAAAATGTTGAAATATGAATATGGATGGATTCAAGAATAATGCACAAGTAATCACCCAATGAATGCATTTAGATTGAATCCAGGCAACAGTACTTAAAGCAAATAAATAGGCACACAAAAAAATAAACAAATAAAATAAATACAAACAAAAAACAAACAAATATAGTTAGTCACAATGTTAGTACAAACAACATGACATAAATAAGATGATGAACATTACCCCTAGAAAATAGGAAACAACTTAACAAACAAACAAGATGGGGGAATGGAAGAAAAGGAAGGGGGTGGTTAAGTTGTCTCCATATGCACTAGGCAAGTGGATGTTGCCTACATAGTTTCATGGATGTAATATCCAAAAAAAAAAATGGGCCAAATGTAGTTCTCCTAGGATATGGGATAAAAAAATGATGAGAAAGAAAAACATGAATGTGATAAAAGAATATGGGAATGAACTCATAAAATGATAAGATCATGGAATAAAAGGCAAAAAAGGATGGGGAAACTAAATTACAAGTGGTTTATTATGACTTAGTGAGGTTTTTATAAATCCTTAAGGTAAATTAGTGATCACTATTTTTCATTTTTCTAAATCAATTTTCAAATGTTTTTAGAATTTTGGAGTATCTCAACTTGATCGAGAATGATGAGATAATAAAAGATCCAAGCTCACAAAATGATGAGAGCATTCAAATGGACATGAGTTCTCAAAAAATGGTGAGAGTGTATGGAAAAGGAGGACTGAGCTAACCCCAATGTGAATCGATCATTGCCTACATAGTCCCAATAGTCATAGTAGTTTCTGCCTTACAATGGAGGAATATGACTAGTGTAGTAGCCAATTCAAAAAAAATAGACACAATTTGTATAATGGAATAGTACATCATAGGAATGATAAGTTGGTATGTGAAGGCACAAAAAATAAGTGTTACCCCTAGTTTGCCCATAGGCAGTTATAACTAGGAAATAACAGCATAGATCAAGGATACTAATTTTCCCATAGGTAGTTATAATTAGTATCAAGACTAGTAAGACATTGATTTTCCCAAAGATGGTTATAATTAGGCCCATACAAATAATTCATGGTATAGAAATAACTAATAAATGAAGGATAAAACTACTAACACTTATGTCATATTGCTTCAAAATATGATTTTTGTCTAGAATACTTGAAATAATTGCTAAAATTGATCTAATTCTTCATGTTAAAAGTGGAAATAATGGATGAACCAAGGTCAAATGGGCTAGCTATGGAGGGTTAAAATAAGTTTTTAAATAGAAAAGGTATGGTGGAATGATAAAGTGATGGGATGGTAGAATGGTGATGGTATAAATATGAATGTTGATAATACGGTACAACTTGAAATGGTATTTATAGACAATACCCCAAGTCACTCAAGAAAAGTAATGCTTGAGGTGTATAATGTTCATCAGCTCATCAATTTCATCCCCATTTATTGTGGTGAGCCCTTATTCTCTAATGCCATAGTCTGAAACAATGATAAAATGACCTACCTAGTTGGGCTTGAACTTGCCTTTAAGATTCTTCTTAGTTGTGGTATTATTTTAGTTTTCTTTAAGAACAAGATCACCAAGTTTAAAGTCTTTATGTTTCATGCACCGATTGTAGTATCCACTAAGTTAATTTTAATATTCTTGAAGGTTATTTTTTTTGTCCATGTATTTATCATCAAGTAACTCTAGCTCTTACAAGTGAGCTTCTCGATAGTCTTCATCATCCAGGACATGCTTCAAAGAGATGTGTAAGGTAACTCAACCTCACTGGGAAGAATGGCCTTAGTACCATAAATAATTGAGTATAAATTGGAACCTATGGGAGTGTGATGATTGGTATGGTATTCTTAGAAGACACAAAATATTTGGAGGTGCCAAACATGACTGGCTTCATTAATAATATTTTTAAGGATATTAACAATGGTTTTGTTAGATGCTTTTACTTGGCCATTACCTTGAGGGTAATATGTCATGGAAAAATGTTAAGTAATTTTATACTTAACACATAGTGATTAGACATCCTTATTTTTGAATGATCTATCATTATCAGATATAATGTCAGACGGGATGCCATGGAGACAAATGAGATGGTTAAAGATGAATTTGGAAATTTGCTTTCCAATTAGTAAGTGAGGGGTATAGCTTTAACCCACTTAGTGAAATATTATGTGGTAGTAAGGATATGTTTATGGTTATCAGATGAGGTGGGGTTTATCTTCGCAATGAGATCGAGGCCCCATGAGAAAATGGCCATGGTGTCAACATTGGTTTTAGAGTCTTGGCCAGGGCATGAATCAGATTAGCATGTCATTGACATTTATCACATCTTTTGACTTATGTAGCTACATCTACATCTATTTTTGGCCAATAGTACCCAATAAAAAAAAAATTGGATAATACTACCCTGATGGTGTAGGCTCCACATACCCCTTCATGAGCTTCTTATAATGCTAATGTCGATTCTATAAGGTAAACAATGAAGCAGAGTTCTATCAAAATTATGGTGGTATAGGTTTGGTCCAAGTAATGTATAATATTAGGCATTGTGGATGAAGGATTTGGATTATTTTTAGGATAAGTCTGATGGCAAAACATGGTCATTTAAATAGGCATATAGGTCTAAATATCAAGTTGAGTTGGTACAAACAATATCATAGTTCATTACGATTATTGATGGTTCATGAGTTGGTGATAGCAGATTTTATATCATAAAATGGTATTCTTTGGTCATATCTATTTAAAAAATGAGTGACCTAATGGTGGATATGGCATCTATTGTTCTAGTACTAGCTCTTGGTATATGTTCAAACTAGACATCAGCAATTTTTTATTTGAGAGTATCGATCATGGCCTTGTAGGGATCCAATTTGTCATATTTGGTCTAAAAGTGGTCTATAACTTGATTGATGATTAACAAAGAATCACCATAAACCTTTAGATGAGTGTTTCATATTTTTCCATGTTGTTGGTACAAGGAAATTTGATTCTGAAAGACTTTAGGATGAGATCTCCCTATGGTGTAATAAATAAAAGGCCTACCCCCAATCCATGTGTTGTGAATGATCCATCAACATATAGATTCTACTGTTACTATAAAAGGGGTGATTCAATGATGGTCATAATGGATTTATTATGAAATTAGAATGTTATTGGATTTTTATGTATAAGGGGTGATTTAGCAAGTTGATCTATAATAACTTGCCTCTTGATGGCTTTCTAGTTCACATACTCTATCTCAAACTCATTGAGAAGTATGATCCATTTGGCCATGTGACCTTGTAAAGTTGTTTTAGATAGTAGATATTTGAGCAGATCTACATTTTAAATGACCATGGTGTTATTGTTTAACATGTAATGTCAAATTTTTTGAGATGTGAAGACCATAGCTAAATAGGATTTTTTAATGGGCATATAATTGTGTTCATACGCAACTAATGTATGACTTAGATAGTATATGGAATGCTCTTTTCCATTATCATTGTGTTAAGATAGAAGTGCCCCCAAGGATTTATCTATAATTGATAAGTAAATAATGAATGGTTTTCCTAGCATAGGAATCAATAAAACTGGTGGATTGGTAAGATAGTTCTTTAGCTATTAAAAATCTTTATGAAAATCATCATCCCAGAGAAATGCTACACCCTTATTCAATAGGTATGTGAATGGATGACACTTATTATCCAATTGAAATATGAATCATATAATGGATTGTATCTTACCATACAAACTATGCAGCTACTTTAAATTAGTTGGTGGTGGCATGTTTGTTATGGATCATTCTTTGGCTGGATCAACTTCAATGCCCTTGCAAGACATAATGAATCCAAGTAATTTTCTTGAAGTAACTCCAAAAACACATTTCTTAGGGTTTATCTCAACTTTGTATTCACTTAATCACTCAAATATCATGAAATATGATGGTGATGGATCTTTGGTAGGTGACCCCTATATTTTTGAGACCAAATGGCATAACCTGATAATAGAATGTTCCCCATAGAGTGATGAACACTATTTTGTGTTGGTATTTGAGTGTTATTTGAATCTGATTGTAGCCTAAGAATCCATCCATTAGATAAAGCATATCATAACCTATTGTGGATTTGACAATCATGTTAATGTTTGGCAAAGGAAAGTCATCCTTTGGGTAGGGATTTTTTATGTCTATAAATTAGTATAGATTATGATTCCTTCTAAACTTTTATTGATTGGAATAACTTTGGAAATCCATTATGAATAGTCAATTAGCCTAATACATCTCACTTCTAAGAGTTTTTCCAACTCTTTCTTTACTAAATCAGTAATGTGAGGATGCATCTTATGTAATATTTATTTAATAGGTTTAGCATTAGGATGTACCATAAGGTGGTGAAAAACCAAGGGTCCATACCTAACATGTCAGAGTAAGCTCAGGAAAATATATCAACAAATTCCCTCAATAAGGTTGTGAAGACTTCACATTCCTCCTCAATGAAGGATTTACCTAATTTAATGCTTTTTAGATCATCTAGAATCCTAACATTTACCTCCATTATGTCTTCCACGAGAAGGATCAAACCATCTTCAACAATAGTGTGCAAATATTTGAACTATTTTGTAATGTTAGAGTCCTCTGTAAGGACTAGTTCATCAATTTATCCTAGGCATGATGAATTAAAATCTCCTAATGGGAGGGATGGACATGTAATAAATAGTGTTGATAACTCTTGGATGATGTGATAAAATGCTTGTTGTTCCTCAATCCTAAACCCATCCCATAGGCAAGTTAATCATTGATGGTCTCCTAGATGATTCGATCACAAGCATGTTCTTATTCAAGGTTAAACTCAAACCTGTAGATAAGTTTGTCATTGGTGGTCTCTTGGTATATGTTTGAGGAAGGTTGAACACCCTTATCTAATGGAACCTAAAATAGGTTTTCACCATAAGAGTAGCCTTTATCCTTACTTTTTCCCTAGTCCAAAATCACCTCAAAGAGGTTTTCACTTGGGGACATCAATGTTTTATTTAATTGTTTCTAGCTAGGGGTGATTACCTGCTCTCTAAAATAGGCTTTGGGATCCAACTTGATTGAGAACCCTTTTTTGTGCTCTCCCAACAAAACATTGTCCCTAAGGCCTAGAAAATAGCATAAGGCCTCATCATTATAAAACTTGTCAACTAGCATGTTGGATTCTTATTGATCCCAGTCTATCAGTTGGGGATAATATAATGGAAGTTGATTATGATTAATAATAGGTCAAAGGGTACAAATGGAATTATTTTCAAAAAAAATGCTATGAGCTAGGTCATTGAACTAGCTATGATTAGACTCTACTTCATTGTTGGCATCATCATCATTAGTTGGTGATGGAAATCAAATAATATATGTGGGATCACCCCCCAGGTAGTTTAAATCCAAGTCCATATGTTCCTTTGTACCTAGTCATAGAAATTGGCTCAAGTGTTCCTTGTTGATTTGGCCCGAGGCCTCTTCCTTCATCATATTAGTTCTACATAATTTGATTAGGAATGGGGTATTTGGAATTTTTGTAATAATTAGCTAATTTGTCATTATACAACCATGATTCATCACCTTTGAGTGGGTCCTATTTTTGGCCAAAGGATGGTATGAAAGTGATAGGTGATGAAATATACAGGTGGCCTTTGTCCTTTCTTTGCCATTACATGAGTGGTTTGGCCTTTGGTCTTCCAAAGGACTTAGGATTCTATGAAATCTTTGTAATGTGAAAGGTGTCATGAATCAAGTATTCTCCTAGGCCATTATCGAAAATAGTATAATGATTTGACATTTTAAAAGGTGACATGTGGGAAAGTGAACCAAGGGTATCAGGTTCAATGCAGTTGGCCTTTACTGAATCAATAAGTATTTTCTTCCCCTTTTCCTTATTGGTAACTAGATTCATGTTAAAATGGTAGTTATAGATTTTGAACTCAACCTCTAAATGCTTATAATGTTTGTATGGATGCAAATCTCCTGAAATAATAACCTCCATTCTTAAATTGGAGAACTTGATACATTGGTGCAATGTCAATGGGATTTCATGAATCTCATGTGCCCAAGGTCTACCTATAAGCATGTTATTAAATTGAGATCTAACACATGACATAGTATATCATGGGTTAAGGGCCCAATGATAACTACCAGGCTAATGGTGCCTTGTGATTCTCATTATTCATTATCATAGGCTTTGATGGTGATTGTTTCTACTTGGAGATCTATTGTCATGTACACAAGAAGCTTGATGATCTTTAAAGACATAATATCCAGTCTTGATCCATTATCTATGAGGACATGCTTCACTTTGTGTCATGTTATGTAAACCTCAATGTATGAATAATTATTCTAAAATAGGCCAAGGGATGACATATCTCTTTGATTGAAAGTTAATTATTGGCATGGAGCTAGGTGTCCAACCAAATCTTGAAATTTGTTGAGGGATATGTTATTTAGAACTTTGGATTGGCCAAGGAATTCTATTAATATATTTTTGTGGATTATAAACATATGAAACAAATCTAAAATGGAGATTTGTACTGTCATATTTTGTAATTGTTCTACAATGTCAAACATATTTTCTTGGATAGTAGGAGATTTATTAGATATAAAGGTTGGTTGGATGATGGGTGAAGTGGCAGATGGTTATGGGCCTAGTATGGTAATCCTTGACCATCGATTTGTGATTACATTATTGGGATTAGGTATAAGACCATTGTTGCTAATAAATGATGGTGGATGGGGACTAGATAGGAGAAGTCTCGATTACTAATGCACTTGTGTGTGGTCAAGGGATAAATATTAGTTATCAATATAATGTCTAAATATGGGAATCTATAGTTTCTAGTTCACCTATATGCAGTCTCAGTTCAAGCAAGGATTACCATCATGGGTTGGTTGATTGGGTATGATTAGAAACTAGTCTTATTTGATTAGTACTTGGTCTTAGATTGATTAAAATGGTGTTAGCATGACCTCCTGTAATATATCCTACAATAATATTGTAGTCATATGTAATTACAAGGTACATCTATTGGTTTTTGGTACCATTCTGGCCTTGGTTCTATCTATTGTTTTGATGTTGTTAATTATGTTGTTAGTTTTATTAATTTTGTTGGTTTTGCTAGTTTGGCCTTGGTTGTTGATACTATTGTTGTTGTTGTCATTTTTGGTTGTTATGTTGGGGAAAAGGATTTTGATAGATTCTCAAGTTTTGATTTGATGTGAAAGCTCCATGATGCAATATGATCTCTCCATTTTCTAACATATTTTCAATGACATGTTTAATTTGCACACAGTGTTATAAGTTATGGCCATTGAGTCAATGATACTCACAAAATTCATTTGGCTTGTACCAATATGAATAGTCATCACCATTAAGAAGGCCCTTTAGAATAGGCCATCTAATTAAATTAAGTATGACAAGCTTGTAAAACACAATCTCAATAGGCTCTCCAAGGTTACTAAAAATGTGACACATAGGCATAGTTCTTCTTGGAAGAGGGTTTTGTAAAGGCATAAGTTATTGAATTTGATTCACTTTTTGCATTAGTCTATTCTAATGCATTTTTTGAAGAAGTTATTTGTTAGGAGGTATGTGCATATGAGGCATAGGCTGTATAGATGATGATTGCACCATTTGGATATGGTGTGACTCTATTACTCCATTTCCTATAACATTCTTATTACAATTGAACTACTTGGGTTAGTCATAGTTATTAGCCTAGGTTATTATAATGATTATGCTTAGACTAGATATTTATTATGGCCATTGTTTTAGTTTTGGTTTTGTCTTTGATTTGATGAATCTATTTTAATGATCCCTTTGTTAATAATAGATTCATCGATCAGCAAATATTTTTCAATGATATATTTTAACATGTGCATGCACTTCAACTCCAAATAATAAGATATCTTACTATGTAGGTTTTTGGTAAACACAGTAGCTAGTTGCTTATCTGGTATACTATGGGTAAATCATCTTGCAAGGGCTCTCCATGATTGAAGATATATTATGAAGCTTTCACCAAATTTTTATTTGGATTGTGTTAAGTCTACTAATGAAATCTCTTGCTCGAGATTGTAAGAGAAGTGTTGCATGAACTTGTCTAATAGATCATAAAAATTAGATACAAAATTCTTGGGCAACTTTAGGAACCATTCTAATGCTCACTTTGATAATATTCTTGGAAACAATAGCAATAAGTATGTGTCAATATAGGCCACTAGTTGGCATACAATAAAGTATTATGATAAATGGCCTTTGGGGTCACCTTTCTCATTGTATTTATCAAAATTTGGTAGCTCATACCCTAGAGTAAAGGTATCTAAAACTAATCCATGTTGAAAGGGTAAGAACACACATCATTTAACTTAAAAAATTTAGGCTATTTTCCCACATGAATGAGGGAAATCGCATCTTTCATTTATTGGTTCCTATGTGATGAAACTAATGGGATCATTAGCCTAAGGTGGAGGTTGAACAGTCAAAAGTGGATTACTTTAACCATGGTATAGTGAAGGTATTTCATGGGGAATGTTGTATTGGTTAATTAATGGACTAATAATATGCATATGTGGATTAGGGTACAATTATTGAAATTTCATGTATGGTTGTGATATATTCTAGTTGGGATTAGGTATGTAGGCCTAATGTTGGGAATATTGTGGTTGGAATGAAGGTATATATCTATATTGTTCCTATTGTGGTTGAATAGGGACATTTTTTTTACTAGTCATACCTTTCTAATTAAGAGGAACTTATGAAATAAGACCCTATCATTGAACTTGTGGCACATTTTGCATGAAAGGCAATTATTTCCTAATAGGTACTTAAGGAACATTGAAACCTCTTGGTTACATGAATATTTGTTGGGAAGTGGACACATGTTGGAGATTTGACATTTATCACTAACCAATATTTATACATTATTGGTTAGACATCTTTTGGTTTTAGATCAGCATGTTAGTCTATGACTGAAGAGGTATGTTCACTACTTCCTGGTGAGATGGAACATTAGTTGCCCCATGTTGAGGTGGCAATATGTTTTGCCTTAGTTTCATGGGTATGTTTGATGATGCCTATTGTTATGGAATATTTCTCATCACCTATTAGGGTGGAGTAAGATTCATCATATTTTGTTGTGGTATGGCACTTGTCATCAGTTGACTACTTAATCCTTGATGTTGAGTACTTGAATAAGTAATTGGTTGAGGATTATAGATAGTTGGTTGAGGTTGAGAAGTAGAAACTCCTACCCCCTAAGTTTGTGAACCATAGTGTTGTTTAAAGTCACATTTTATTTTTCACTATTTGTTTATGTGCTAACACCACTTTAGTTTAAATTGGATGTTACTCGCATATTATCCACTATATTTAGCTCATTGTTCTGCATAGAAGTAGAAGACACTTCCTTGATGGTTGGGGTATTCAGCATGTTCTCTCTTAAAGTGTTTTATGTAATTATTTTAAAACCCTAATTTTCTTGACCTTTAAACTCAAGGAAGACTCCCATTGAAGGAATGAAATTAATGAGAGATACATTTGACATGGCTATATTATTAAAGTTACACACTGGGTTTTGATAAGTCTAGTATGTTATCTACATTTAAATGAATTGGTCCTCTATGAGGCCTCTTTGTGTGACAAGCATATGTAGATCTTGATACATCATTGGTATAATAGCATTAGGGTTGCTAGAATAGGCTTATTCATTATAAGTCACATTATAAGGCCCTCTTACTAGACTTAATAAGTTTTCATGCCCTACCTCTATGGCTCTATTAAGATCATAAGTTGATGGCATTATAACAAAATAAGGTTGTTGGTGGATATTTTATGCAACCAAAGGTACTCTATCCAAAGATTGGGTCATTTATTCTTGGTCTTACTCCATATATGGATCCATGATAACTAAATAATTGGCCAAAGAATATTGACTCTATTCCCCTATTTGAGTGGTGTATAGTGGACAAGAATCAATCTCCCAAACAAGATAATCTCCATAAGGGTCTTGAACAAATTCCTCTTTTGTGATAACATTTCCATATCTTGGATTATACATGACACCACTATGTTTATAGTGAGACATGGTCAAATCAATGGAAAATATGTCACAACAAGAGAGGTTGGAGTTCTAAAAACTCTAAAAATAAATGTTTGAAAATATAACAGGTTCAACTAGGTCTAACTTAGTCAAAAGGAATGGAGTTGTATCTCCAAAAGGTCTATGCCAAGATTTGGTAAAAATAGTATAACATCAAATGTCTAACATTAAATGTCTCACATAAATGAGGTCAAATAAATTAACTTAAAAACAAGATTCCAAACTCTAGGTCCAAAGATGTTACAAATAGGTCTAAAATAAGAAAGGTAAAAGTTTCTAGGTCTTTTGGCCAAATGCGTCATCAAAAGCTAGGCTCAAAATAAGGCATGTCATAGGTATTTTGGCTAAACTTGACATCAAAATATAGACTTAAAATAAATGAGATGATATTAATCTAACAAACTTGGAACACTTTGGCATAAACAAGGCACTTGATTTTTAATGTAAACATGATCAAATCAGTATAAGGCACTAAACAAAAGTTATTTGAAGATAGATTGATTCTATCAAACAAAAGACACAAATGATATATTTTTTGAATTTTGGGTCAAAAATTAACCTTAGTTATGTAACCCAAAAGAGAAAGATCTATGTATTAACCCCTATAAAACAAGGCCTAAATAGAAATCAATCAATGTTTGGATCCGAACTTGTAAAATTTAATCAAAGACTCAACTTTAAAAAACTTGGGATTTATTGAAAAAAAAATATAGGAAAATTTGAATAACATGACTATACTAAAACAAATATCCCACAAGACACATGATTTGGTTTAAACAATGACAATTTGGACACAAGACAAGACAAGTCTTTTGAAATAATTTGAGTAGAGTAACGGTGTTAGTGCTCTCAAAAGGTATAAACAATGTTTTGTTTCAAAGACTTTTAAGGCTCAAAACTTGATTTGATTTGGGTATCATAACATTACCCATCTCAATCAAGTGACACACATAATTTTTTTGATACAAAAGTCTTCTAAGTTAAAGCAAGGTGTCAAATGGGTAGCATAACACCTCCTTAAACAATAGACTAATGTAGACAAATAAACTCATTTATGATGTGGTATAAAAAACAAAGTTTTAGACACAAAACACCAAGAAATAAGGGAATAAATGACAAAAATACAACTAAGTATATCATCCTAGATCTTATAAAGGTATGGAAAGTGGGGTTGACTAAAACTTATAAGTTACGACCATCTAGATTATGTTAGGAATATAGAATGTAGAGAAATAATAATGAAATAAACATAGAATTAAAATTCAAAAAACATAACAAAATAGAGACACAGATTTAATGTGGTTCACCCAATATGGACTAAGTCCACACAGAAACTACTAGTCCTTGTTATTCAGTCCAACAAAATGAAGGGAAACACTTGCAAGACATCCACTACAATATCCTTTTCAATCTCACCTTTTTCTTCCTGATTAAAATCCCCTCATATCAAAGGAGGCTTAAAAATTAGGGAAAAAATTCACTAACTTAATTTATACCTTTAGATCTAAAACCTAATAGTAAATAGTCTAGATTAACTACAAAATTACAATATTTTATAATGCTTTTTTCACAAAATTTTGCTTTGGGGGTACTACCCCCAAACCCTTGCTAGGGAGGGCACAAAATGGGTCATTTCCCCCTTGGACCCCCATGGTGACCATAGTGGGGGGGGCATTTTCCTTGACACCCCCTTTGTTGAAAACTAGGCATTAAAATAAGATCAAGATCTACCATCTAACAATCTCCCACTTGGAGACTAATTGTTATACTCCACTACTACAACTCTTATGTGGACTTTTTTTGAAATTTGATTTTGGTATGTTTCTCATTTCCTTGTTATCCTTTAAGACCTATTGAATTTAAGAAACTCTCCAGCTTATCTTTAGTGACTGCCTTTGTTAGCATATCTACAAGATTTTAACTCATATGGATCTTTTCCAACTTTAGTTGACCATCCTCCAAAACTAAACAAATAAAGTGATACCTAAGTTGTATGTGTTTGGTTCTTGAGTGGAATGCCAAGTTATTTTATAAATGAATTACACTCTAGATATCACTGTACAACCTACAATATTCCTGCTTATGCCTCAACTCTTCCATGAACCATTGCATCCATATCATCTCCTTGCTAGCTTTTGTAGCTGTAACATATTTTACCTCTGTAGTTGACAAAGCAACTATTTTTTGCAATTTTAAAATATAATTATTTATTGTGTCCCCAAAAATGAATACATAACCTCTAGTGTTCTTCCTACCATCTAAATCTCCAGCCATGTCTACATCAATGTATCATTGTAAGGTAACATCTAAACCTTCATAGCACAGATGTCTATCAGTGGTCCCTCTCAAGTACATAAGAATCCACTTGACTGCATCCCAATGCTCTTTTCTTGTATTTTTCATAAACTTTATAACAACTCCCACTACATGATAAATATCTAGTCTAGTGCACATCATAGCATACATTAAACTTCCAACTTCTAAAGCATATGGAACTTTGGTCATGTAATTGATTTTTCTTGTGTTTTAAGACATTGTTCCTTAATTAATTTGAAGTGCCCTCCCAAAGGTGTACTCATAGGTTTTGCATGTTGTATATTGAACATGATTAACACCTTCTTGATGTATTCTTCTTAAGACAATATCAATTTCCTATTTTTCTTGTCTCTTGTTATTCTCATACCAAGGATTTGCTTTGTAGCACCCAAATCCTTCATTACAAATGAATCTGCTAGTTTTCTTTTTAGCTCATTTATATCATGCATGTTAGACCCTACAATAAGCATGTCATCTACATATAATAACAATATAATATATCTACCATTATCCACTATCTTAAAGTAAACATAATGGTCAGAATGACATCTACTATAACCTTGTTATGTCATAAACATGTCAATTTTTAAATACCACTATCTTGGAGCTTGTTTTAGGCCATACAAACTCTTCTTCAACCTGCACACCATTTTCTCCTTACCTTTGACTTCGTATCCTTATGGATACTCCATATATATTTCCTCCTCCAAATCACCATGAAGGAATGTAGTCTGCACATCTAATTGTTCAAGGTGCAAATCGTCTACTACTACCAAACTTAAAATAGTTCTTATAGAAGTCATTTTTAACTACTAGAGAAAATATTTCATCAAAGTCAATACCTTTATTTTATACAAAACCCTTTACAACAAGTCTAGCCTTATACATATTTCTGCCTCCATATTTTTCCTTCAACCTATAAACCCATTTATTTTGAAGTGATCCTTTACCTGTAGGCAATTGAACCAAATCCCATGTTTGGTTATGTACCAAGGAGTCCATCTCCTCTTTCATGCCTTACTCCCACTTCTTTCTAGTTTCTACCTGCATTACTTCTTTATATATTTATGTCTCACCACCATCAATCAATAATAAATAATAAAGGGAAGCAGAGTAACATTCGGGGAGTCTACTTACTCTAGTAGATCTTCTAACTACACTTCTAGGAGTTTGAGGTACTTGCAGTTATTACACATTCTGATTTCTTGGCACTTTTGTAATTTCATTTCTAGTAATTTGATCAAGTAATACATATTATATGTTTGAATTTTCATGTTTCTTTTGCTGTAACTAATCTTTATACATGACCTTTTCATTAAATATCACATCTCTACTCCTAATGATTTTGCGATTTTCAATATCCCATAAATGGTAACCAAAATCATTAACTCCATATCCAATAAAAGTACATTTCTTGAATTTTAAATCAAGCTTGGTTCTATTTTTCTTATCAATATGGAAAAATGCTTCACAACTAAAAGTCTTTAAAAAGGAATAATCTACCTTTTTACCTATCCATACTTCCTCTAGAATGCCACCATCCAAGGGACTTAAAGGCCCTTTATTCATTGAGTAAATAGTAGTATCCATAGAATCTACCCAAAATTATAAGGGTAACCCTACATTAAATCTCATGCTCCTTGCACACTCCATGATTGTCCTATTCATCCTTTCTGACATACCGTTTTGTTGTGGTGTTCTTGGAACCATCTTCTCTCTACGAATCCCATGAGATGAATAGTAATTATCAAACTCCTTATTGCAGTATTCACCTTTATTATCTAATGTAACACTCTTCAACTTATTTATTATCTCATTCTCAACCAAAGCTTTCCATTTCTTAAAAGTATCAAAAACATTATATTTCTTTCATATGCAATAAACCCAAGTTTTTCTAGTTGCATTATCAATAAAAATAACATAATAAGAAGAACCACCATGGGATGATACCTGAGCCGGTCCCCATACATCCATATATACAAGCTTTAATTTTTCATCCTTATTTGTCCTCCCAATTTTGAGAAATATAACTCTCTTCTATTTTCCATATACATAGTAGTCATAGAAATCCAAATCCACCTTCTTCAAATCTGATAACAAATTCTGAGTGGAGAAATTGTATCCCCTTGTCACTCATGTGCCCAAGTTTGTGGTGCCATAATTTTGTATCCACTTATATATAAGATAGATAAATAGAAGAGTCAACATCACCATTATATAAATACAATGTACCTACCTTCTCTCTTTTTTCTATTACCAGTGATCCTTTAGTGACCTTCCATGAATTTTTTGTGAATGTAACTAAGCAACCCTCACTTCTTAACTACCCTACTGAAATTAGATTTATTCTCAACTCAGGAACATGCCTCACCTCTTTTAGCAATTATTTGTTACCATTCTATATTTTTATTTGTATGTTACCCTTTCCTAAAATTTTATAGGGTTCACCATAACCTAAATAAACCTGCCCAAAATCACCTTGAACATAGTCTTGAAATTATTTCTTATGGGGTGTAACATGAAATGAAGCCCTTGAATCTAACACCCAAGAATCATTAATATTATCTAAAAAAAAGATTAAATCATCGTGTAACATATCATCTACTACATTTTCTTCCTATTTTTTATCTTGTTGTCCATCTCCTTGTTTTCCTTTTTGAAACCAATAGTCTTTTTTTAGGTGTCCTTTCTTTCCACAAATCTAGCATACCAATGTTCTTTTAGATTCAAATTTGCCCTTCTTAGACTTCCCATGATTCCATGGGCCCTTTCCTCTATCTTTTTGTCTTCCCATATTCTCCATAGTCAAAGCATTACTTGATGTCTCACATGTGATTTTCCATCACATTTCCTCGCTAAGGATAACACCAATAACATCATCAAACTTTAAAGTATTTGAGCTAGAGGTAGAATTGCTCACAGCCATGACCAAGCCATTCTAGCTTTCTGTAAATGAGCACACAATCAATATATCCATAACCTCATCATAAAAATTTACTCATACATATCTTAACTGATTTGTGATCATGTTAAATTTATTTAAATGGTCAACAACAGGCCCACCTTCTGACATTTCTAGATTAAATAAATTCTTCATAAGAAATAATTTATTAGAGGCTAAGGGTTTTTCATATACTCTATCTAATGCCTTTATCACATCTATTTTTGTCTTTTCTTTTGAAATATTTAAGGCCATCGATGCTACCAGGCATAGCCGTATTGTTCCTAGTGCCTTTTTGTCAAGAACCTCCCAGTCTTCATCCTTCATAGTCACCAGTTTCTTTATTATTCTGCCCAATGGTAGGAAAAGATCCTTCAGATATAGATAGTTATCCATTTGCATATTCCATAGCTATTATTTTTGGTTGTTAAAATTATTGACCTTAAACTTTCCATCTTCTACCATTGCTCACACTCAAACTAGGAAACCTCTTTTCCTACGAATTTATCTACCAAATAAACCTTTAGCTCTAATACATGTTGTTAGGAATATAGAATGTAGAGAAATAATAATGAAATAAAGATAGAATTAAAATTTATAAAACATAATATAATACAGATACAAATTTAATGTGGTTCATCCAATATAGGCTACATCCACACAAAATAAAGGAAAACACCTGTAATACATCCACTACAATATCCTCTTCACTCTCACCTTTTTTATCCTAATTAAAATGACCTAATATCAAAGAAGAGTTAAAAATTAGGAAAAAATCACTAACTTAATTTCTACCATTATATCTAAAACATAATAGTAAATGGTCTAGATTAACTACAAAATTACAATATTTTATAATGCATTTTTTATAAAATTTTGCTTTGAGGGTGCTGCATCTAAACCCCTACCAAGGGGGGATCCAAAATAGGTCACCATACCCCTTATACCCTCATGGTGACCATATTGGGGGGGCATTGTCCCCCACACCCCTATCAATAATTGGGCATTAAAATAAGATCAAGCTCCACCATCCAATAGATTGATCCCAAGTGTGGTTAACACAAGAGAAGCATCACATTTTTTGAGTTCATACCAATCATCTTATCATTAAAGGGTTTATTCATTTGTATGATGCTTCCATTTTTGGACTACTTATTTGAATCTCCTGTAAGGGTTTATTCACTTGTAATGTTGCAGACTTGGCAGTGAAGGGAAAACCATGGGTATATGCATGTTTTATAAGTATAAATTATTTTTGGAATATTTTAAAAATTATTAAATCAAATTTTCTCACCATTAAAACCTTTTTCAACATATACACTCCTTTTCAACATGAGTTGTTCTGTGAGGGCACTTGTAGGTGCATTTTGATTGGTATGCAAGCAGTTAGTATGAATTGGAGAAATATACCAAATAATATGTTTTTATAATTACTTGTCCTCCTCCCATGATGTTGATATGAAACATAAGTATGTTTCAAGACTCAATACAAGCTGTCACACCTCCTTTTCAATGTGACTTCCTCCATGAGAGCACCTATACATGACAGTTAAAGAGTAAGCTAATTATATGATTCTTGTGACTATATCATCATGGAGTATTGATTATAGAAAGAGGATGAAGGTACATTTGACAATTAATACATTATAAACATGATTATTAACCTATTTCCACCCTTTGGAATCACTGCCAAAGCATGAGAAACTTGAAATGGTGAAAATATGTCTGTAACATAAAATGGTTTATCCTCTTGAAACATGAGATGATTTTCATATCCAAACACATTACAACACTAAACCAAGCATGGGGATAATTTTATGATTGGATAAAAATCCTTTGGAAACAACATTAATGAGTGGATTATATGAAATCGTCCAAATAAGAGCAAAACCTATAGGGTTCACAGATTTACAAGAAAATTAGATATGCCAATTTCATGAGGACGGTTCATAAATCACAAGCCACCATTATTCAAAATATTTTTATGTAAATTAATATCTCTAAGTTTAATTTCACCTCCCAAAGGTGTTTGACTTGGAAGTTCTCCAACTGATCGTACCAAGCATGAACTTATTAATCACTTCTACATGTCTAGAAGGGAAATAAAGGAACAAAATGGTTTGGGCCTTTTTTATCACTTCCAAAGTGTTTAAATCATCTATATGAGTATGATAAATATTAATATATTTTCCATGACCTTATCCCATGTGTCACATTCCCCTATGGTTTGTACAAGTGCCAAACTTCTCCTTTTTCAAGGAAACTACCCTTTCTTCTAAAGAACCTACCACTTTTTAGTTATGAATAGTTCATTAAGACATATGGTGGCACATGGGGCATGATATACTAATTTTTACACCTTCACACTTCCCAAAAAGGTTGTATAACTCATTTAGTTCTCTATTTATGACCTCAAATGACTCAAAATGATAGATTGGCTAATATGATTAATGACCAAAGCTAATGTGATATGGAATAAAATCAAAATACATATAATACCCCATATGAAATAATATTAGACCCATAAAAACATATAAAACTCAATATTTTACCTATAGGGGTCCCAATTTGACTTGTAGGGTCAAATTTGGTCAATAGTTTTTGGCACACCCAGTGGGACCAAGGTCTAAGAGAGTGGGAAGATTGTTGGTGTGTCTTTCCGCTAATCATCTTTTAGAAGAAATAAAGATAACATAAATGGTGATTCAGAATGATAAATTATGGTTGTAAGTATCCTAGGTATATCTATTTGAAAATTTTGATCAATTTTTGTGTTTCCTTTGACATATGAGGTTGATATGGATAGTTATGGCCAATACTCCTATTGTGATCCTTCTTATCAGCCTTGATATCAACCAATTTTTACCCATAAGTGGTCCTATAAAAATTGATATCAATATTGTGAGCCATGGCAGCCCTATAACTCTTTATTTCCCTCTCCATATGGACACCATCTTGCTGGACAACCCTATAAGGAAGGTTACCAAGAAACCTATCAAGAAACACCTCTTTATCATTCCCAATATAATCCCTATCATTCATACCATGATTATTATTAGCCTCAATATTACTCATATAATTATTTTCATATGAAATTATATGTCTCCATAGATTATACACAAAGAAATTTTTGTTAAGATGTAGCTCCTACTTATGTAGATGTTAGTCCTTCTAATCAGTCTAAGAATTCACTTCCCTATGAGCTTACTAGTGCTTTTATCTTTCCTAAATCCATTCATAAACTTTCTCCTTCACCTCACACCCCATCTCCAACTCATCAACCTTTCACTACACCTCATATTCTAGCTCCTTCACATAAGCCCATCCATCAACCTCCCATCTTACCCCTTCTTAAGGAAGAGCCCATCTTAAGAGAAGCAAGTGAAGAAGAGAAAACTCAATTCATGGTTGATCAAGAAGATCTCATGAGTGAATATGAGTAATAAATCATCATAGGGACTCCCCTTGGTGAACAAAGGTACAATCCACAAGTTGATGCCTGCATTTTTAAAGGAATGTATGTTCATGAAGCAGACTCTAATGCCTCCATTTTTGAGGGAATGTGTATCTATGAGGAATATGGCCAAGGCTTAAAGAGATAGGTATTTGAAAAAGACCCCATGCCTAATCATGAGGTTTTGGATAACCATCTCAATCATGAAGTGTGGTTTACTATCAAGGATGAAGGTCAAGTCAATCCTAAAGAAGTGGTAGTCCTAGGAGAGTCTCATGAGACCAAGGTAGAGTAATTAGCTCTTGAAGATGACATTCATAAGGAAGAATATTTATGGTATAAGTTTAATGACATATGCAAGGAATTTGATAAGTTTGGTAAAGATTTTTCTTCTCCAAAAGAATTAATATCTAATTAAAAGTTTGGTAATGGGTCTAATAAACATGATCTTAAGTGTTCAATCAAACATAAAGATGAGGTTCAAACTATTGGTCAAGAACATGTTATCATGAATCCATTTGATGATGCTAGTGTACAAGAAGTTGTAGACATGGATAATGATGTCAAGGAATATATTTTTGTACCTAAAATATAGTCAAGAGATCCATCTAAGGTAAAACCACATTCATGGATGTGGGAACATGGTGAAGGAAAGATTGGTGCTTCCAAACATCAAGCACATTATGCCAAGGAGGAAAGCAAGGCTGAGAGGACTATCATATTTTCAAACATGCACATCAAAGGCTAGGTAAATGAGAAGGTTGAGACTTTTTGGATTCAAGAAGAGTCCATTTCCATAGTCAACCTATATGGAGCTACTTGTTTCTCATTAAACATCATGTTAATGAGGTTGGCAAACACCATGAAGAAGATAGAGACGTCAATGCTAAAAGTCAAAAGGATACATGTCTCACTAAATCCTTCATGTCATGAATCAAGGAAGGTTTCAAACTTCCCCTTTGACCCAAGAGGTATGTATGCTTATTTTTTAGTTGTACATAGTTTTTTGCTTTATGCTTTTCTTAAGTGCTTTGAGTACATGTGTGTTTGCTTGTGAGTGTCCTTTATTTTGAGTGGTTGAGGTAATTAGTGGTCTTGTCTTGATAAAAACTTGTGGTTAAGGGTCAAATTTCTCCTTGTTTTTTTTTTAGACTTCAGATGACTCCCTAAGCCCGATGGACTGATAAGGCTACTAGTCTAGTTAGTATAGTAGGCACACTACCCCTATGACTCACCAATTTGTTGACCAAATTTGACCTTATAGGTTAAATTGGGACCATTATAAGTAAAAATTTGAGTTTTATATGTTTTTATTGGTATAATATTATGTCATATTTGGTATTATATGTATTTTTATGTTATTCCAAATCACATTAGCCTTGGTCATTAGTCATATTAGCCAATATATCATTTTAAGTCATTTGGGGGTCATAAATAGAGTATTAAATGAGTTATATGACTTGGGAAGTTTAAATGTGTAAAAAATTATTTCATTCTCCATGTGTCCTCATATGCCTTAATCAACTATTCATAACTAAAAAGTGGTAGGTTCTTTAGAAGAAAGGGTAGTTTTCGTTAAAAAGGATAAGTTTGGCACTTATACAACCCATGGGTGAAGGTGACACATGGGATAAGGTCATGAAACATATATTAATATTCCTAAAACTCATATTATTTATTTACATGCTTTATAAGTGATAAAAAAATTCCCAAAACCATTTTGCTCTTTTCTTGCCCTTTTAGACATGCAGAAGTGATCAACAGGTTCATGATTGGTATGGTGAATTGGAGAACTTCCAAGTCAAATGCCTTTGGGAGGTAAAATTATAATTTTATATATTAATTTCCATAATAATATTTTTAATAATGGTGGCTTGTGATTTATGATCCATCCTCATTAAGTTGGCATATCTAATTTTCTTGTAAATCTATGAACCCTATAGGTTTTGCTCTTGTTTGGATGATTCCATATAATCCACTTGATGATGTTATTTCTAGATGACGTTTACCCCATCCTAAAATTATCCCCATTATTTTTTTAGTGTTTCAAATTGTTTGTATATGAAAATCATCTCATGTTGCAAGAGGATACACCATTCTATGTTACAGGCAGTTTTTCACCATTTTTAAGTTCCTCATGTTTTGGAAGTCATTCTAGGGGCTGTAAATAGGTTAATAATAATTTTTATAATTTATTATTTATCCCATTTACCTTTAAACATATTTCTCTAATAAATACTCCATGAGGATACAGTCACAAGAATCATACATTCAGCTTACTCTATAATTATCATGTATAGGTGCTCTCATGGAGGAATTCACATTGAAAAGGAGGTGTGAGATCTTGTATTGGGTCTTTAAACATACTTATGTTTCATAAAAACATCATTATATGAATACAAGTAACTATAAAATCATTATCTTTGGTACATTTCTCTAATTCATACTTACTACCTACATACCAGTCAAAATGCACCTACAAGTGCCCTCATAAAACAACTCATATTGAAAAGGAGTGTCTAAGTTGAGAAATGTTTTTATGGTGAGATAATTTTATTTAATACTTTTTAAATGATCCCAAACATAATTTAAACTCATAAAACATGCTTATACCCATGGTTTTCCCTTCACTTCCAGGTCTACAACATTACAAGTATACCTACAGGTACCATTCATGAGCAAACACATGGGAAAATGGTTTAGGATTGGGTTGAGGTATTTGAGGATAATATTAATCTATTTTATAACTTTTTTATGGCCTATAATGTATCACAATTACCTATATATGTCATATTTTCCAAGTTTGTACTCATTTCCTATGTATGAGAATAACCACCTACATGTAGTATTGATAGAAAATTAAGGATATTTGATGGAGGAATTTGGATAAGTTGGAACCTTTATTAGAAACCCAGGATGTTAAATAAATTATAACACACATTTTTGGGGTAATATATTTTTTGATAAGGTGGAAGAACCTTCCAAAAGCAATGACTATGTATTCAGGGCTTCTTTCCCTAAAAGCATAAAAGAGAGGCCTAAAGCATTTTAGTGAGGATCATTCAATAAGGTTTCCAAAAAAATTCAGGCATCTAGGTGATTTAACCTTATATCCTATACATATTTAAATCACCTTTAAAAGTTTAAAGGATATAGGATTAGTGTAAAATGATTGTTAGAGACCTCAAAATTATCATTTAATCATTATTTCCATTCATTGACATCTACAGAATTAGAAGTTTTGAGTAACCTTTCACTCTAAATTGGTAGTTCTAAACCATGATTTCATGATCAAAAGTTTCTAGGTAGTGAAAATATTATTTATGAACATAAATATCATCAATGGAAGTTTATATAGTGATTTATTGACCACTACACCACCTATATGACTCCATAAAGTCAATTATAGGTGACTGTAAGGTGATAGTGAACTGAGCAGGGTGTCTAAATGAATTTTTAGGCTAGCCAAGGTAAGAAAATAGATCCAATAAGATATAAATTTAATATAAGGAACTATAAATGTGTTTATAAACATGAATTTCAAGCCTATACATGAAGGGATCGCCTACAAGAAACATCCTTTGGTAAAAAACATAAGAAATACAGTCATCTGCCTATGATTGATCTTGGGAACATTTCAATCCCAAAATATGAATTGAATAATATAATATATTTAATTTATTATAATAATGTTTTAAACTTTTTATTAAAGGTCAAACTATGCATTTCCACCTATAGGTCGAAGCCTTGGAATAAAGACACATTCAGGAAGATTGCACACAGTCTTGACTAGTTAGTCTTGAGAAGGAGTGTGTAAAGAGTTAAGGTTATGTATTTGATTGAAAAACATTTTTTAATGTTTTTATATCATTAATATAATATAATACAACAAAAATCAATCAATTAAATGTCTTTATACATGTATCACATAGTCCTTACGAAAATCTTGCATACACAGTCCACTTCACACAAGTCTATTTTGGATTTTGAGAGAGTTGAGGGGTCAAATGACCTAATATAGGGCTGAATTTTTATGTAGTATGTTTCCATATCTTATATAATCCCATAAAATATTCACCATTGTCTAAATAAATAGGGGAGTTCCCTCTATTCTGTCTCATATAAAGGGCACTCCCCTCATGCATAAATCCTGTAGTCCTTCAGATTGGAGACAAAAGGGTGGATAAGAAGTTTATTGGACATGAAATAGAGGTTTTTAGGGTTTAATAACATATATTAAAACATTATAAACCATATATATAAATTATTAATCTCAACAGGGTACTCTAAACCCCAAATATGCAAATAGGCTTGTTAGGTAGGTTTAGGCCTAGAAACCAAATGGAGGATCAGATTTATTCCCAACCTTGGTAGAGATTTAAAATGGATTTTAAAAAAAAAATAGGGTCATTTTATATTTGAAAAATCTCATATTATGTATATAAATCACAAATATTTCATTTTTGAGCTCCAAACCAACTCAAGCTTGTAGGAAATGGAAGGAAAAGCTCAAATAGGTAACTTTAAATGCTCACATATTTAATGAGGATTTGCATGGGGATATAATAAGTTTGGAGAGACTATAATGGATCCTTTAAATATTTTGTGTAATTTTTTGACAATTCAAACATCCCAACTTTATGAACAAAGCTTAAGAGCATAAATGACTCAAAACCCTTGCAAACCCTAGATAGTGACCTGATTGGGAAAACAAGGATAGAGATGCATCCAAATGGACCATAACAAAAAATAAAGTGGTTTTATGTTTTATATGAATCTTAAATGTCTCCACCCATCAAATTTTTTTTTGACCGATATGTATGGACAGGGTACAAAATGGATTCATTTGACTATTATGTGCATTGTGTAGGCTCTAGAGACTTTTAGAGGATGAAACCAACTTTGGGAGGAATATATAGACTTGGTATAACTATTAATTTCAATTTAATACTTCATAAAAATTCATAAGTGTTCCTAGCATAACTCTCATCTTAGCTAGTTAAAATTGGCATAGTGGACATGATGGCGAGAAGTGTGAGAACTTCAAGTGGATGGATTTTTAAGGTCTACCTAAGAATTATAAGGAAATTTATGGTATTTAAAAGTCTTGTCCACTCCATCCCATAAATTTCATGGAAAAATGAATCCAATTTTGATTCCAAGTGTGAGGGGTGACTGAAAAGGATTTTTTTAGATTACAGGCAGTGATGGCTCACTTCCAAGAGATTTTAGATGAGTAGGACTATAACCAATGCATGGAGAGGAATGTTTTAAGTATTCCCTCTCATTATAATAATCATACCTATCCCTAGTAATTTTTTGGACATTTAAATAGAGGTGAATAATGAAGGTAGTTTTCTAAGCCAATAAAGGGAATTTCATGATGCTTTTCATGAGTTTCATGACTTGGATGGACACTTGTACTTCCTAACCTTGCATGGTTTATTTCAAATCTCCTCCTCATTTCCTTGTGACTTTTGTAATTCTTCTTCTCTCTCTCTCAAGTTATATAAGAACTAGCCATTTTGGCCTTTATAACTTATGTTCTACCTAAGTATGGCAAAACCCTGCTCATTTGCATACCATTTAATCGATAAGATTACTAATTTTTACCTCTTCCATAAATATTCATAGTGTGTCTACTTTAATGATCGATCTTGCTTAGTGAAGACTATAAATTTCTTAGCATGTTTTTTCATTCTCTCACTTATTTCTAGCTTCTTCTTGCAAGTCATGTGAAGTGTTTTAGGAAGTGTCAAGGTTAAGTGAGTTAGCCTATTCACTAGTGACATTCAAGGCCTCTTGTCTAGCCCTCCTATCCTAAACATTCATCCATAACCTCATAATGAAACATTGATGTGAGAATATTCAAATTGAAAAAGTGTATGTTTGGTTAGTCCTTTGTTCTCATATGTAACATTCAACTGGTTGGAAGTCATCAAATTATTTGGTGTATCACCTCCCTTAGAATAATTTGCTTTTAATTTTCTCTCTCCATTTTCCCTCACAAGTTTTAGGTGTAGTAGTGATCTAAAGTGTTACATCAAGGGAGATTTCCCTATCTAGAGATTCACCTCATTCATAGGCTACCCATAAGCCTAGAGGTGTTTCAATTGTGCCACTTAGATGAGGAGAGCTAAGGCATATCCTCAAAGGGTTCAAATCCAAGTGACAACACTAATATTATAACATTATTATTTCAAAGCTCTCATAAATGAGATTCAAATGCTTATATTTATAGGTTTAGTAACTAACCTCAACTCAAGGTAAGTTAGAGTGTAGTTAGAGCTTAGAATGGGTTCAAACCTAGCCTTTATGAGTTAATTAACCCAAATAGAGTTTAAAGGTGTCAAATGGTCATGATTAGCAATGAATAGGCATGTTGAGATATTTTTGGATATTTGACAACTCACAAAAAGGTAATTATGAATTCTTAGGATATTCTTTGATTTTTTAATTTCCTTTTTGATAATTCATTTAATTGATCACGGTTAATTCAATTTAGGCATTTTATTATGTTTTACATGCTAATTAATTATATTTAGGTATTTTATCATTTTTCAAGATTTGAATTAATTGCATGGTGTGCATTTATCCCATTTAATTGATTTATAAGACAAATTGTATGTTGTGAAGCTAAATTTGAGACATTTAGGTATTCTTAGGCTAGATTTGTAGAGGTTGGTAAGAATCAGTCTAAATTTTGGTATGAAGCCTTTGGTGCCCAATTTTGGTCATCTACAGTATACATCAAAAAAAAGGTAATAAAAAACTTATAGGGCTGTAGTTGGTTGCATCTAGATACATTCAGTATTTCATAAAGTTAGACATCTAAATTGACACAACTATCCAAATATGACACAATCATCTAAGGCCACAAAAATAATATTCCTAGTATCTAAAAATTATTCTAGGATCACCTTATCATCCACTTTCAGCATATTCTAGATCAGACCTTCATGAGCATAGTAAACTAGCTAAGTATATTTTGTTCCCTATTCATTGGGATATCTATCAATAGTTCTACTTAATTTTTTATCAATATTAATTATATAACTTCATAATATTATTTATCTAAGTTTTTATCAATTACCCTGATCATTAAGTTAGTTCACCATCCTTGTGTAAAAGCTAATATAATACCCCTTAACCCTAGATACCACACATATCTAAATTTAGGATTAAACATTAGGTGAACTCAACCTTTGGTCTCAAAATCCTAGCTCAACCTAGGGTTTCTTATTTTTATCTAATGTTTATTTCTAAACTATAAAATATTTGAAAATTAGATTTCTATTTCTTGTAAAGGAATTAATCATGGATGCATATATTACTTATTTCATTTCCTAAAATGTTATTATCAATTGTGTGTGTTATGGGTAATTCATGGCTAACTCAATTAGGATTTTAAAGAAAAGAGATCAAAATCTAACAAAAATAAAATAAATGAATTCTACTTCTCAATGTTATAGTGTTTATAATTATCTTCTACTTGTTATCACTAAGCATTATAGATAATTAAAAAATCCCTCTTCTCTTTCCAATGTCACAAATTCCTTCGAGGATGTCATTGATGAAATTTCACTTTTGGAATTATTTAAAACTTTCAAATTATAAAGATGTATTTTTTGGATGCCTTACATATGACCATATTCCTAAGTAATGTGAAGCCCCTTTACTTGACCTCCATGTTAAATAAATCAAATGGACTGAGCAAAACATTTCTTTTAAAAGAGAGGATTTACCACCTCAAGACATTATAAATTTTAATTTAACAATATATATCCAATTATATGCTTTCAATAAAATGGTAAAATGAGTTCTCGTGGACTATGGCTCAAGACATAACATTTATAACATATTTTTTCTCTCTTTAATTAGCATTGGACCTACAGATTTAGAACTATCTATCATGAGCATTAGGGGATTTGATAATATTTCATGAAAGGTATTCCGGCATATAACACTAAATATCATTGTGGGACCTCATACATTACCTAATTTATGCCAAGTTATGCCAAATGATTTAAATTACAGCATACTTCTAAGATGTCCTTGGATACATGAAATTTTTTTAGTTCTATCCACTTTAAATGCATTCTTAAATTTTAGACACCAAGGGTTTATCTATATGTAACTAATAAATATTGATCCATTCAAACATTATGTGATGATACAACCAACAAATGCTTATACACCATATTATTATGATTCTAATTTCAACTCTTGATTTTTTTGAAATATGGATACAAAGGATAAAGATTAGTAAATAATAAACAAGGTATAACCCAATCTATTACACCTTCAAATAATCAAAATTGACAAGGCTTGGGGTCTTTAGATAAAACTGCAACTACAAATAAAGACACTCACCATACACCATGCTTCATAAGTACATAATTAGAGTGCTTCTATATTCTTAATTTTATTAATGAGGTAAAATTGGAAAATCCACATCTGATTGACGTAAATGCATCACAAAAAAATTTACTATTAGATGAGTTCTTAAATGATGAGTTATTACTAGAGTACTTGGGGGCATACAAGGATATCCCTTCTATCATAAGAATAGGTTTCCTCATGCCTCCTCTACTCATTTTTACTTTGGTGAGAGTGATAACTCTAATATCCAACATTATTCCCCTAATATGATTCGTATGATGCCATATGTTATGGAATGATCTACTTTGTTAAATAAAGAAATAATATAATATAATTATGGAACAAAATAAGATCTTCAACCAGTATTACTTGTTGAAATGATGTAAGAAGATGAAGGTAAAGATTATCAATAGGTATTACATGATTTACCATAATTATTTGCTTAGGCTTATTCATATATTCCTAGGATAGACCCATAAGTTTCAATGCACAATATTCTACGCTATCTATATACAAAACTAGTAAAACAAAAGATTCACAAAATGCATCCTAAAAATTTACTATTGGTACAAGATGAAATTAAAAATTTATTAAATGCATGTTTCCTCAGATCTATTGAATATTCTAATTGGGTTTCATATATTATTCCTATCATTAAACCAAATGGTAACATTTAATGTTGTATAGATTATTGTGATTTAAATAAATCTTATCCCAAAGATGATTTTCCATTGCGTAACATTGACATGATTGTCAATTTTATAGCTAGTTATGAGACATTTAACTTTATGGATGGGTTTTTCAGATATAATTAGATCAAAATCAAACTTGAATATTAGGAAAATACAACATTTACTACCCCATGGCAACATTTTATTATACAATCATGCCTTTGGCCTTAAAATGTAGGATCCACATACCAAATGGAAATGACACACATTTTTCATGATTTCATTCATAAAACCATTGAAGAATATGTTGATAATTTACTCACAAAATAAAACATCGACAAGATCATGCTATGGATTTATGATAACTATTTGAAAGACTACAAAAATTCATTGTGTAACTGAGTCCAAAAAAATGTGTTTTTGGGGTATCCTCTAGAAAGCTTATAGGATACATAATGTCATAATGAGGCATTGAAGTTGATAAAAAAAAGGTAAAATATATTATTTATATGCCACCACAAATTAAATTAAAATAGTTATAATGTTTACAAGGAATAATTTAGGCCATTTGATGTTTTATTATGCAGTTGGTGGATAAAATAATACCTTTCACTTTTTTTATAAAAAAGGACACAAAATTTATTTTGGATGACACTTGTCAAAAAAGATTATTGGAGGCCTAAATTACACCCTATCTAAGCAAAGTATTGTTTAGGTCCTCTACTCAAATCTATTCTAACATGGGAATGACCCTAAGTTGTGGGTTACCTAATCTTGGGTCAGACCTCTAGGGTTTTTTTAATGAAGTTATCTCCTCATATTATTCATTATAGTGCTCACCTAAGACCTAAATAGGTTGGGGATGAAAATAGAGAAGTATTTGAATGAATTAAAACCTAATTTAAGTGTGGTGATGCACCATGAATTCATTGTATCCATTCATAGGCTTGAAATCTTGACACACTAATCAACTATGAATAGACTTAACACAATACCTACAATGGTTTCCAAGAAAAATTTCTTCACATAGAGGTCAATTTGATTGATTTAGGATGGAGAGGAATGAGGGTAAACCTTGATTGAAGGCACTTATAGTCAGCAGTCCACTATATACCTGAGACATCAATATTATGACACTCTAGATGAACTTTAAAGAAAGCTTGTTATCACTTAGGTTGAACTTGGACCTATAAAGGGAATATTAACCAAGTTTGCATGTAAAAAAAAAAAAATAGTAATATAAAATTGATAAACAACTAAAAATATATTTCTCATTAATCTAAGATGTGCATGAGTACAAATTCTGCTAGAATCTATTGATACCAAACTTGAGGGATCATTTTTAAGGATCAGAAGCCTATATATATATATATATAGTAAAATTGGATGAGAGAGATGGGAAACATGCATGGGAGAATGGAGGATTCATAATGACCAATATCACATCTTCCTTGGGATCCTAATTGCATTAATGTCAATGGGACTCTATCTAGCATGGAAAGGTGGAGAAAAAAGGTCAAGACCACTACAAGAAGCAACCATCCCACCACATGAATCCTTCTCAAGATCCTTTACATTAATTATCTTCATTGTAAGGAAAAAATCCTCTTATTCATGTACCTAATATATCCATGATCATGTTTGCTTGTAACAGTTGTAGGTACCTATTTTCCAAAGCTATAACCATGTCAAGGGACAAAACACTTCTCCATAGTCACACATCTACCCCTATGGTAAAATATAACCATAGGTCTCTATTATAGATTGAAAACCAATCAAATGTATTGTTTTTCAATAGTCATTATATTGATGGAGATCTACACATGGTATAGCCTTACTTATAAACTATATTAGGTTTAAACAAACCTATCATGTATGTAAGATTCAATGGCATTAGGAGGCTTTATAGGGTCTACTCCTAGTTATCTAGATCATATTCAATCTTGAATTAATGTGTTTACCTACCAAGAGTGGTGAAAAATCATATTCAAACATGTTTACCTTCCTGGAATCCTCTTGAAATACTTGCTCGAGTTTCACCTTAGGTCATATTTGCTCTCCATTAAAGTCCCTTAGCTTTTGAATTTTAATTTTAGCCATTGATCTTAATATATGCCTTTAATATTATATCACCTTTGACCTTCATCATTGAACATTTATCTATGATATGCATTGCAAAAACACCATTAGAGATACTTTATCATGCACCATTTATCTTCCTTTACATGGCTTGAATGTGTATCATTGATCTTTTTTATAGTTATCACAGTCATGACACTTAGTAGCTCCTTATTTATTCCCAAGATCTACTAATTAGTTAACCTTTCACTCATTGTTGATCTAATTAGTAAAATTGAATGCATGTCATCAATCTCCTTTTACTTGATCGAACATGCACTATTGATCTACTTATTCATTGATATCATGTCACTTGTCAATTCCTTGCTGAATCTCAAGATCCTTTGACCCTTTTGACTTGATACTCACCGTTGATATTTATATGCATGATCAAATGCATGTTATTGGATTTTCAAGACCCACTGACATTATCAGATCACCCACTCACCATTAGATATTGATTTAAATTCCATGATTTGGACACTTGTTAGCCCCATGTTAATCCTTGAAAAAATTTAATCCAAATGGTTACTTGCCATAGATTAAATTTGACATCCTCATACACATTTTAGTATGCAAGTTCAAATTTAAATCTTTATATCTTGAGATAGCAAGCTCATCGAGATACAAAATTTATAGAGCATGATTTAGGCATGAATAAATTCATATCTGTGTAATCTTTTATCTTTGAGATGCCTCCTAAGTGAATCTATTAAATACACAACCAACTTGGTCTATTTATTTTTATGTGACATTCTTTTGATGGTATGGTTATTCAAAGCTTGTGCAAACCTTCTTCATGTTCCTAAATGTTATGACCACCATGTAAATCTACTTTCTCAAATTTTGACAAAATACACTTTAATTTTACTTAAGTGTTTCAAAATCTTTGAAAGATGTATGTGATCTTTGGACCACTCAATCCATCCAGAACTCTATTTAGCTCATCCATCAGGTAGAAGCTTATATGTAGGCCAAAATATTCACAAACATTTTTGGAAACTCATAAGGAATTATGTCTAGTATTCTTGAGAACCCAAAAACTAACATGACTTTTAGACTCATGAAATAATGATAATTTAGAACCATGACTGCAAGCAACCTCTTGAAAAAGACAACACCCAATAAAAGGTAAGGAAAAAACATAAATAGGAAAACTAACCTATAAAATCAAAGATAACTAACCAAATGTGCTATGACAACACTTGGAGGAAAATAATAACTAATTATGTATAAGTAACATAACTAACTAAGACAAATCATGATCCTCCTAGATCAAAAGGGGAATTCATGACACCACTTAGCCCAAGAAATGGTACAAATTTCAAAACAAGATGTTTATTAAACATAACCCTTGATGAGGCACTCTTCTTGCCTAAAAACTCTCTTAAAATTTCCTCAAATGAGTTATCAACATCAACCCAGTCACCAACAAAGACAAACTATTCTTGTACTTTAAGATCCTTCTCATACTACTTATTATTTATAATCTCTACAAGTGACACCTCATCTAAGCATTGGCCTTAAGTCATTTTGGAACCTTGAGTGACCTCATTCTCCTTACTATCAGTTACAAACTCATCAATCTCTCCAAGGAGTTTTGAATGGCCAACCCCATATGCATCATGGCCTTTAATGAGTGCCTCCAAATCAAACTACTCATGAACATACTCTCTAATGGGCAACATATCTTTACAAAGCCCCTCAACCCTTTGTAGAGATTTAGTGTATATCTACCAATCATCCTTTTGTTCCTCACTTTGATTAACCTGAATAGGATCAATTTGAAGGGTATCTTATTCTTTTTCAATAAGAGATATCTCAAACTCATCTATGACTTCAATTTTTACCAATCCCTCATGGAGTTCTTCCACATCAAGACCAGCCTTCTCATTCTACCTTGGCATCTCCAAAGTAGCACTACTTTTTTGAAGCTCCAAAACATTAATGGAATCTTAAAATGAATATTTAACCTATTTTATTATCTCATCATCCAAATCTACTATCTTAAGTTCTTTAATATCACTCATGAAATCATGATACATCAGTTGCCAATGGTCTTCTTCTTCATGAATGTTCTTTATCTCAATAATGGTTCTATGTGAGTTGTCTTTATGGCTACCTTCCAAAGAAATATAACCTTGTACTTGATAAATATTAGCTAATACAATATCTTGAGAAAAATCTTGATTTTGGATAGTTGATATGTGATCAAGAGGTTCATAAGAAATAACCTCTTAATGCACATCCAAAACTTCTTCCTATTGGATCTCATATTCGACTTGCACTTTTTCTAACAACTCATCTTCTTTGGCATTATGAAAGACTTAAACACGTTCATTCTTTCCAAGTGGCATTCCAATAATTATTTCCTCTTCTTGATCATTGAAGTCATCATTATTTTCTTCTCCTTAGCTAAATCTTCTTGATTTTCCTCAAAAAGGAGAGGCTCTTTCTCTAGGATAGGCACATTAAACCCATGAAAGTACTCAATAAGATGAGAAAGGTCATATAAGTAACCATAGATACATAATTTTTCTCATGGATCTACTCTTCGTGGATCACATTCACCTCCTCTTTTTACTACACTACTTCTTATATGGCTTTCCATGAAGGAAAGCACTTGGGTTCTTGAGGAGAGGGAAGTGGAGGCTGAATGGTCTCTTGTTTGACTTTAATAATCACCACTTACTCATTTTGTATACTAATTTAGATGAATTTATAAGAGGGAAAGGACTTATATTATTGAGGAGGGAGGGGTGGGGATTGAGTAGATTTGGGTTTTCTTGACTTCATGACTTGACTCCAAGATGGAAATTTGGGCTCATGGTTCCCTTGCATAGTGTGCATTAAGGCCTAAGAAATGAAAGGAGGTATGTATAATTGAGGTGATGTTTCATTTTTAGTTGTTAATATCTAGTACAAATGTTTATTTATATCCTTAATTTGCTTAGCAAGGGAGGCCTTAAAATTAGACCTTCATTATTCATGATGCTTATCTTTTTTAACATAAACCTACCTTTCCTCCTGGACTCTCCCTTGGATAGATTCACATAAGGAGAAGATTGAGAGGAGTTAGGGGGAACTATGTTGGATTTTAAACACATGTATTGAGGTATTATAAGTGGTTATGGGAAGTTCAACATAAGGTTGACATGGAATGAATGAGGGAAGGCATGGTGGGTGATGGGGTGTTTCATGTTCTTCATGGGTTCCCAACTTCTCCTCAATAGTGGATATGAGTCCATATATATCAATCATGTCATTATTTTTTCTAGAATAAACTCTCCTAATGAAATACATCCACTCCTTTGTTTGTTGTACTAAAGTCCTAACCCCTCTAATGACATGCTTTAGAATTTTCTACCCATATCCCTTCAACATATCAATGTTTATCATATTCTTCTCTTGGTATAATAGAGCTTGTTTAAGGCTATATATAGGATGGGTTGGGGTATGAGTAGGTGACTTAAGCATTTCATTCTACTACCATGACTAATCAGGATTTTTATCATAGGATTGGTATGATTCACCATACTACTGGTAAGGCTTTGTACATGGTTGGTGATGCTCACCATAACACTAATATAGATCATGTTAGGGATAATATGGGTCATGAGGAAGGTAATAACTATGTTCTTGATAATAAGTATCATGATAAACTTGATGAGGCTCATCATATCTTTGAATAACACTTGGTAAGGTTGATTAGGCTTATATGGGCCATGGGGATCACATTGGAAATACTAATAATGAGGTGAATGATAGGGGTATTCACCATAGATATTGATATCAAACTCATATGTCAAATGAGATGAAATAACTAATTAAAATCTTCAATGATACATACATTAGTTGTTTACAACTAGCAGGTTTGATTCAGAATCACCATTGGTGTTAACTTGCTTGATTTCAAAAGTTGATTAGAGGAAAGACACACCAATAATCTTTCCACTCTTTTGGATCTTTTCCCACCAAGCATGCCAAAAAATATTAGAGGCGTATATTTCACCCTAAATAAGCAAAGGATTATTTAGGTCCACTATTCAAATCTAGTCCAACATGGGAATAACCCTAGGTTGTGGTTTACCTAATCTTGGGTCATACCTCTAGTGTTTTTTCTTAATAAGGCTAGATCCTCAAATTTTTCATTAAATTACTCACCTGAAACCTAAAAAAAATGGGGATGAAAATATAGAAGGAGTTGCATGAATGAAAAGTTACTTTAAGTGTGGTGATGCACCATGAATTCATTGTATCCACTCATAGGCTTAAACTCTTAACACACTAATAAATTATGAATAGAATTAACACATTGCCTATAATGGTTTTCAAGCAAAAGTGCTTCACATAAAGGTTATTTTGATTGACTTAGGCTAGAGGGAAATTAGGGTAAGGCCTAATTGAAGCCACTTACAGTTAGTAGTCCACTATACTTGAGACATCAACATTATGACACACTATATGACTTATAAGGAAAGATTATTAGCACTTAGGTTGAGCTTTCACATGTAAATGGAAGATGAACCAATTTTGCATATCAAACAAATATAAAACACTAAGCATAGATTTATAAACAACTACAAATGTATTTTTCATTAATCTAAGAGGTGCATGAGTACAAATTATGGCAGAGTTTAGTCATACCAAACCTGAAGGATCATTTTTAAGGCTCAAAATCCCATATATATAGTAGAATAAGATGGTAGCGATGGGGAATATGTGTGGGATAATGGAGAAGGATTCATAATGACTAAGATCACATCTTCCTTAGGCTCTTGATTGCATTAATGTCACTGGGACTCTGTCTAGCATGGAAAGGTGGAGAAAAAAGGTCAAGACCATTAAAAGAAGCAACCATCCTATCGCATGAATATTTTTAAATCTCTTATACATTAATTATCTTCATTTTAAGGTTAAAAACCTCCTATTCATATACTTAATAGAGTTGTGATCATGTCTACTTTTAGTGCTTATAGGTACCTATTTATCGAAGCTATGACCATGTTGAGGGACAAAACACTTCTCCATAGTCACACATCTTCCCCTATGGAAACATATAAGCATAGGTCTCTATTATAGATTGAAAACAAATCTAATTTATTAGTTTTAAATATTCATTATATCGATGAATATCTACACACGATATATCCTTGCTCCTAAACTATAATAGGTTCAAATAAACTTATCCTACATATGAGCTTTAATGGTGTTAGGCAACTTTTTAGGGTCTATTCCTAGTTATCTAGATCATATTTGATCTTGAATTTATGTGTTTACCTACCTAGCATGGTGAAAACTCATATTCCAACATGTCTACCTTCATGGCATCCTTTTGGGATACTTGATCTGGTTCGACCTTAGGTTGTATTTGCTCTCCATTGAAGTCCCTAAGCTTTTGATTTTTTATTTTAGTCATTGATCTTAATTTATGCCTTCAAGATTATATCACCTTTGACCTTCATCATTGAACATCGATCTATGATATACATGGACAAGCACCATTGGATCTACTTTATCATGCACCATTTATCTTCCTTTACACGAATGAAATGTGTATTATTTATCTTCTTAACAGTTGTCATGGTCATGATATTTGGCATCTCCTTATTTATTCCTAGGATCCACTTACTAATTGACCTTTCACTCACCATTGATCTTCTTGGTATGATTGAATGCATGTCATTGATCTCCTTTTAATTAATCGAATGTGTACCATTAATCTACTTATTCACCAAGATCATGCCACTTTTTATTTCCTCACTCAATATTAATATCCTCTAACCCTTTTAACTTATTTCTCACCATTGATATTTTAATGCAAGATTGAATATATATCATTAGATCTTTTGAACCCATTAACATTGTCAGATCACCTACTCATTATTGGATCTTAATTTAGCTTCCATAATTTAGATACTTTTCATCCTTACATTAATGCTTGGAACATTTTAATCTAAATGGTTACTTACCATAGCTTAAATTTGATGTCCCTACGCATGTTTCAGTCTACAATTTTAACTTTAAAACTTTATATCTTGAGATAGTAAGCTCATCAAGATATGAAATTTGTAGAGCATGATTTAGGCATGAATAACTTCATATCCATGCAATCTTCTAGATTTTAGATGCCTCCTAAGTGAATCTATTAAATTCATGACCAATTTGGTCGATCCATTTTTGTGTCATGCTCTTGTGATGGTCTGGTTCTTCAAATCTTATGTGAACCTGCTTCACATTCCTGAAAGTTATGACCACCATGGAGTCTTGCTTTCTCAAATTTTGAAAAACTACACTTTAAGTTTACTTAAAGTGTTTCAAAAGCTTTATAAGTTATATGTGATATTTGTACCACTCATTCCATCCAAAAATTTACTTAGCTCATCCATCTAGGTAGAAGCTTTGTATGTACACCAAAATATTAGCTAAACAAAGCTTTGATAAAATCAAAGAATATTTATAAAACACATGCCTCATATACTAGATAGACCATTATTCTTTTATATCTCAGCCACACATGAATCCTTTAGGGCCCTATTACCATAATATGATGATGATCACAAAGAGCATGCAATTTATTATGTAAGTCATCAACTGGTTGATTACGAATGTAAATACACCATAATGGAAAAACTATGTCTAGAATTATTATTTACTACACAAAATTTATGACACTACTTGCTCAATATGAGATTCATTTTAAAATTAAAGAAAATCCTTAAATTTTTTATAAATAAAACCCATATAGTGGGTCACATATCTAAATGGGTGATGTAACTTAAAAAATTTGATCTAAAATGTATATCTTAAAAATTAGTAAAAGGTCAAGTTGCATCCAATCAATTAGTTGCATATCCATTACCCGATCCTTTTCCAATCACTAAATCTTTTTGTCATGAATTTAAAACATTTAATATATTTTCAAATCAATAGACAATATTTTTAGATGGGTCTATATGTATGACAGGTGCAAGTGTCAATATCATATTTTACACCCTTAAGGGAGAATATATGTCTTTCTCTTATAGATTAGCCTTTTCTTTCACTAATAATATATAAAAATATGAGGCCTTGATAATTGCATTATCCATAGCATAAAAACTTCATACGAAGGACATATAAGTTTTTGGTGACTCTTAGTTGATTGTTGATCAAGTTACCAATCATTATCAAACCAAATAAGAGCATTTAATTATATATAAAGAGATGATGGATAAACTCAAAAAAACATTTGATACATTATCTATCAATAGTGTTACACTAAAATATAACTTCCATAAACATGTAATGGCTATTGTAGCATCTTTAATGATTTTTGATATCAATAATTACTATATAGAATTTACCATATGGAAATTACAATAACCCTCCACTACTTCAGATAAAATAAATGTCTTATAAGTTCTTATTTTTCTCACAACTCTATAAACTCAAAATGGTACAATGACATCTATAATTTAATATACTAGGTTTATTTACCATATCACTTCACATGGATTGAAAAATGCAAACTACAAAAATAGGTATTTCATTATGTTATTATAAAAAATACTTTATTTAAGTGAGGGTTCAATGGATAGTTACATTGATGCCTAAGTAAATATGAGGCACACATAATACTTCTATAAATACATGTTTATGAGTGTGGAGGACACTTCAGTGGTAGGACCATATGCTAAAAATATATTACATCAGGGTTAATATTGGCCTATAATGGAATATGAATGCAATAGGGTCAGCAACAGAGCCCCCAACCCAATAGCTTGGCCATGAACTATATAATCTAACTGGACATTCTCTATTCACACCATGACCCCCTCTCGATTGGCTAAGATTAGCTTAGCTATATAGTACAAATCAGATTGTAGGTTGGGTGAATTATGTTTATAAATCCAAAAATATAACAATCTAAACCATGTTCTATCTCATGAGTTATAGCTAATTATCCCACCATAGCCTTTCTCCTTATGGGGATTTGAATTGATTCACAAAATCAATCCCATGTATGTCAGTGGAAATAAATTCATAATCACATCTTTAAAATATTTTAAAAATTGGGTGGAGGCAATCTCACTTGAGTTTACCATGGGGGATGACATGTGCAAGTTCATAATGACCAATATTATTTCCTATTTTGGCATCCCTTCAGCCATTATTCTCGATAATGGATCATTATTTATAAATAAAATAATAAAATGTTTTTGTACCAAGTACAAAATCAAACATAACTTTTCTCGACATTATTACCCACAAGGTAATGGACATGCTGAAGCAAATAACAAAATTATTATGAAAATAAATAGAAAATTTATTGAACGATATAACATTGATTAGCACCAACAAAAGGTGTAAACTTTATGGGTGTGCACTAGTGTTTGTACACCTACTCAGAATACACCTTATTTTTTGGTTTATGGTAGATATTTATTTTTACCAATTGAACTATAAACCCCATAATTGTATTTTTATCTCAAGGATATTATAAAATATAATAACTATCATGAAAAATGGTTACATTAGTTGGAACAATTGAGTGAAAAACATACTCAGGCCATTGAACACTTACAATTTTATCATCATTTTAATCAATTTCACCTATAAAAAAAGGTTTGACCACATGAATTTTTTGTGGGTGACCTATTACCAAATTAAAATCAAAATAATACCAATGTAAAAATAGATAAGAAAGGGAAATTTAAATAAAACTAGTTGGAACCATTCATAGTTATATAAAAATTAGGCAAAGGTGTGTACCTCCTAGCTATAATTGAAGGAAAATATCTCAAAAAGCCAATGAACATTATGCACTTTCATAAATATATTACATAAAATATACCAAAAAATATAAAAGGTCAAATATTCTAAAAATACCAAAAATGTTCAAAAAAATCAAAAATACCCCACAAAATCAGCATGTTCCTAGTTGTACTATTTATTATACATATATTGTTTTCTCCATGTTAGTAAATATAATATCATTTCTTTTGATATACACATGTTTTACACTTCATTTGATCATGATACATGCATACTAGATACATGATATATTCACATGTAGATGTTGGGATTTCCCTGTCCTAAGTATGTTGGGGGGCATTTGATTTTTTGATCATAATACACGTATGTTACATTATTCTAAGATCACTTTCAATTATAATTTTTTAGATTATATATACTTAAACATTCCTCTATCCATGTTCATACCTTTAATAGTGTACTTATATGTTATGTGTTTAACATTGTTTGCAAACATATATGTTTAAGAATTAGTATTCTAGTTTATGTTGGTTGCCTGTCTTTCCTTATTTGATATTTTATTGCATTGTATTTCATGTTGGATAATTTTAATATGATCCATTTATTTTTGTCTTGTGTGCTTAGGTTTGCCTATTTTGACATTCAAATATGTCATTATTTGTTGTATGTGGACATTTAAATATGTCATTCTTGCTTTATGGAATTTGACTAAGTCATGTCCCTTCGATTATGTGGCATTTAAATATTCCCCTTGTATGAGGTCACCTTGGACCATTTCATGTTGCTTTACTTTTGAGTGCTCTTATGTGTGTGCTTGATTTCTTGTTGAGATTGTATGGTTACTCTCTAGACATTACCATGATCAACATCATGCATGTGTGTGTGTGTTTGATTTGATGAGATCGCATATTACATACTTAAATATTATATTACCTAAACATGATAGCCTTGTATGTTACATGATACATAAATATCTTATGTATTTATCATCTTATCTTTTTGAAGTAAGGTAACTACCAGATTCTAGTTCCCTTACCTCAAAAGGGGGGTATGTTAGTGGGGGCATGTAATAGAGGCATGGCTTCCACACTTTCAAAGTTTTGGATTATAGTGGGGGCATGTGAAAAAGGAATGAGCTCTACACTTACAATAATTCTTAGATTCCTCATATTATAGTGGGGGCATGTTATGTAAATATGTTCTCCACTTATACCAGTTCTTAGATTCTCCAAATTATAGTGGGGGCATGTTATGTAAGAATGTTCTCCACATTTACACCAGTTCTTAGATTCTATGGATTATAGTGGGGGAGTGTTATGTAAATATGCTCTCCACACTTTCATTGATTTTATATTCACCAGATTTCATAGTATATGATTCAAATACACATTTACAATAGTGTTATATATTTTGATACTATTACTATACCTAGATTCTAGCTTGAGACATATATGAGGTACATATATCTTGCAAAAGGCACTTAAAATTTAAAAATCAAATCATCTTCTAGATTTTAACTACTTTTATAGACTTTTATTATACCCAAGTTGGACTTTTATGTATTTTTATTGAGCCAATCTATTGTAGTATTTGGTTCAATTTTAGAAGGTTGAGTTGATTAAATCACTCAATTTTACCAATCTTATAAGTCAGACCTGATTAAATCATATAATTTTACTAGAATTATAGGTTGGATTTAATTAAATCATCCACCCTCACCAAATATATTGTGAATTTATTAAATCACTCACACTCATCAAGTCACACACATATTTGGGTTGCATGATTGAGATGAAATAAGCTCAATAAATGTGTCACAACTCAAATTTATATCAAAGTTTGGGCTAATTTTCCTCCAATATCTATATATACATGTACTTTTAAGTTCATATTTGTCCTAATATTATATTCAATGATTCATAATAAGGCATCCTTCCAAATCAAATTACCAAAAGGCAAGATGGTTGCATCAACACACAGGTGTACTCCTAACCTTGCTCTTTCTACTTTCAATCATTTCAATTTATTTAAATTTCAGATTTTATACACTAATTATATATTGTAACATCATCTTATTTGTATTTTAGTCACTAGAAAAGTACTCTAGTTTTCTTCATGCAAAGACAAGGTGTGTTATACACACCTAGGTATGCATTTATTTTCCTTAAACTGATAATCTCATTAATAGATTAAATGGGGGTAAATCTATATACTAAAATATTATTTATGTAGTACTCTAGTCTTATACACTTTGAAAATATCCATCATGGTTATATCTTTCAATTATAGACCTCCCCATTATTTAAAGGCTTGCATTCACTATCTCTTTATGCCTAAATTGATTATCTCTTAGTCTAACCACTATTATCTTAATGATAAAAATTATCCTTCACTAGAAGCTTTGGACATGTACCTATTTTCTAGCTTCAAAGATGCTTGCGTCCTAGATAGACACATGTGTCGATGTAAGTGTCCACCTTTTCTAAAGCATTAAAATATCAGTCCAAAATCCATATTTTCCAAGTTACAAGTTAGGTCACTGCATGTCTATGATTATCACACATTACATCTTTGTACACACACAAGACAAAACATAGGGGAGAACTACATAAGTCTGACGCCCTCTTTTAGGTATTGGCTATATATGTAGCACTCATTGATAGAGGGGTTCTTGGGGTAATTCAACACCATGAGTCTAATAACCCATTTTCCCCATAGTCACTCTAAGGGTGAGGAAGCTAGGATTTATTAATTTGACAAAGAATGATAACTTATGCACATGATCTGTATACATTAAAATAAAGGTGGTAAAAAACCTATAAATATATATTTTTTCATATCCATATTAAATTAATATTTCATACAAGATACCTACATCTATGTTAGATATTTACATCCACATAATTATCCAGATTCGACACAAGCATCTAATGCCATAAAAAGAATATTCCCAAAATCTAATGACTATTTTAGGATCACCTTCTAATCTACTTCTAACCTATTCCATATCAGACCTACATGAGCACAATAAACTAGATATGTATATTTTGTTCCCTATTCATTACAATATCTATCAATAGTTGTACTTTACTATTTTTAGCAATATCAGTTGTATAAATTTAGAATATTATTTATTTGAGTTTTTATTAATTGGCCTACTCATTAGGTTAGTTCACCATCCTTGTGTAAAAGCTAATCTAATACCCCTTAACCCTAAATACAATATATATCTATTACGGTTAAAAAATTATGTATTGTGGGTAAATTTTGACAAAAGATTTTGAAATTGGGTGGCATAACTTTCTGGTTTACTAATATAACACATCATGGGAAATAATCACAAAGGAACCTTTGATACAACCACCTTTGAGTTTCCTATCAATAATCATGTGAGAGATGCACCATGAAAAAATTTCTCTCTTAGTTTTTCCCAACTTTATATGAATAACTAATGAATATCATCATATGTTTCTCTTTGAGTTTGTTTTTTTATGTCATAGTTATGACTACAATAGGGATGCTAAAAATTTGAAGTTGTTTAACTACTCTCAAGGATGCATCCCTCAGATGGTTTATGAGTTTGTCAAAGGATTTAATATCTACTTGATAAAAGAGATGAATGATAAATTCATGTTAAAGTATCAATATTAATTCAAAGGAAGGTACCACATAAGGAATGACATCTTATGTATATCATAAAATTAAGATGAACCATTAAAATTAGAGAGATTCATGTTCAATTTGTATAAATCCAATTAAACTATCATGGACATAGAATCTGACAAGTTGGAATTTATGAAAGGAATAAGGGAATAATTCCTTAAAGCATTAGATATAACAAGTATTGAATATGTTTCATGATTGACATTTGATGATATCATTCTCTTATGTAAAAATTACTCAAGATCAATGAATAATAAATCTCATAATCAAACTTCATCACTATCAACATCTAAATCCACCATTGGGTTATCAAAGATGGAAGTTAGTAATTTGCTGAAATACATGAATTAAGACATCATTAGTCATTTAGCTACATAGTAGGATACATTGCACAAATAGAGAAAGTAAGAATAGATAGATCAAACCATGATTATGTATTATTTGGACTATCATAAGAAGAAAATTGATTGTAAATGTCATGTTTCTTGTGTAAAAGTAACCAACATAATGGAAGAATATATTGATGCATTAGAGCTTCATACCATTGGAGAAGATGAAGAGTAAATATTATATGTTTCCTAATGAAAACCATGGAAACAAAGGTAAAAAAATTAGGTGTGTCATCCAATTCTTCATATTTCAATTCATAATGTTTTTATCATCATAATTAGCATGCATTTACTTCCTAGAATTAACCATCCCAACCACAATCTAAAAATTAGAATTGGCATTGGTAAAACCCTTGATTTAAAAAAAATTACAGCAATAATTATACAATATCCATGGAAATAATAAGATCATAAATATCAATGGAATCCACCCTCTAACCAATGGTAGAAGCCATGGTGAAGAAATTAGTTGTGGCTTAGCCAAAAAACTACCTTTCAACAAATGCGACAACCCCACCTAAAGTAATATCCAACATTGATGCCAAGCACTCCACCTCCACCAATAAACCCACAATTTTCTACCCAATATGTACCCAATTCCAAAATTAAGGTAGTTTAGCCAACATAAAATAATGATGTGATAATGTACCCCACTTATTTGATATAAGTTGACAATGTTCACCTTCATTTAGGAAAGGCTCCCAAATCCTACTCCACCTATAATAACAAATCCTCTTGAGGAGATACCCAACACACCAACTAACCCATAACCATCTAATAATAGTCTTAATTATAAACTTAGCACATTCATCAAATAAGTATCACCAACTAGTCCTCCTCTTCTAAAGAGACTCAATCTAAAAAAAGAACTAGAATCAAAGTTTGATTTTCTAGGTTAGATGAAAAATGTGTGTGTTAAAATCCATTTACCCCAATAAATTAAGTACATTCCCATTTATACCAAGGTTATCCAAGAACTATGCCTTAAGAAACTTAGTTTAAAAAAATGATCCCAAGACTATCCACATGGTTGGGCATCTTGTATATATCATATTGGCAACATCATCCTACCAAATAATTTGATACAAGTAACTTGATTATTGATTTTTACATCAATGACACCCTTTTTCAAATATTTTTATTGATTTTGGTGTAACCATTAATTTCATGACCAAATAAACCATGAGAAAACTTTGTTTAACCCTAAATTCTAAATTTATGGAATCTAGGGTTAAAGGGGTAGAGATATCCTAGGTCACAATGATGATAAACTATCTCTAAATCATGTCAATTAATTTATAAACTCAAATAAATGTATACTAAATTTTTTATGTTGATACATGCTAGAAATAGAAAGTATACTTGTGTTATATATTGTAATAATAATGAAAATAAGACAGTTGGTTATAGTGTTAATATAGATCTCGATCTAGAACATGAATAAATAAGATTGTAAGTGGATTTTGAACTAGTCATCAAATTCTATATTAAGCCCTTTTGTGGCCTTAAACACTTACAATGACCTTAGATGATTATGTCAATATTTATATCTAGCTTGTATGTAAGTTTTTTATACATAATACCTATTGGATCTAGATACGATAAATTGGAATATTTTAGGTACTATGTCACCTTCACTCTAGTGTGTTCATATTTGGATGATGTGATATCACTCCTTGTCAAATAGAAAAATCCTAAATTTTCATCTTCATAGTGGTTAAGGTAAAATAGGTTAGTGGGAACATGGTGTTGAGCTATCCTGAAGACCCCTCTGTCAATGAGTGTTGCCTACATAGCCAATACTTTGAAGAAGACTTCATACTTATGTAGTTCTCCCCTACATGTTGGCTTGTGTGTATAAGGATGTGATGTGTGATAAACAAGTACATAGAGTGACCTAGATTTTAACTTGTAAATTTTGTCTCATGGTATGTTCCTTTAGTACTTTATAATTATATATGTATTGTCCCCATGATTGATACATAAGTAGGAGAAAATAGGGAAGCTTTGTTCACTTGAATGCTTTATTGAATGCCTTTTTTAAGTTTCCTTATGAGAGGTAAGAAGTTGTTAGGTGAAGAATGAATGAGGATTTATCATGTGTGTGTGTGTGTCGATCCCTTTGAATAATATCTTGTATTAAAGCACTTATGTTGACCATATGAATATGTTTCATTTGTAAATTAGATGAATTTAGGGTACTAGACACTTGCATCAGGATAGGACACTTGTATCCATGTAGGAATCTAACTAGGACACTAGTGTTTAGGTAGATATAAAATAGGAACAAGCCCAAAACTTGAAAAAATATAAGATAAGTAGGGTTATATCATTTTGAGCATGATAGAAGAGATGAGTCCTCAAAATAATATTGGTCAGACTAAGAGATAAGTAAATTGGCATAAAGAAATAGTGTATGCGAACCTTTTGGCAGTGGAAAGGTCTATAAGCTTAAGGTACATCCATGATATTTTTTTTCTAAGTGTATAAGGTTGAATTGATATATAATTCATAAATAGTGTCTAAGAACTTTAACTTTCAATCCTTCAATAGACACATGTTCTAAAAATGGCTGACCATTCAACTATAAAACCTGAGGGAGTCATAGAGGATCTTGTGATAAAAATAGACTCATGGGAATATCCCATTGATTCCATGATATTAAAAACCAAGGTGGATACCCTCTAATATTAGATAAACCTTGGTTGGCTACACACTAATACATTTATTGGTTATAAGTCTAAAAACATGTTGATTTTTAATGTCATCACCATGAAGAAATTGGTTTTGTATCCAATTAGCCAACCATCATGAGAAATATCCATGGGTAGAAGTGGATGATTATTACCATGCTCCCTTGAAAACCTTACTCACCATTGAACACAACCCCAACCTAACAAGTATATAGTTAGTGCCAACCCCATAGATAGATAGTTAGTTAGTTACCAGGAAGGGACTGTAGGTATAGGGGCCCCACTCACTATCTATATCTGGGGGCACTATACCAAAGGCCCATGTCATGGGGAGCTATCATCAAATAGAGGAGGGTAAAAAAAAGGATTTTAAAGATCCTTTTTTATTTCTATTTAACAATTATCATAAATGTAAATTAATTAGATAATTAGAGTTATTATGTTATTAGTTTAGCATTTTCCCTTTTAACTATATTCATCTTGAACTAAACAATCAACACACAAAAAAAATGTATAAAATAAACCAACCTAATAATAACATTCTTTTATACACACATTATCCCATTTCTAATATATTTCATAAATAAGACACCTTAGACACATAAGAGGATATTAGGACTTTTCATCATCTTCTATCACACACAAGTGTTACCTTGGTACTATTCTAGGAAAAGTTTAATCCATGATAGTCTTATCAAAATAAATGGATATATTACTAATAATACCTCTCAATGTTAATAATAATATTGATTCCCTATAGGAAACCCAACTAGTCACCATGCTTTAAAATTATAAAACATCATTTGCATGGGACTATCATGATTTACAGGGGATACAAATCATCACATATACATCAAATAAGAGTGCAGACCCATTAGACAACCTTAGAGAAGTAAACCTTAATGTCCAAGAATTTGTAAAAATTAAATTACAAAAACTCCTAGATGCAAGCTTCATATAACCCATCTCTGACAGCCAATGGGTTTTTCCACTTGTAATTGTTTCAAATAATAATGGAAAATGGCATATTTGTGTGGACTATAGAGAATTAAACACTACCACAATAAAATACCACTTTCCTCTGTTACTCATTTATCAAGTCCTTGACACCTTTTCTATAAAGAGGAATTTATCTTTCCTTAAAAAATTTAATGGATACAACCATATTAGAATTACCCAATAAGACCAAGATAAAAAACATTCACATGCCCTTGGGGGTACTTATGCTTACTCATTCCTACCATTTGAGCTATGAAATGTTCTTGACACCTTTTAAATGGAAGTTTTGAACATTTTTGTTGATTTATCCCATGATTGTGTTCAAATCTACATGGATGACTTCACGGTCTATGGGGACACTTACAATGAAGTCCTCACAAATTTGGAGAAAGTTCTCCAACATTGTCAAGATAATAGATTATCATTAAATCATGATAAGTGTTACATGCCCATACAATAATTAATTGTATTAGGACACCATATTTTAAATTCAAGAATTGATGTGGGCCTTAACAAGATATAAATAATTAAAAACTTGCACACACCATAAAAATAATAATATGTATAAAGTTTTCTAGGACATGTTATATATTACCATAGGTTCATCAAAGCCTTAGAAAAATAGCAAATTTGTTTTTTTTTTAACTAAGAAAATATGCTAATTTTTAATGGACTCATGCATGTTAGGAAGCTTTTTAAACTCTCAAAGACTTACTTGTGACAACACCGGTGTTGAGAGGTCCAGATTGGAAGCTACCCTTCCAAATTCATATTTATGCATATAACACAACCCTTGGGGCATTCCTTGTACAAAAAGAGGGGTCACTCAACTACACTATCTTTTTCACCAACAATAATCTACAACATGTATAGTGAATGGCATAATCACAAAGAATGTGCTCCTTACAATAGTGTATGTTATAAATAAATTATGACATTACATTACTAGTTATCATCTTTTTATCCATATTGATTATTCTGATATTAAATAATAAATGAAAAAACTAATAATAATTGGTAGGATAATTAGATGGTTTTTATTTTTACAAGTATTTGACATTACCATTTGGGATAAACCTGATAAAAAAATTAGTTTCAAATTTTATGCCTAGATTACAACCTAATGAACATAGTCCACTAAGAGATAACTCTTTTCTTAATGAACATCTCTTTGCTTTGACTATTAACACTCCTTGGTTTAGTAATATTACTAAATATTTAGCTACATGTTATACTCTTACACATTTTTCACCCAAGGAAAAATGCAATTTGGTGGCTAAAAGTATCCCATATTCATGGATTTTTGGATACCTCTTCTAAACTGGACTTAATCTAATAATGAAAATATGTGTGAGAGAGGATTAAGTGTTTTATAAGGTTTGATCATGTCATTTTAAACCTTTTGGGGGTGATTTTATATCAAATAGTAAAAATTACAAAATCCTTACCACCAATTACTATTTGCCTACTCTTCATAGAGATGATATCATGTATACTAGCTAATGTGATAGATGTCAATGTATGAGGAAATCCACATGTTTAGATGATATGCCACTTCAACCATAATTATCCTTGGAATCCTTTGAAAATTTAGAGATTTATTTCATTGGCCTAATAAACCCACCTTCTCATTGAAAGGATTTCATTGTAGTATGTACACACTACCTCCCCAAATGGGTATAAGTTTGAGCTTTGACCCATGCATGGGATGAAAAGGTGGCATAATTAATTAATGAGTAAATGTTCACAAGATATGGAGTTCCATATTATATAGTCTCCAATCAAGGTTCATAATTCATGTCTGATTTAATTATAACCCTTATGCAAGATTAATAGTTCATATATAAAAATTCCACTCCATACCACCCACAATCCAATGGCCAAGTAGATGCCACTAAGGAAATTGGAGAACATCCATACCAAAATAGTAGTTATATGCTACCATGATTAGGTATAATTTGTTTTATAGGTTTTATGGTATTATATAGTAACATGGAAGATAACCATGAGATTCACACCCTATCAGTTGGTCTATAGTAACAAGGTTGTTGTTCCTATAGAGTTTGAACTCAAGAATTTAAGGATTGCCCTAGAACTTGACATGGATTTTATAGAAGCATATAAACAAAGGGTTGTGTAGATTAATACTCTTAATTAAATAATAATATATTTTACACATCATGTAAAAATAATTTAATAATAAAATATCAAATGGCATGACAAGTTCATCAAAGTAAAGGAGGTATAGTGAGGTGATTGGGCATTTTTTTTAATTCCAAATACAAGGATCACAAAGGAAAACTCTAAATTTTATGGTTATGACCTTATAAGATATAAAAGGTGTTTGATAATAGGTTAGTCAAGATATGCACAATTAATTTGGTTAGATTTTATTTGATGGTCAATGGACATCATCTCAATTTGTATAATAAACATCTCTCCAAAAAGGAGTTTATTCAAAATCTCATGACTGAATATCAACCTCATATATACATAGAAATAAATTATATAATGGATAAACATGTTAAATAGCATGTTGGTTCATCATCAGAACTTGTTGAAGTCTAAACAAGACATTTAAGTGTCATTTATTCAAGATAAGTGCATCACGTATGATAGTTTTGGTTGAAAGAGTTAAAAATAGGATCAAAGTTGAAAACTAGCTTGTTGGTCACCTAGGTAGAAAAACATCAATAAAAGGTCATCTAATATAAGTAAATTCCAACTCCTAGTTGCTAAAGGTCCATGTTTACTTGCCATAGGTTCACTTTTAGTTGTTATAGGTTTAGTTTCATTTTTTGTAAGTAAACTTTAAACCTATATCCTTTAGTCCTATATAGATCATATTTTCAGCTTACTATAGGCAACTCTATTTAGACTTGTAGTATCTACAGGAGTCTTTTAGCATTTTAGATCCTCATTCCATAGTAGATCCAATATTTGTTATATCATATTGTCTCAATGGTGAAGTGATTGCATTTTTTTTGCTCTTTTGCTAAGTTGGTTTATATCTGCATAGTTGTTATAGGTCCTCAAAATGCACCTATTGCCACTACTACCTCTCTCCTTATTATAAATTTATTATTATCACATAGATTTTGCACTCATTCTTGATGTCATATCTCATTGTGTGAAAATATAATGATATAATGGGATCACCTCTAAGCTATAGGACCTTAAATAATTGAGGTGAAGCTTTGGAGAAGGATGGATTCCTTTCAATAAATTTTATACAACTAATAAATTACCAGTTTATAGAAATTTTGCTTCTTTAGTGATCTTGCTCTTAAATTAGGGTTTGACTGGGAAAAGAGTTTTTGAGAATGAAATTGCAAAAACTAAAAAATGGTGATTGCACCAAATATTTTATGGTGGATTTTAATGCTTGCTTGAATGAACACAACAAAATAGAAAGTAGATTGAAAATTGTAGGAGCATAAACTCATACAAATGGGAAATCAGAGGCAATAACTGGTATTTTTCATATAATAGACAAGATTATTTTATTTTAATTAAATAATCTTCCAAAAAGGTATAAAATACCACAAATGAAATTTCATGACTAAAATAAGAATTAAAACATCCATAAATATTCAAATAACCTTGCATACATAGAGATTTCTCAAATAATCATGTCAAATCTTCAATTTATTCTCATTCTTTAGATTACAACATGTAGAAAAGTTACTCAAAATGCAGAATAATAAATCTAGAAGCAAAAAGATAAGATGGGCTATGCCATATTGCCCATATTTATATAAAATATCTCATACAAGAGATGTAGTTAACAATGAAATCCAACACCTAGTAGAATTACATGCAAATCTAGAAGCTCCATGAAAAGAGGCATGATCTTCAGATGGTGGTGTTTATGGCATGATAAACAAGTGTTAAAAAATCTCATGCAAGAGTTGGGCATGATCCAAACTGGTAGAGGCATTGATGGAACTTGGGAAATCTTCATGCAATGCTTATGTTCTCTTTAATTCAGCTACAACTTCATCTTCATGCAATGGGGTGTGCCAAAGTGAAACTCATTTTTAGAATAAAAGATAACTTTAAGATAGCTTAAGTTATTTTTTTGTAAAACCCTAATTTGTAATTTTCAAGTGAAACTTTTACAACTTTCAAGTCATACCACTTTGTCAAAATTGGAATTATATATTACAATATGTGTTTTTACAACTTAAGTAATTAAAAGCTTGTCAAAATGAAAAGTGTAATTTTCAAGTCTACTTTTGACAACATTCAACCTGTCAAAATAGAAAGTGTAATTTACACATGGATTTTCTAAAAAAGAGCTAGAAAAATGATATTTGTAATTTACAAGATATGTTTTTGAAACTTGACAATATTTTTACAATAATGAAAATACAATACACAATAATGCTTTTAATAGTAAGAATTAATCTATTTCCAACACTTCTTCTGACTCTTTATCCTTCTTGACCTATAATTTTTGAATATATGCTTCAAAAGCCTTGAAGGTTTCCCAGATTTTGTCTTCATCTGGGCCAAAATAGTAGATGTTGGTCATCTTGCAATATAATATTATATCAAAAAGTTCCCTCCTTAAATCTCTATACATTTGAATCTGTTTACCCATCTAGTCCAATGTGTTATGATATTTAATGAAATGATGGACAGAGCTCAAAGTGAAAACTATATCTCATGCAGATTCTTTTTTGATCACTTCTTTAAATTTACTCTGAACTTCCTTTACTAAAAGGATTTGATCCTGATAATCTATTGGTCAACATGACAATTTTTTCAACAAATATTCAATGTCATATAGCATGTCATTGGCCTTATCGTGTGAAAATTTAGCCTTATGGGCAACATATATAAGCATCTTTATTCTGAATTGAGTTGTTCTATCTAATTCCTCTTGCACTCCATCATTTTTTAGTATTTTCTCCATAAAGAGGATGTCCATGTCAATAAATTCCATAACTATCAATTTTGTATAGAAAAGATTCATTATTTCTATCTATCCTTCATACTTGTTGCCCTGTTCTCTCAGGGTGACCCTTCTTTCTCTTAGAACTGCATAGTGATCCTTTACTATATCAATGACTTTGTTTCCTTTTGAGATGAAATCTTTTTCCCATTCCTTGGTGACCCTTCCCATGCTACCAATTTCTATCACCATATCAAGTGTTTCCTGATCTATATTTATGTGATAGGTTATGTTGATTCAGGTTGTGTTGGTTACACATTGGGCTCAATGAATTTAAAATGCAGTCATTAGTTATTCAACCTTGTTTTTTAGTTCATCCTTAGTAACCTTTTCACTTCATTTTCTCAAAGATAGGTTTAATGTTATACTAAATGTCATGTCTCAACCCTTCTCTTGTAAGATGTCTAAGGTGAAATTTTGATACCTGATAGTCCCCCACCATTAGATCTTCTTTTTGTTTATCTAGTGGAGGGGCTACAATATCTACATACCTTTCCCCTATTAAGTTATACAACATCCTTGAAAATGTTTGAGGAGTTATCTTGGATTTCTTACATGTATCTAAGAGACCAAAATCTAGTGTGTTTGGGGACACCATCTACTTACGTTTCTTCCCCACTATTTGTGCTAACCAACTAGGGGTAGTATCCTATTTTGTAGACACTATAACTTGAGAATCTATAGCTGAATATGTTGCTTTGGTAGGCATGGTGACAAGTGTCATATCTTGTACTGATATTGCCATTGATTTATTGATACATGTCTATGTAATTTCTTATCCATCTTTGGGTTGAAGGTCCACATTTACATCAAAGAGGTTGGGGTTATTGTGTAAGTGGAAGAGGTAGGGGTAATGGAAATGGATGTGTCTACTAATGGTGTGGGAGATGTAAGTCATATTAATATAGGAGTAGATACAAGGAGTTAGAACTTAGGAATTGGTAGATGTGTGGAGTTAAAATATTTAAATGCATAAATAAGATTAATAGGGACACTTAGGGGAGGTAAAGTGGGAAAGATGAAAGGGGATGAAGATGAATTAGTAGTTATCTTAGGAGTTGGGATGGCCAGTAGAATTGAAGTCAAAGTGACTGCATCTATGGCAAGATACTATTATATAGTGTTGGTGATTAATGGGGATGGAATGGAAGGGATTTTGAATGAAATGGAAGGAATTAAATAAGGTGGTAGTGAAATTGTGGGAGAAGGAAGTGGAATGGAAACTTGAGTATCCAATGAAGGGAAGACCTAAGTGCCCAATTGACTTGATTTTACTATTGGTATTGGACTTATTATTACAAGTAAACTAGTGGGAATGGAGGGTGGAATTATTTTATGTGAAGGAGGAGTGGAGATAGGAGGAGGTGTTGGAGGTGTCAGAGTTGTAGGAATGATCAAAATAGGTGGGGGATGAATCACAAAGATGTGAGTTGTGACTATTATTGAGATGGGTGTTAAATATATGGGTACTTCAACTATAGCTATATCCTTAGATGAAATGATGATCAATTGATATGCTATTACTCCCTCTTTGCTTGATTACCCCTTACTAGGATTTGATTTCCTTTTTTTTGTGGGAGATCACTACGCTATTTGGTTGTTCCATTTTTACACCACTGGAACACTCTATTGATAGAGGAACTCCTTATTCCTTGAGTTTTACTAGTTTTTATATGATACTTAATCTCTCTTTGGTCACTTAGACCCCTTTAATCTTGAGCCAATTGAGTGTTTTATTAACCACATGGGCATTTCTATCTATCAATGAGAAAGATTCAAGAATAGATTAGTTTACTACTAGAAAGGGTTACAAGTATATATTATTATCATGGTAGACCTTGTCTACTAGGGACTCATCATCCACCAAGTCTTTAAGGACTGGTGATAAATCAAAAGTTTTAACCTAATCCAAGTTCATTCTAGAGTAGTCCCTCAATTTGACTTCCTCCTTATCATCCAAATCTTCCTAATAATCTTCAACGTAGGGGACATGGAAATATGTGGAGATTCCTAGTGTGCTAGTGATGTTGTCATGAACATTATAGAAGGGTCTTGCCTCCAAATCTCTTAGGGTAATTTTTGTCATTTTTGTTTTAGCACACTTAGATTTTGCTAAAGAGGGGCATGTGTATCTACCTATAATGATTGGGAAATCTATAGGAGCATAGAGAATTAAATCTTTATCATATTTTGGGTTGACTAGGGTAGGAGCCTAACAAATAGCTTACTTGATGGCTTCAAAGCCATCTTTTCCTTCCTATGTCCAGCTAAAAATGATATCATTATTAAGCATTATAGTAAGGGGTTTGGCCATAAAGACAAATTTTGGAACAAATATTCTAACAAAGTTTATTTTTCTAAGAAAAGTATATAATCCCTTCTTATGGCTTGGTAGTACTAATGCAGATATAGCACTAATTATCTATGGGTCTATTGCAAGACCCTCTTTTGAAATAATGTGTCCTAGTAGTTTCCCTTCATGAACTATGAAAATTCACTTCTTTATATTGAGGGAAACCCTAAATTCTCCACACCTGTCAAAAAAATTCCTAAGGTGATCTAGGTGTGCATCAACATGCTTTGAGTAAACAGTGATGTCATCCAGGTATAGCAAGATCATCTCATTTATCAAACCTCTAAAATCCATATTCATGGCTCTCTAGAATGTTGATAGCATTATTTAGACCAAATGGCATCTTTTTATATGCATGTGTACCCTATTTTATGGTAAAAGTAGTTTTGAACTAGTTTGATTCTTGTACTAAGATTTGGTTATAACCAAAATAACTGTCTAGAATAGAAAACCTTTCAGATCTTGATAAAGTTTGTAGAATTTGCTCCATAGGGGAAGGGGATAATTATCTTTTAGAGATGCTTTATTCAAATCCTTGAAATCTACACAAGGCCTAATTTCAACATTATTATTTCTTACAAGGACCAAATTAGCAACCCAAGATGAGTGCTTGATAGGGAAGATGATGTTAGCCTCTATCAAATTGGATAGCTCACTCTTCATCAGGGGTTATATCTTTGGATTAATCAGTCTTTGATTCTAACTAATAGGCTTGGTATTTGGATCAAGCTCTATTGTATGTTGGGCTAAACTAGGGTCAAACCCCTTTGATCATGATAACTCCAAGTGAAGTTATAATCAAACTCTTGATAAACTCAATAAAATCTTGTTTTTCAAAATCATTGCATACCTTTCCTATCTTCAATGATTTTGCTTTTGAGATGACCACTGGTTCACAATCTTATTCATTTATAGTGATATTTTTATTTTTGCATTTTAGTTGATCATCCAAAATGAAGATTTTTTTAAGGTAAAAAGACCCATAGGTAGTTTGTTTATCTTTAAATATACGATTTGATCCCCATATTGGTCCTAGAGTCTTGACTAGTTCCTATCAGAGAATTTAGATTTTTCTCTTAGGAAGTTGATAATTTATTGGGCACTATCAAAGACTTTCCAATTGGTTGCATTATCAAGAATAGATGGGCTTACTATTAACCTTAAATGCAAGCTATTTTTATTCTTTATTTATTTAGGTAGGTTATATTGGGAGCCTATCGAGTCCATATGATCAACATCTTTGTTCTGTGCTCTTGGTATCACTTGAATGTTCAAAGAAGTAAAGTCTTCTAACATGTACCAAACCTATGTTTGTAAAATATTAACAAATTATTCTTATTTACACTTTTAGATCTCACTTAGTGAATAATCAACTCACTATCACCAAATATTTTTAGGGGTTTTATCCCTCTCTCTTTGGCCAATTATAGACCTCAAATCAAAGCTTCATATTTAGCTACATTATTTGTGTAGTTGAACTAAAGTTTGAAAGAATAGAAATAACTCTTTTTTAATGAAGAGATCAAGACAATACTTGCACCTACACCATTCTTTCTTTCCAAACCATCAAATAATAATTACCACATTCCTTGAAGATCTTCAGCTAGTTTTACTAGGCTTAGGATGATTACATCATTTTCATGAATGCAATATGTACCCAACCCTATTTCTTATACATAGTCATAAGGTTCGAATTGGAGGGTTGATCCCCATTTGTCCAAATGAGTGTCTAGAATCTTTTTTACATGGGTTGTAACTTCATGATCATTCTCATCTTCCTGGTCCTGTAGTGTCTAGTTCATGTAGATAGGGATAGGGGTGTATGGCTCAATATGATCTTTAGTGATTAGTTCATCTCTTATTTTTACTCTTATTCCATATCTCATCCTAAGTAACATGTGAAACTAATTCACAGATAGATATCCTCCCATTTTTGTAGTGAAGTCTCACAAAAAGACAAATGGCAAAGTAAGGGGGAGATCAATGACTGAGATATCTTGGGAAATTAAAAAGCTAAGATAAGTGTGAGTAGTGATATTTAAACCTTTTATTATTCTTACTATTTGAATAGAAATCACATCTAATTGAACCACACCTTTATTAACAAGTGTATATTTTATACCAACAGCATCAAATATTTTCTTAGGCATCACTAAACTGTTAGCCCCTGAATCTACCATGTAACTGTGAATGAGATGCTTCCCTACTATGAGTGAAAGATAGAAGGGGGGAGGCTAACCATTTTTTCTTGTTTTAGTGTTAGTTTATGGTTGACACAAATTAATTGTAGCATTACGTCCCTTGGTTGGAACCTTGTCTATTATCTAGAAATTTTTCAAAGCTTTTTATAACAAATCTCTTTGTGTAAGGTCTTGCCTCTAAATCTCTTAGGGTCATTTGTGTCATTTTTGTTTCATCACACTTGGCTTTTCTTAAATAGGGGCATGTGTATCTATCTATACTAATTGGGAAATGGATTTATAACTTTTATTTGTTGGATAATATCTTGTGATTTTCCATAAGTTTCCTCACTATCTCCATCAATGCCCATTTGTCACTCGCATATCTTGGAAGGTTATAAGGGTATTCATTGAATCCACATACCCCAATGTAGGAGTAGGTGGGGAATTGTATGAAATAGGAACCCCATTGGGTATAGTGGCTACATTCGATAATCTCTTTCTCTCTAATTCCTTATTGAACATTATTATGATGTAGTAGATGAATTCATAATTCACTCTTCTAAAGTGTTGTATGCTTGTATCAAGAGTGAGGTCATGGTAATAGTTAAACACTTTATTGTCTCACTAGCTATAATGTTGAGCCCTAGGAGATTTTTAAATGTGGAGTTCATTTTAAAATCCCTAAGGTAAAAATAAAATTATTGAGACAATTTCAACATTAAATATTTACCTTTTACAATGATGGGATGAATTTTAACCACTTCCCTTTTTATGGCATGTTTTTTGGGAAGTGGGTATCATTTAAAGGTGTTGAGAGAATCTGAGGATTATGTGGTTGAAACCTCCCTTATTTTGTGCCTTATTTTGTGGGGATATGGTTATTCTTATCGTTATGGTGAATTTTTTAAGGTATTTTGAAAAGTATATATAGGGGAGAGGGGTAACACATTATTCATTAAATTTTACATTGAGTTTTGAGCTTTGCATTTTTTTTGTGGTCAATGTGATTAGTTTTGAGGTGTAGCTTTGCATCTCAAGAATTCTGGTGTGAATTCAGGCTAAAAATAATTATCTCTATGAGAGGTTTCTTATTTAGAGTTGTTTTTAATCTTGTTTATAATATTTTTTAGATCCTCTTGGTGGGTGTAGCCCACATTAGTTGAACCACATTATATCGATGTTTTGTGTGTGTTTTTATTTAGAGCTGAATTTTTCTTCTATATGTCTTTGCTACTGTGATTCTGAGGAATGATTTTCCATGTTTCATATTATTGCATAATTAATTAATTTTAATCACTTATTTCTAACAATTGGTATCATACCTAGATTTAGTGCTTTTTCTAAAGTGGTGAATTATAGGGAAAGATATTAACTTGAGTGGGAGCTATGGCAGATAATGGTAGATCTAGAGTTGAAAATTTTCGTGTGTAGAATTTTGGATTGTGGAAGATGTAAATGGAAGATTATTTATTTCAAAAGGATCTTCATCTCCCTTTGATGTGTAAAATATGATAACCTTCAGGTATGAATCAGACAGATTGGAATTTGCTTGATAAGAAAGCATTGGGAGCCATACGGTTGTGCCTTGCATCTTTGGTTGCCTTCAATATTTCAAAAGAGATGACTAAATTTGGTCTAATGAATAAATTCAAGGAGTTATATGAAAAACCCTCTACCTCTAATAAAATATTTTTGATGAAAAAGTTATTTAATATGAAAATGTCTAAAAATGGTTCTCTAGTTGATCATTTGAATAATTTTAATATGGTTGTGACTATGCTAACTTTTGTTGGTATTAAATTTGAAGATGAAGTTAAGGCTTTATTGATTTTAAGCTCCTTATTAGATAGTTGGGATAGCCTGGTTATGGCTGTGAGTAATGTCATCCCTATTAAGGGAAGTTTAAAGTTTGTGGATGTTATAGGTTTGATTCTTAGTGAGGAAATGTGGAGGAAGAGCATCAAGGAATCATCTTTAGGTAATGCTTTGATGGTGGAGACTAGAGGGAGACAAAAGGATAGAAGCAAAGAAAATTTATGAAAATTAAAAGGGTCAAGGAAGATATAAATCTAGAACCAATATGGTGTGTTGGCACTGTGGGAAAAGTGGACACATAAACAAGGAATGTTGGGAACTTTGAGACAAGAAGACCAAACATGAGGAGACCAAGGAGGTAAATATGACAACATGTAATGTTATTCAAGATTCTTTAATTATTTCCTTGGAAAAAAAATTTGAATCTTGGGTATTAGATTTAGGGGCTTCTTTTCATGCCACCACACATAGGCATAATTTTATGGATTATGTTCAAGGAGATTTTGGAGATGTTTATCTTGGTGATGATGAACCATGAAATATAGTAGGGAAAGGTTATATTCAAGTGAAGATGGAGAATGAGAACACATGGCTACTAAAGGATGTTATACATGTCCCATTATTAAGGTAGAATTTAATTTTAGTGGGGCAATTAGATAGTGAGGGTTGTTTGGTGATGTTTTCAATAGACTCTTGAAAAGTTACCAAGCATGCTCTTATGGTTGTGAGAGGTAATAAAATTGGCACTTTGTATTTGAATAGTAGTGTTGATCACTATAATTTATTTATTACAAATGGAGATGAAACTTTGTGGCACTACAAGCTTGGTCATATGAGCCAAAAGGGCATGGCAATCTTGAAAGATAAGTTGCCTAGATCTAAACAGGTTAATTTGGACTTCTATGATGATTTTATGTATGAGAAGAAGAAGTGAGTTAATTTATGAGGGTTGGACCTACAAAGAAGGAGAATAAGTTGGAATTGGTTCACTCAAATGTATAAGGGCCAACTCAGGTATCTTTCATTGGTGTTAAATTATTATGTTACATTTATTGATGATGCAACTAGGAAAGTTTGGGTTTATTGCATTAATAAGAAATATGACGTGTTTGAAACATTAAGGAGATGGAAAGATTTGGTTGAGAATGAAACATGTATCAAGTTGAAATGTCTCAGGTTGGATAATGAAGATGAGTATTGTAGTAAAGCATTTGATGATTATTCTTCACAAAATGTAATTTGTAGGCAAAGGATCATTTCAGGGACACCACAAGAGAATGGATTGTCTGAGAGGATGAATAGGATAATCATGGAGCATGCTAAGAGCATGAGGTTACATGTAGGGCTACCCCTAGTGTTTTGTGTAGAAGTAATTAGCACAGTTGTATATCTGATTAATAAAGGACCTTCAATGCCTTTGAATGGAGGCATACTTGAGGAAGCTTGGTCTAGTAAGAAAGTTAATTATTCTTTTCTTAAGGTCTTTGGATTTGAGGCATCGGTTCATGTTCCCAAGAAGGATAACACCAAGTTAGAGGCTAAGTCTAAAAGATGCACCTTTATTGGTTATGGTGAGGATGACTTTGGTTTTTTATTTTGGAGTCTCAAAGATAAGAAAATATTCCCATCTAGGGATTTTGTCTTTAAATAAAAAGTAATGTATAAGGATCAGTTGTAGGAATAGGAACAAAAAGAGTACATAATGCTAGATGATATTATGAATGGTAAAGTGTCCAAGGAGATAGTTCAAGAAACTCATACATAAGAATGCCAAAAACCTATAGTAAGAAGGTCTCTTAGGGTAAGAAAAGATCCTAAACATTTTTCCCCATCTTTGAGTTATTTGTTACTTACTGAGAGTGGAGAACCATAATATTTTAAGGAATCAATGTAGGTGAATGCTAGGAAGAAGTGGGAGCAATCCATGGAAGAAGAACATAGTTCTCCCATGGAGAACCAAACATGGGATTTGGTTAAGCTACCCAAGGACAAGAGAGCATTGTCTAACAACTGGGTATACAAAATCAAAGAAGAGGATGGAGGAAGGAAAAGTTACAAGGCCTAGTTAGTGGTCAAGGGGTTTGCATAGAAGAAAGGTATTGATTTTGATGAGATTTTTCTCCTATTATTAAGATGACTTCTATTAGAACTATGCTTGGTATAGTTGTAGTAGAGGATTTACACTTAGAGTAATTAGATGTGAAGACTACATTCCTTCATGGTGATTTGGAGGAGAAATTATATATGGAGTAGCCACAGGGTTATGAGGTCGAAGGAAAGGAGAAACTGGGGTGCAGACTAAAGAAGAGCTTGTATGGCCTGAAACAAGCTCCATGATAATGGTATAATAATTTTAATAGTTTTATGTTGGAATAGGGTTACTCTACGTGTCATTATAACCATTGCATGTATGTCAAGAGATCTTAGGATGGTAATTATATTATCCTATGCTTTTATTTAGATGACATGTTATTTATAGGAAAGAATATGCAATAAATTCAAGTAATCAAGAAGTAGCTTGGTGATTCCTTTTCTATGAAGGATTTGGGTGCACTAAAGCAAATCCTTGGTATGAGGATAACTTAAGATAGGAAGGAGAAGAAGTTTATCTTATCCCAATAAGAGTATGTGAATAAAGTTTTGTAGAGGTTTAGTATGCAGGATGTTAAGCTTGTTGGGACTCCTTTGGTAGGCCATTTCAAATTATCAAAGGAGAAGTGTCCCAAGATAGAAGAAGAAAACCTAAAGATGTCTAAGGTACCTTACTCATCATAAATTGGTATCCTAATGTATGATATGGATTGTACTAGGCTATATATTGCCCATGTAGTGGGAGTAGTAAGTAGGTACATGAGTAATCTAGGTTATGATCATTGAATAGTAGTAAAATGGATTATTTGATATTTATGAGGATCCATGGGTACAGCATTATTTTTTAGTGGATCACACACCACTTTGCATGGTTATGTGGACATGGATATGGTTGAGAATGTTGATAATAGGAGTATGATAGGTTATGTATTTACTATCAGGATACATTGGTTAGTTGTATTTCTTAAATATAGAAGGTTGTGGCTTTATCAACCACAGAGGCTAGCAAGGAGATGATTTGGTTACAATAGTTACTTAATGAGTTGGGGTATAAAAAAGAAGTTAGGGGACTACATAGTGATAGTCAGAGTGTTATACATTTAGCCAATAACTCTACTTTCCACTTGAGGATGAATCACATATAGTTGTAGTATCATTTCATCAAGATAGCTTTGGAGGAAAACATGGTGAAGCTAGTGAAGATACATACGAGCTAGAATCCTATGGATATGATGACTAAGGTAGTGACATTAGAGAAGTTGAAGTTATGTTCAGATTTGGTTGGTCTTCATGAAGATCATAGAGGAGTGTTAAATTTTGTTCAAGGGGAAATGAACTCCAAGTGGGAGATTGTTAAATGTGAAGTTCATTTTAACACCCCTAAGGTAAAAATAAAATTACCAAGACACTTTTCACATGAAATATTTACCTTTTATAATGGTGGGATGAATTTTAACCACTTCATTTTTTTGTGGCATGTTTTTGGGAAGTGGGTATGATTTAAAGGTGTTGAGAAAATCAAGGGATTATGTGGTTGAAACCTCCCTTATTTTGTGCCTTATTTTTTGGTGATATGGTTATCCTTATGGTTATGGTGCATTTTTCAAGGTATTTTGAAAATTATAAATAGGGGAGAGGGATAACACATTATTCATTGCATTTTACATTGAGTTTTGAGCTTTGCATTCTTTTTGTGGTTAGTGTGATCAATTTTGAGGTATATCTTTGCATCTCAAGAATTTTGGTGTGAATTCAAGCTGGAAAAAATTATCTCAATGAGAGGTTTCTTGTTTAGAGTTATTTTTAATCTTGTTTATAATATTATTGAGATCCTCTTAGTATACATAGCCCACATTGGGTGAGCCATGTTATATCAGTGTTATGTGTGTATTTTTGCTTAGATCTAAATTTTTCTTCCATATGTCTCTGTTGCTATGATTCTGAGAAACAATTTTTATGTTTCATATTATTGCATAATTAATTAATTTTAATCACTTATTCCTAAAAATCTCTCCCTTTTGCCAATATATATACTAGGTAAGAGGTCATGTATAATTTCCCTATGTTTTATACCTCCATTAATTGCTTATGGAGGGAGTCACTGATGAGTTGTGCCCAGTGGATGTATTGTTTATTCTCATAGATGACCCATATATACTAATACATCCAATATTGAAATCTCTTTACATCAGGACTACCATTGATCCTATGCAATAATATAATTATATCTCCTACCTCATCTTTTAAATTAATCCTTATTAATGTCTTAGGTAATCGGGTGGATGCAGCCTTAAGAATCCTTAGCCACTGCTTGTTCATCACTCTTTGGCATCAAATGTTACTATCTTGAAAGAAGTTTTTGGATGATTCTAGAGCTATATCTAGATAAATCACATATTTTGGTATCACAAACATAGAATCAATAAAATCTAGATCTAGATTTAAAACCTTTTCCCCTTTCTTATTATGCACCTCTCTCTTATCAGCATCATAATGTTGTGCTAGTATGAATACCAACTCAGGGATTTGCACAATCATGGGGAAATCTATTGTTTAAGGTATCCAAAGTCATAGATGCTTTGGATATAGTCAATCTTGAATTTTTCATTGATCTTGGTCTAGAAGTCACCTAGGTCAATATGACCTAAGTCTATGTCTGTAATCTTAATTGTGTTGGATTCCAGACTGAGAGTGACACTAGGTCCTTTAGACTCTAACTTCATCTCTTCCCTAGACATGGATTCTAGAAAGACTACTGAGGTAAAACCAACTACAAATTTAGTGGGTTTTGTAGGTACTAGAAGTAGGAGGAAACTCTAATGGAACTTGGAGTTATTCTATGCAGGCAAAAATTCCATGGGAAAGTGTAGTTACAAAAGCAAGTTGAAATATCTATCAAAGATTAGAGGTGTGAATTATAGGTAAAAACTCTACCATTAACGTGTAACTAGTTTATATGTTATGATTTGTAGGTTGAAATCCCATGGGGATGGGAAGTGTAAATCACAGGTCAAAAGTCTATAGGGAGTATGGAGGAATCTTTCAAGGGATATTCATGACTGGTTTTGAGAATATACACTGGTATATTTTCTTGGTTATATCAAATTTTTAAAAACCCTAGGTATTTGAAAAAATTCTTGGAAAACATGAATTTTTGAGAAAACATAACAATCAATAAGCCTTTATGATGCCATGATGAAAATACTAAAACCCTAATGATGCCTAAGTAATCAATAGAACAATATAAATTTCAATCGAATCTACATAAAGTGTTGTAGGAATGAAAATAACTCAACAAGTTCAATATTGGTATAAATATGGCTTAAAAAATACAAGGTGGAATGAAGGATCATGCAAGGTGCTAATGGCATCACGGTATGTGATTTGAAGTGTGGTTACAGTCATGGATTGAGGTTGGGTTCTTAATTCGAGGCAATAACTCCAAAATATAATTAGTAGTTTTAAATAACGACTAATCAAAATCCCTAATTTACTTTATATAGACCCCTTATAATTAATGCTCTAATGGTGGTTGCTGGTAAAAATTTGAAACTTATAAGAAATTTCACAATTTTGTAATTTTTTGATTGCATTTTAACCTCTAGATTTTGTGGACTAGGCTAGGTTGACCATTTGGAAATGGGAATATGGAACTTGAGAAATAATTTGAAAATTTGAAAATTACACTTGGAGTTTCAGATTCTATAAGGAAGGTGGTTGGCAAGAATTGAAACCTGGATTGAAATTTGCAATTTTTCAAATTACAAATTGCTCTCTGAGTTCTAGTTTCTAGATGGAGTGTTACACAAGAGGTGGAAATTGGGAAACAATTTAAAATTTTTCAAATTGCAAATTTCACTTGGCATTCTAGATTATATGGGGTATTTGGTTTGTAGGAAGCATAACATCACTTGTAATTTACAATTTTGCAAATTGCAAATTACAAGCAGATTTCTAGTTTCCACCAGCTAGTGTATTATGGGAAGTAGATGTCTGGATGCAATTTGCAATTTTTCAAATTGAAAATTTTAATCATATCTCCAATTTCTTTTATTTAATGTATTGTAGGATCTAAAGTCTAGGAAGTAATTTTCAATTTTTCAAATTGAAAATTATAATCTAATCTCTAGATTTTATAGGCTTAGGAAAATGGGTGTTTTGGGTCAATTTAAGTCATTTTTTAAAAAAAATAATGGGTCTCCCTTAGGGTACTTGATATTTTAATATTTTTGGGATAAAAATATCAATATTTTGGGGATAAAATATCAATATGTTTGGAAACCTCTATGGGATGATTGCCTTCTAATCCACTTTTTTTCAGTAGCCTTCTAGTTCATTGGGCATGGAGTCATTGAAGCTCATGTTAGATGTTTTTTGTCAAAAGTCCTCTTTTTTAAGCATGATTTTATTTTAGGAATTTCATTGATTAGTTCTTAATTTCTTTGAGTTCCATGAGTTTTGCCAATCTTATTGTCATTTCATCATTGTTAATCAAGTCTAATTGATGATTGAACTCTAAATATGGTAACTCAATTGATAGTGGAAATCAAGCTTCCCTTCTATATACCAACATGAATGGGGAGTTACCAATGGCTCTCTTAAGGGTGATCCTATTAGCCCACAATGTTGATTTCAACTTTGTGTGCCATGTCCTTTGGATATCCTCCAGTGTTCTTTTGATAATTCTTATGAGGTTAATTTTGGTAGACTCAACCAAGCCATTACCCTATGGGTAATAATTGGAATAAGTAATAAGGTATACATTATGATTTATAGGCCATTCACTCACTAGAGTACCCACAAAAGCTTTGGCATTGTCTGAGTTAATGGTGTGAGGAACACCAAACCTTGAGACTATACCATCCATGAATTTTAGGATAGATGCCTTTGTGGCATATTTTAGTGTAACTACTTCAGTCCATCTTGTGAAATATTTTGTTGTTATGAGGACCCATTTTTGGCCTGTACTTGATGGTAGATTGATCATCCTAATAAAATCCAATCCCCATTGAACAAATGGATGGTCTGCTTGAATTAGTTTGAGAGGGAAAGTTGTTAATCTTTGCTTGCCTATGAAATAAGCACATTTCTCACAATTCCTTACCCATTGATGGTTGTCTTTGAATAATTCAATCCAATAATATTCCCCTCTCATTATTTTAATGGTTATGGTTCTTACAGATAAATGTCCACCTGACAGACCATCATGAAATTCTTTGAGCACCTTGGGGACTTGCTTGTGCTCGATACATCTTAGCATAACTCCATTAATATCTTTTCTAAATAATATTCCATCAATAATAACAAAAGTAATGGATTGGATTCTAAAATATGTTTTATTGGATTGTTGAAATTCATATGGGTACTCGCTAGTCTACAGGAAAATGTTCATGTTGTAGATCTAGTTATTGAAAAAAGGTGGATCAATTGGATGAGATGCACTTTAAGCATATATTGTTTTAGATATTTCCTTAGTAGTCTTGATATCAGAATCTAGTTGTTCACACAATCATTTCCATCTTAAAAGATTTGTGATTTTGTTGTCCACGTCATATTTCATGACCTTTGTGATCCATCCTAATCTTTTTTCATTTATCTCCTAGCTTAACAAGAACTCTTTGACACTTTGGTGACTAACCATCAGATAAATTTTATTGTTGGATAGCATATGCCTAAACTTTTTGAGAGCTTTAATCATAACATATAATTTCTTCTCCATGAAACTGTAATTTTATTCATAATCCTTCAAGGATTGACTGACGAAAGATATTGGTTATTCCAATTGTTCTTTATTCTACTGAGTTAGAATAGCTGAGATGCTACCTTCCCCTCTAAAAGCATAGAGAATTAAATATTTATCATAGTTTGGGTTGACTAGGGTATGAGCTTGATAAATAGCTTGTTTGATGGCTTCAAAGCTATCTTTTACTTCCTATGTCTAGCTAAAAATGATACCATTCTTGAGCATTGAAGTAAGGGGTTTGGCTATAAAGACAAATTTTGGAACAAATCTTCTTAAAAAGTTGATTTTTCAAAGAAAACTATATAATCCCTTCTTATGGCTTGGTAGTGCTAATGCAAATATAACACTAATTCTCTTTGGGTATATTATAATACCCTCTTTTGAAATAATGTGTCCTAGTAGTTTCCCTTCATGAAATGTGAAAATGAACTTCTTTGGATTAAGGGAAGCCCAAATTTTCTACACCTTTCAAAAAATTTCCTAAGGTGATCTAGGTGTGCATCAGCATGATTTGAACAGTGATGTCATCCAGGAATACCAAGATCATCTCATTTATTAAACCTCTAAAATCCATATCCATGGCTCTCTAGAATGTTAAACCAACATTAGTTAGACCAAATGACATCTTTTTATATGCATACATACCCTATTTTGTGGTAAAAGTAGTCTTGAACTAGTTTTATTCTTGTACCAAGATTGGTTATAACTAGAATAACTATCTAGAATAGAAAACCTTTCAGATCCTAATAAAGTTTGTAAAATATGCTCCATAGGGGGAAGGGGATAATGATCCTTTAGAGATGCTTTATTTAGATCCCTAAATATACACAAAGCCTAATTTCAACATTATTATTTCTTATAAGGACTAAATTAGCAACCCAAGATGAGTGCTTGATAGGGAAGATGATGTTAACCTCTATCAAATTGGATAGCTCACTCTTCATTGGGGGTTATATCTTTGGATTAATCAGTCTTTGCTTTTATCTAATATGCTATGTATTTGGATCAAACTCTATTGTATGTTGGGATAAACTAGGGTCAAACCCCTTAGATCATGATAACTCCAAGATAAGTTATCATCAAACTCTTGATTCAAAATCATTGCATACCTTTCCTATCTTCAATTATTTCCATTTTAAGATGACCACTAGCTTATAGTATTCTTCATTTAAAGTGATATTTTTCTTTTTGTATTTCAGTTGATCATCCAAAATGGAGATGTTTTCAGATTAATAAGACCCATAGGTAGTTTGTTTGTCTTTAACTATATGATTTGATCCCCATATTTGTCTTGGATTCTTGACTGGTTCCTATTAGAGAATTCAACTTTTTCTCTCAAAAAGTTGATAATTTATTGGTCACTATCAAAGACTTGCCAATTAGTTGCATTATCAGGAATAGATGGCATTACTATTAACCTTATATGCTAGCTATTTTTATTCTTTATTTTTTAGGTAGGTTATATTGGGAGCCTATCTAGTCTATATGATCAGCATCTTTATTATGTGTTCTTGGTTTAAGATGAAGATCTTCCACATTCCTTGAAGATCTTTAGCTAGTTTTACTAGGTTTAAAATGATTGCATCATTTTCATGAATGAAATATGTACCCAACCCTATTTCTTGTACATAGTCATAAGGTTTGAATTGGAGGGCTGATCCCCATTTGTCTAGATGAGTGTCTAGAATCTCTTTTTCATGGGTTGTAACTTCATGATCATCCTCCTCTTCTTGGTCATGTAGTGTCTAGTTCATGTAGATAGGGATAGGAGTGTATAGGTCAATATAATCTTTAGTGATTATTTCATCTCTTATTTTTACTCTTATTACATATCTCATCATAATCAACATGTGAAAAGAATTCACAGATAGATATCCTCCAATTTTTATAATGATGTCTCGTAAAAGACAAATGGTAAAGTAAGGGGGAGATTAATGACAAATATCTTGGGAAATTGAAAAGCTAGGATAAGTGTGAGTAGTGAGATTTAACCCTTTTATTATTCTTACTATTTGAACAATAATCCCATCTAATTGAACCACACCTTTATTGACAAGTGTATATTTTATACCAATGGCATCAGCTATTTTCTTAGGCATCACTGAACTGCTAGCCCCTAAATCTACCATGTAATTATGAATGAGATGCTTCCCTACTATGAGTGAAAGATAAAAGGGGGAAGGCTTACCATTTTGTCTTGTTTTAGTGTCATTTTTTGGTTGACATAAATTAATTATAACATTAGGTCCTTTGGTTGGAACCTTGTCTATTATCTAAAAAAAAATTAAAGCTTTTTGTAACATTCAAATTGGTCTTCTTCATCTACTTGACAATGTTGAAAGGAATATTACCAACCTTTGTTGGTAACTTTATGGGATCTATGTCTTCTTTCGTGATATTTTGAGTTGGCATATTTTATTTGGGTTGCCTTGTGTGCATAAATGGTGGCCTTTACACTATGTTTCTCTTTGTATGTTCTTGTATGACTTTGGAATTTGTAGCTTATTCTGCCCTGGGGGGATGATCACTCTTTATTTATCTTTTCTTTGAACATGTATTGGATACCATTAGACCTCCACCATTGAATAATGCCTCCTCCTAGTTTACACCATAAAAGTCTTCCTCTTTCCAGTTTAGAAGAGTAGCCTCCCCTTGAATAGGTTATTATGTATCTACTTTTTGGGAAGTCAATTCTTCTTATTGTCTTTGTGTGTTTGATATGCCTTGAACCATTAAATCTTGACTGATGACACCATTAAGACAAGTATTCTAGTTATGTGTTTGAGAACAGTGATAACACCATTCATACTACTAGGCCATATTATTCTAAATTGGTAAAATATCTTTGGAAGCACCTAGTGTAGGTACAACCTAGATGTTTGGAGGTTTTTACTGCATATTTTGACCTTACAACAATGAATTTCCTTGATAAGGTTGCCTATTGGGATGGTATGTTGGGTTAGCTTGTTAATAAGGCTTGTAGTTATGAGAGTGTTGCCTCTTCATTGATACTAACTCATTGCCAAAACTCTTGAGTAGTGATTCAACCTCATATAAATCATTTGTAGGTGTGGGAGTTAGTGCTGGTGTTTTGATCATGATGGGAATTAGAGCAATTATAGGTGGTGTAGGAGGTATTTCTATAAATAGAGGCATTGGTGGCCTTGGGGCAATTTTTCCTACTTGATTTAAATAATTTTTTACCCTTATTACAATTTCATAGGCATTAGGAAGTGTGGTTTCACCCATTGACTAAATCATAATTGTTATATCACTATTCATGGCTCTCAGGTAATATAGAAAATCATTATTTGGAGTTGGCTTGACTAATACTAGAATTCTATTTCATGTTTTTTTGAAAACAAAAATTGAAATTAGTCATGTGCTCATGAGGAGCCTATTGAATAGTAGTTAACTATTCAACCAGGGAAAAGTGGTCACTCTTGTCTTCAAATTAAGTATATAGTGTAGTGCTTAGGACATCCCAAACATGGATATAATTGAGAGGAAGATATCTACACCATTGTAAGGTTTTCCCTTTGAAAGAGGAGACTAGAAGTCTGATTGCAATATTATCTTATACCACATTATGGATAGAAAAAAGATTAGCAATGTATCATATATGCTCCATAAGAGTGGTATAAGTTTCACTAGTAAAATATGGAAGCCTCTTTAAATTTGAGGTAGGTATATCATCATATTGGACCAACTGGAGTGGGATACCTCCATTGAAAGCTATGAAATTTAAATTTCTAACCATCATGGGAGGTATTAAACTAATGGGAGTACTTGAAGGAGATGAAAATAAAATTATAGGATATACTCTATGGCAAGGTATAATTGATTTTGATCTCTTTTTATATGAAAATTATAATTCCAAAAAATCAGCTCTCTTACCTTTAGTAAATGATCTTGTTTGTTTACTTGGCATACGTAAACCTTGAAATTCTAAATTTGTAAGCTAGTGGAGTCACCAGGGGATTTTGAAATTTGTACTAAGATAATATAATTCCAATTGAGAATACCACCACTCTTTATAATTTTTGGGTTCCACTGGGCATACCAAAAACTATTATCACATAAATTTTGCACGTGTTCTTGATGTCATAGCTCACTGTACAAACATTTAATGATAAAATGGGATCACCTCCAAGCTATAGGACCTTGGAAAATTAATGTGAACCTCTAGATAATTCTAGATTCCTTTAACTAAATTTGGTGTAATTGATATATTACCAGTTTATATAAATTTTGCTTCTTTAGTGATCTTTCTCCTAAACTAGGGTTTGATTGGGAAAAGAGTTTTTGAGAATGAAATTGCAAAAACTAAGAAATGGTGATTACACCAGATATTTTATAGTGGATTTTAATGATTTATTTAATGATTACAACATAATATAAATAAGATAGAAATTTTTAGGAGCACAAACTCATGCAAATGGGAAATCAGAGGAAATAACTGGTATTTTCATAGAAGGGACAAAATTCTTTTATTTTAATCAAATAATTTTCCAAAAAGGTAGAAAATACCACAAATGAAATTTTGTGACTGAAATAAGATTTAAAACATCCAAAAATATTCAAATAACCTTGGATATATAGATATTTCTCAGACAAGAAAGGTAAATCTTTTATTTATTATCATTCTCCATGTTACAACATGTAGAAAATATACTCAAAATGTAGAATAATAAATCTATGAACAAAAAGATAAGATGGGTTATGCCATATTGCCCATATTTATACAAAATATCTCATACAAGAGATTTAGTTAATAATTAAATCCAATGCCTAGTAGGACATGTAAATCTAGAAGCTCCATGAAAAGAGGTGTGATCTTCAGTTGGTGGCATTCATGGCATGATGAACAAGTGTTGAAAAATCTCATGTAAGATCTAAGAATGATCTAAATTGGTAGAGGTGTGGATGGAACTTGGGAAATATTCATGTAATTCTCATGTTCATTTTAGTTCAAATGCAACTTCATCTTCATGTAATAGTGGGGTGCCAAAGTGAAACTCATTTTTAGAACAAAAGATAACTTAAGTTACTTTTTTTCAAAACCTGAATTTGTAATTTTCAAGTGAGACTTTTACAACTTTCAAGTCATACCACTTTATAAAAAATTTAATTATATTTTAAAATATGTTCTTTTACAACTTAAATAATTAAAAGCTTATCAACATGAAAAGTGTAATTTACAAGTCTGCTTTTGACAAATTTTAATATGTCAAAATAGAAAGTGTAATTTACACAAGGCTCTTTCTCAAAAAGAGATAGAAAAATGATATTTGCAATTTACAAGATATGTTTTTTCAAATTTATAATATTTTTACAATAATGAAAATACAATACACAAGAATGCTTTTAATATAAATAATTAATCTCTTTCCAACACTTTTAACTTTGTATCCTTCTCGGCCTATAATTTTTAAACATATGCATCCAAAGACATGAAGATATCCTAGATTATGTCTTCATCTAGGCCAAAAGAGTAGAGGTTGGTTATATTTTAATCTGATACTGTATCAAAAATTTCCCTCCTTAAATCTATGTATGTTTGAATCTCTTTACCCATCTAATCCAATGTGTTATGATATTTGATGAAATGGTAGATAGAGCTTAAGTTGAAAACTATATCTCATCTAGATTTTTTTTTACCACTTATTTTAATTTACTCTGTACCTCCTCTACTAAAATTATTTGATCCTAATAATCTATTGGTAGACATGACAATTTATTCAACAAATCTTTAATGTCATATAGCATGTCATTGGCCTTATCATGTGCAACTTTAGCCTTATGGGTAACATTTGTAAGAATATTTATTATGAATTGAGTTGATCTATCTAATTCATCTTGTTCTCCATCATTTTTCAATATGTTTTCCATAAGGAGGATGTCCATGTCAATCAATTCCATAGATATCAATTTTGGATAGAAAATATTCAATCTTTCCATCTCTCCATCATACTTGATGACATGTTATCTCAAGGTGACCCTTCTCTCTCTTAGATCTGCATAGTGATCCATTACTATATCAATGACCTTTTTACCTATTGAGATGAACTCTTTTGCCAATAATTAGGTGGCCCTTCTTATGCTTCCATTTTCTATCATCACATTGAGTTTTTCTTGATATAGGTAAAAGGTTATGTTGATTCAGGTTGTGTTGGTTTCATAGTGGGCTCAATGAATTTATTCAATGCAGTCATTAGTTATTTGAACTTATTTTATAGTTCATTATTAGCAACCTTTTCATTATCCATTTTATCAAAGAGAGAGTTAATGCTAGATTGAAAATCATGTTTCAACCATTCTCTCATAGGATGTCCAAGGTAAACTTTTGATACCTGATAGTCACCCATCACTAAATCTCCTTTTTATTTGTCTAATGTAGAGGACTAAAATCTCTACATACCTTTCCCCTATTTATTCATACAACATCCTTGAAAAGGTCTGGGGAGTTGTCTTGGATTTCTTACATGTATCTGAGAGACCAAAATCCAATGTACATGGGAATACCATTTTCTTGCATGTCTTCCCCACTATCTATGCTAACCAACTAGGGGTAGCATCTTATTGTGTAGACATTATCACTTGAGAATCTATAGTTGAATATGTTGCTTTGGTAGGCATGGTGACAAGTGTTGTATCATGTACTGATACTATCATTAATTGATTGGTAGATGTTTGTATAATTTATTCTCCATCTATGGGTTGAAGGTCCATATTTGCATCAAGGACTTGCTCCTTCTCTATCTCCACTATAGGGATTGGGTTTATTGTGTAAGTATAAGAGGTAGGGGTAATGGAAATGGATGTGTCTACTAAGGGTGTGGGAGATGGAAGTGATATTAATATAGGAGTAGACAAAGGCAGTTGGAACTTAGGAACTAGTGGAAGTGTGGAGTCCAAATCTTTAAATGTGTTAATTAAATTAGTAGGGATACTCAGGGATGGTAAAGTGGGAAAGATGAAGGGGGATGAATATGAAGTAGTAGTTATCTCAGGAGTTGGGATGGCCAATATAATTGAATTTAGAATGATTGAATCTGTAGCAATATACTTGTGTATAGTGTTGATGATTAATGAGGATGGAATGGAAGGGATTGTGAATGAAATGGAAGGAATTATGGAAAGAGGGATTGAAATTATGGGAGGAGGAAGTGGAATAAAAACTTGAGTATCTAATGAAGGGGAGCCCTGAGTGTCCAATTAAATTTATTGAATTATTTGTAGTGGACTTATTATTATAGGTAAATTGGTGGGAATGAAGGGTGGAGTTATTTGATGTGGAAGAGGATTGGAGATAGGAGGAGGAGGTTGGAACCACAAAAATGATTGAAACAAGTGGGGGATGAATCACAAAGATGGGAGTTATGACTATTACTAAGATGGGGGTTGAATTTATGAGTGTTTCAACTACAGTTGTATCCTTATATGAAATGATGATTGGTTGATTTGTTTTTGCTCCCTCTTTGCTTGATTAGTGCTTCTTAGCCTTTGATTTCATCTTTATTTTGTGGAAGATCACTGCCCTATCTAGTTACACTACTACTACACCACTAAAATGCTATGTCAATAGTGTAAATCCTTTTTCCTTGAGTTTTAGTAGTTTTTATGTGATACATACTATCTCTTTGGTCACTTGGACCCTTTTACTCTTAGGCTAGTTGAGTGTTTTATTGACCATGTGGGTAATTTAGCTATTAGTGAGAAAGATTCAAGAATAGACCATCTTACTTCTATAAGGGGTTAAAATTATATATTATTAGCATGGTATACCTTGTCTATCAAGGACTCATCATCCACCAAGTCCTTAGGGACTAGTGCTAAATCAAAAGATTTGACCTAATCCAAGGTCATTCTAGACTATTCCCTCAATTTGACTTCCTCCTCATCATCTAAATCTTCCCAATAATCTTCAAAGTAGGGGATATGGGAATATGTAGATATTCCTAGTGTGTTAGTGATGTCACCATGAACATCATAGAAGGATCTTGACTCCAAAGCTCTTAGGGTCATTTGTGTCATTTCTACTTTGGTACACTTGGCTTTTGCTAATGAGGGGCATATGTATCTGCCTATATTGATTGGGAAATGAATTCCTATCTTATGTTTATTAGATAATAGCTTGTGAGTTTCCATAAGTTTCCTCACTAGTTCCATCAATACTCATTTATCACTCACATATCTTGTAAGGGTGTAAAGGAAACCATTAAATCCACATACCTTGATGTAGGATTAAGTAGGGAACTAGATAAAATAAGAACCCCATTGGATGATTTCTATAGTGGTTGCATTAGAGAATCTCTTTCTCTCTAGTTCATTATCAAACATTATTATGATGCAGTAGATGAATGCATCATTCACTCTTTTAAAGTGTTGTTTACTTACCTCAAGAGTGAGGTCAGGGTAATAGTTAAAAACTTTATTTGCCTCACTATCTATAGTGTTGATCCCTAGGAAATCTCTCCCTTTGGCTAATATATATATTAGGTAGGAGATCATGTAGAATTTCCCTATGGTTTGTACCTCCATCAACTACTTGTGAAAGGAGTCACTAATGAGTTGTGCCCAGTGGATATATTATTTATTCTCATGGATAACCCATATATACTGATATATCTAATCTTGAAATCTCTTTACATTAGGGCTACTAGTGATCCTATGCAATAATACAATTATATCTCCTACCTCATCTTTGAAATCAATCCTTGCCAATGTCTTAGGTAATCTGGTGGATGTATCCTTAGGAATCCTCAGCCACTGCTTATTCATCACTCTCTAAAATCTAATATTATTGTCTTAAAAGAATTTTTTTGATGATTCTAGATTTATATCTAGATAAATCTCAAATTTTGGTATCACAAACATGGAGTCGATGAAATTTGAGTCCATATTTAAAATCTTTTCCCCTTTATCATTTCTCACCACTCTCTTGACAACATTTTTTTGTCCTACCATGAGTACCAACTCAAGGCTTTCCAAAGTTATGGGAAAGTTTGTTGCTTAGGGTAATCCAAAATCATAGATGCTTTAGATCTGATCATTTTTTAATTTTGCATCAATCCTGGTCCAAAAGTCACCTCGGTCAATGTGACCTAGGCCTATGTCTAAAATCTCAATTGTGTTGGATTCCAGACTAAGAGTGATAATAGGTCCATTAGACTTGAACTTCATCTCTTTTTCAAACATGAATTCTTGAGAGACTATTGAGGGAAAACCAACTACAAAGTTGGTAGGTTTTACAAGTCCTAGAAGCAGGAGGAAACTCCAGTATAACTTAAATTTATTTTGTGCAGGAAAAAAGTTCATGGGAAAGTGTAGTTACAAAAGTAGGTGGAAATCTCCAACAAAGATTAGAGGTGTAAATTACAGGTGAAAACTTTAGTAGAACTTGAATTTGTTCTTATCAATAAGAATGTATGGGGATTTATATGTTGTAGTTTGTAGGTTGAAATCTTGTGGGGATGGGAGGTGTAATTCATAGGTCAAAAGTTCATAGGGACTATGGATGAATATTTCAATGGATATTCATGATTGGTTTTAAGAATATATGTTGGTATATTCAGCTAGTTATATGAAATTTGGAGAAGCCCTAGGTGTTTTAAAAAAATATTGGAAAACATGACTTTTTGAGAAAATAGAACACATAAAGAGCCTCTATAATACCATGATGAAAACCCTCAAACCCTAATGATGCCTAAGTAAGTAATAGAACCCTATCAATTTCAATTGAATCTACACATAGCATTACAAGAATGAAAATAACTCAAAAATCTCAATATTTTAGAAAAGATGGCTTTAAAATGCAAGAAGGTGGAATGAATTACCATGCAGGGTGTTAATGGCATCATGGCACATAGTTCAAAGTGTGGTTTATAGTCATGGCTCAAAGTCAGGTTCATAATTTGAGGTGGGAGATATAAAATGAAATTAACAATTTTAAATAATGACTAATCAAAATCCCTAATTTTCTTTATATAAACCCCCTATAATTAATGCTCTAATGGTGGTTATTGGTAAAAATCCAAAACCTATAAGCAATTTCACAATTTTTCAATTTTCTAATTACATGTTGACCTTTAGATTTCATGGACTAGGCTAGGTTGACCCTTTATAAATGGGAAGGTGGAAATTGATAAATAATTTAAAATTTTGTAGTTTTAAAATTACATTTGGAGTATTGGATTCCATAGGGAAGGTGGTTAGCGAGAACCAGAAACTAGATTGTAATTTATAATTTTGAAAATTGCAAATTACTCTCTGAGTTTCAATTTTTGGATGGAGTATTGAATGGGAGGCAGAACCTAGGAAAAAAATTGCAATTTTTCAAATTATGAATTGCACTTATACTTCTAAGTTAAGTTGGGTATTTGGTTTATGGGAATCGTAACTCCAATTTCAATTTGCAATTTTGTAAGTTGAAAATTACAAGCAGGTTTCTAATTTCTAATGACTAGTGTATTATGGGAAGCAGAGGTTTGGATGCAATTTGCATTTTTTTAAATTGCAAATTGTAATAAGATCTCTAGTTTCTTTTGGTTAATGAATTATAGGATCCAGAGTTTGGGAAGCAAATTACAATTTTGAAAACTACAAATTATAGTCTAATCTCTAGCTACAGGCTTAGGAAAATGGGTGTTTTAGGTCAATTTAAGGCATTTTTTTTTTAAAATTAAGGGGTCTCCCTTAGGGCACTTGACAATTTGATATTTTTGGGACAAAAATATTAACATTTATCATCTCCAACAATAATATGCAACCTTTCACACCCAATTCCTTATTTATGATCAAATGAGATTTTCCTTAGGGGCATTCTATTATTCATGATTATCTCAACATTTAAGGGATCCATTGGTTTAAGGTTGGGAATTCAAATTGAACATTCCCCCAAAAAATCTCACAATCATTCTATTAATACTCAACTACCCCCTATTATCAAAATGCGGACCCTCTTATTTGATTTTTTTCAAAATGCCTAAGTGTCAAGTTTGATAAGTCATTTGGTAGCATAAGAAGTTCAATTTAATACTTCCTATCAATTCTAGGTTAAAAATTCATCTTGAAATATAGATTATCAATTAGAAATACTCAAATTATTTTCAAGTTTCTTTGATTTTTCTCTAATTTTTTAATAAATTATTAACCATGAATTGATTCTAACATGTAGAAAAGTTCTACTAAGAATGTTCAGTCTAGTTCCTAAATTGGCATACCTTAAAGCTTCATGGGACCTTCATCTTTTTAGAATCATATTTTGTTTCAAGTATCTACTTATGTAGTCTCACTTTAAAAAAAAATTAATTTGCCTATGATGGGCAGTTGAATGTCTCCAAAGTCTAACTTAACTTCTCGCATGACTTTGTAGGATATCAACTTAAATGTAGTAATTACGATGCCTCATGGGATATTAAATTATAAATAGGCTTCTAAGAGGAATACTTACTCTGAAACATGCCACTTATCACCACGATGCTCATCTGAGACATAAATCTTTATTGTCATAACTTTAACTCATACCATTATATGAAATAAAGGTGATCCACACATGACACTTAGAACAAATCTATCAGTTCTAAAATATACCACATGGCATGATCCTGAGAGCTCAAAAAGTAACTATCTATTGGAACTCAAATCCATGGGTTATGTGTCAAGATCTTATTTTTTCTAAGCAAGTTCATTCAAAATTGAGCCTTTGCATATACCTACCTATCCTAAAATTCATGAGATGATGCCACATATCCCAAGTACAATCTGAGCAACCTTTCAAAAGTGATGTGTGTTTCCTTCATACTCATATGAAACTAACACATGTCAATATCACATTGCATCTAACCCAAAGCTTGCAAGACCCTTTTGAGAGTGATGTGTGTCCTCCCTAGATTTATAATAAGATACCATGTGGGAGATTTTGGACCATCCAAACTAAAGCCCATGAGACCCTCTGAGAATGATGCATATTCCTCTTGGACTCATGAGAACCCTCTAAGAATGGCATATGGATCCCTTTGTACCACACCTTTAACATAAAATTATCACTAAAAGATAAGACTAATTAAGAAGTGACACCTATCCAAGCAAAGTTAAGATTACTCGTGAGAGATCCACCTATCTTAGTAAGGTCTTGATTGATTCTAAAAGTGCCATGTGGCACTTACATAGTTAACCAAATTAGAGGGCCCTACCCAAGAGATCACTATAAATAAATTAATGCCACATGGTATTAAGAAAATGAGTTATCACACATACCTATATCTTGAGAGTTCATAACCAACTAGGAGAAGCCACATGTCCATATTTTAGTTGACTAAATAGCTTAGTCACATTTAAAGCCTTGTGAATGACTAGCTAGATCCGATGTGGCATGCCATATGTCAAAGGGTCATAACATTTGGATTTGAAGCAAAAATTGATGGTAAATCAAAGATAAATCAGTGCTAAATTTGAATATAAAGGGTGAAAATCTCACCATTAATAAAACACAAACCAAAATTTCCATCAACATTGCATTTAACCAAGAAATATTCAAAAGGCTACTCGACTCAATCATTTTTACCTACACTTGCATTCAAATCCTTAAGTATTTTCCCTATTTACTATCTATGTCCCAAGCCAACCAAGTTTGAATCATCCATGAATTGTGCCTAGATCACCATTATTAGAGCTACAAAGTTGTAGAGGATTATGAGAAGGCATCAATTTCCACCAAAGATATTATATAAATGGCACGAGTAGGACCCTCCACCTTCAATAAGGGTATTGCCTATGGAAATGATGATTTTTTATTTTACTTTGGTAATTTGGTTATTTTTAAAGATACAATGTTTATTCCTAAATCCATAGATTTAGGAGATATATACTATAGCAATGTCTACCATAGCATTAAAGGAGTTGGGGAGCTTGATGATTCTGAAACCATGCCCCATGTTATTTAACTTGATTTTGATATTCTTGCAATCCAAGCTTCTAGTCTTCACAAAGCCACATCAAAACTAGAGGTCATGCCCTACACTAACATCATCTATGGCATCTTCAGGAACACAATATATTAATATGGATTGCTTAAGTCCATGCACCAAGGGCTACTCATTGCCTTCATTACAGGGCCAAGTTTTGAAATGTATTATGAGCTACCCTTGCTAAAGTTGGAATACAACCAGAACATAATCAAGAGTTGGTATGAGGTGTATAATCCATAAATTATCTTAGCTTCATGTCTGATAAACCCAACCAAATTAGCCTTCATAGATGACCAGGGAATATACCCATCCACTCATTTAAAAAGGGGGTCAAGATTGGCTTTATACTATTGAACAGAGTATTTGGTAATGCCCATATCAAATATATGGACATAAGGTTCATCCCACTACTATAAATAATTTTGGAGGATAAGATGATCCCCTCACTTGGGTATATCATTAGAAATAATCTAAGCATAGCCATGGAAGACACATACAGGAACAGGGCTCCATTTTATTTGATGAGCTACTTATTAGATGTTATTTGTGCAACTACACAATTAGGGAAAAATAGATAGACTCTTACAAGAGACAAAGTGGTGCCCTAGAACTACTCTACAATGCATATCCACCACTTTTGTTTCCATATCAAGATAATCATTAAGGATTTTTATCTTCCTATTTACATATCAATTACAGAATATCCTATATAAAGGATCCCATTAGAGATTAGATAATCACTAAGGAGCATTGGTAGTTACTAGCTCTACCCTAATTGTTTAGTCATCCAGATGGAAAGGGTCATGATATCCCCCTTAGGCTACCAAGGTATGCATTTATGAAGTTGGTAGAAGAGGAAATAGCCTATCAAATAGTCTATGGAGTTGGCTTCTTATTCAAGAGGAAGAAGAAGACTCCCCCACAAAAAACTCCTTACCAATTGGGAGAACCAAGATGAAGCAATGGCAAGATGTGATAGTAGTAGAAAGGTATCAAGATTCCTATCTCTTACCCAAGGATGACTACATGATGTGGGAAAGGTATCAAGATTCCTATCTCTTACCCAAGGATGAATACATGATGTGGGACCCCAATTAAGTCATGTCTACACACCTCACGAAGTTCAAAAGGGATGTAGCTTTAGAGTATAAGAATCAAGATGAGGTACATGACTGGATGTACCTTGATGCATTAAATGATAACGAGGTCTTGAGGAATTCTATGATAAATAACATACCACTTAAAATGAGACATGACTAAGAGATGAGGAAAGAAGATATTGCAAAACCTCAGCCCCCACTAGCTCATAGAAGCCTATTTAATGTTGACTATAAGGATAAAAAAGAAAAAGAACATGATGAAACTCCACTAATAAGTAATAGACCTTGCAATCCCCCACTTCAAGTTATTATAAGTGGGAAAGATACACCTATGATATTAGAGAAAGGAGAGAAAAGTAACTAGCCTAGCCCTTTGCAAGAACATGAAATTACCTCTACATCTATTGAGGAAGTTACCCGAAAAGACTTGGACCAATTAGATCCAGATGTTATTGAGATTTCATTAGAATAACTAAAAGCATTAGCTAAGAATATATTTGAAAATTTCTATGTAAGAAGGAAGCCCCCAGAGTTGGGAAAAGTGGAGCAGCACCCCCTTTACTAACCTTCCAAATTGCCTCTCTAAGTTATGTGCCTTTACCTTCATCTCCATCCATTAGCACATTTACAACTACCCCTATTGATGTTGCCCATTCTAAGCCCATCTTTACATCTTCCACCACTACTTCATTTGGAGGCACCATTCCACCATTCATACCCCATGCCACTACAAGATTTCCACCTCCACCAAGCTCTCATATCATTAATACTAGCCGAGTTGAAGGATTTACTCTTACCCAAGCAAATACTTCTAATGCATCCCTCACCCTTGGCTCCATTGCATCCACCAAGACATTGAGACCCATTCCACCATCATTCACCTAGCATAATTTACCTCACCTCACCCTAGAAAAAAAAATTATTAGGTGTTAAACATTACCCTCATTCATTATGGACATGAGCCCGACTAGGACAATGTTTGATCCATTAGGATAATTAGACCCTACTCAATTGTATATCCCTACTTTAGCCTTAGCTTCTTCTTCCTCCCAAGCACTCCCATTATAACCACTTCCTACTAAGAAAACCACCTTAAATTAGGTGAGAGATATGATACAAATAATAAGGTAGGGGAGAAATAAAATGGCCTCCTTGACACCTCAGATTATAATGAGATTTGATGCATCCACTGGGATAAGACTAGAGTAATAAGGAGATAGGTAGAAAAACCAAAATCAAGTTTGGTTGTGATTTATGAAATTGAAGACCCTCTCTTCATTTTGAATAATAAGAGCAAAGTTTTTCCTAGATAAGTGCAAGAGTATAAGAAGGATCCTATATCCTCATTAAAGGCATAAGTTGAATCAACTATTGCCATTATGTAGGAAATGTAGCAAGAAATAAAGAGGTTGAAGGAACAAGCATTGCTTATTGTGTGATAAGTCACATTGATTTCAATAATTAATGTTTTGATTAATGTATTTAACCTCTACAAGGTCATGAAGAAGAGACGATCAGATGGAATCTAGTAGGCCAAGGTGGTCATAAAGCTCAACCAAAGTTTTGTCCACTATGACACCAAGTTAGTAAACCTGTAAGAGTAGAAAGGAGTAAAAAGTTTCTTCACCTAAAGGTGCTACCCCTTAAAGACATAATTCCTACACATAATATCCTCATAAATAATAGGATAATTTTTAAGACCTGGTTTGATTAGCTTAAGGATGCTAACACATATTTTTAGAAAATTGAGTTCAAAATTGCTCACTTGTTGAACGATGCCATGATCACCAAAGTAACCAAACCTAATTAATATTCATAGACAATAAAGAATTAAAAGCACATATTAAGGTATTTATTTCATGTTTCCAATAAGATGTAGCTAGTGCTAAGATAGATACAGAGGTAATTGACATTTTAGCATTTTTTAATTAGAGACTACAGAAGGCTGAGACAATTGAGGAGGCATCAAGACCCATACTTATAGAGTATGGTAGGAAATATTAATTTATTTAGTCCCATGATCTTGGATTTTTCCTAAATATATAAATATTATCAAACATGTGTTACGTTATGGACCTAGGAGGAGAATGAGAGGAAGTAGAAGCAAAAATAGTAATAGTAAGTTAGCCAACAACCTTCATCCCCTTAGGAATATCCTATAGACTTTTTGTAATTTCACATGTAGAATATTCCATTGTAATGTGGTGGTTTAATCCACTTGGTTGTATTTGTATTCCATTTATGGTCCTACTCAAACTTATCTTAGAAATTTTGAGCCTATAAAAATGCATTTCACCCTCATTTGTAAGCAGAAAACACTTGTAAAATTTAATACAAAGAGCCAAAGAATTTGAGAGTCTATCTATAGCATTCTTTTGTGTGGTTTTGTGACTTCTAAATCCTCATATTTTATATGTCTACTATTTTCCTTTTCTATAATCTAATTTGGAAATTACTTTTCATATATGCATTTGTTAGTTTGAGCATAATGCTAGGTTGACTAATTTAGTAGTATAATTGCTTTGTTTTCTCTCATTAGCAACTAAATGTGTTATGAAATTTACTATAAGTGAGTTATATCTATGCAATGTATGGTATTAAATATATGTATTTTCCTTCCTTAGAAGCTTCAACTACATTTATCCATCTTTAAGCACTATGTTAGGGTTGGTTGATCCAAAACTCAGAAGTTCTAGTTGATAAATATTTAAAGAACACATAAATAACATAGTAATAATGAATTATCTGAGAAGAGATGTATTATTACTCAAGATCGCGATATAACTATATGCTTATCTCTGGGAAGAGATGTCTAATTTTCCATTTTGGGTTACATCTTCATTTATACCCATTTTGAAAGTAGGGGGAGGATTTGGAATGTCACCAATATTGAGGGATATTAAATGGTTTGACTTTCATGCTTTAAAACAATACATAATTTGAGGAATTACTATTTTTAGAAACTTAACATATTTAGACTGCACTACTAAAATTGAAATTTGGGGCACTTACATTGGGTTTTATGGGTTAAAACTTCATTGATAAAATATATATGCCACCTCATAGTTTTCTCCTCATTCTTATCTTTCCAATGGTTCAAACGGTGAGTCAATTGGAGCTACGGTGCAAAAGTTATGGCTCTGAGAAGTTCTGTCATCAATTGGGGTGGAACTGTCACCCGAATTGTCACCTAAATTTCTGCCTAGATCATTCCTCCCTCCTTGAAAAGCAATGGTCCCCATTACATCAATGTTCCTCATTAGGTTTTGTAGTTGTGTCTTGATTTTATTCTCTATGATCCACTCACTTTGGTGGCTAAGCTGGCCCCTTTTGACCACTCGATAAAGTGGAATAGAGCGTCCTCTTATTGTCTTCATCTAGGTGTCCACAATCTGATCCTCCTCCACTGGAGCAAAACTCTGTGAATCAATCTCATCAATTTTGAGTTGTTTTTATATGATTTAAGTTTCTAATAGAGGTGGATGAAATGGTTTTAGGAGCTCTACATTGAATATTGGATGCAGACTAAGGTAGGCTGGTAGGTTTAACTCAAAAGCATTTTCTCCAACTTTTCTGGTGATGGTGTAGAGACCATATCACAGAGGCCAAATTTTTTTATGTGGGCCTAAAATTAATTCCTTCTAAATCCACAACCAAAACTTATCACCCACAGAAAAATGGTGTATAATCTTATATTTTTCATGGTGTTGCTTATGCTTCTGATTCATCTTCTCCAGGATGTCATGAACTTGTTACTAGATGTGTTGCATTTTTTCAATGAACTTTGTTGCTTTTGTTGCCTTATATCTTTCATGAGGTGTATATTATATGGTGGAGAATGGAATAGATATATCAATTGGTGCCATGGGTTGGAACCCAAAGCATACTTAGAATGGACTATGCTTGGTCGAGCTATGTAGGGCCCGATTATATCCATGTTGTATGAACAAAAGCCCCTCATCCCATGTATGTGGATGTTTGGAGTGATACATATAAATCATGTGAAAAATCAAGTGGTTCACCACCTCTATCTGACCATAAGTCTATGGATGGAAGGTTGTGGACTTCATCAGTTTGGTATTCATCATCTTCCATAGAGTAGACCAGAAGATGCTCAGGAACCTGATATCTCAATCTGACACAATGGACATGGGGAGACCAAAATGGAGCCATACATGAATAAAATATAGTTGATTAGTTTCTTTAGTAGATATATTTTTCTTACAAGCAATCATGATAGCCATTTTTGAAAAATGATCAACTACCACAAAAATATAGTCCTTACCATGTTTTAAAGTGGGCAAACCTGAGAGAAAATCCATTGAGACAAATTTCTAAGGCCTGGTGGTTTTGGGAATAGCATGTATAATCCTTGCTTATTATTTTTTGGCTTGGATATCACACATGGGGTGCAATATTTGAGATATCTTTCCACATCCTTTCACATATGGGGCTAGTAGAAGTGTTTTTGAAGAACTTCCAATGTCGTCTCTATACCAAAGTGTCCAGCTGTCCTATTGCTCTATAACTAAAACACAGATGTGCCCCATATGATAGAGGAAATTATCTTGAAAATATAAATCAAAAACATGTTTACCTTTTTTAAGCACCTAATATGTATTAGGAAAGGTAGGATCTGCTTCATACAGAGCACCCCAAGTGGCAGTCTCATGTCCGCACAAGTCAAGAACTGTTATGAGTGTAGTAATTGGTGGATAGCTCAGACAATCTACAGTTGTATTTGAGCTCCCCTTTTTGTGTTTGATTATTAGGTGGAATTTCTAAATATATGTGGCCCACTTTTGGTGCCTCTCATTTCATAGTTTTCTCTGTGTCTGAATGAATCCCAATGGTTTATGGTCAGTGTGGATGATCATCTCTTTTCCCAAGATGTAGTGTTTCCATTATTTTTAGGCTTGCACAATGGCATAGATATCCTTATCATATGTTTGATATTTCCTAACTATATCAGTGAAATTTTCACTATGATATGCAATGAGATGGCCATGTTTCATGATGACATCTCCCATGACATATTTAGATCATCTATCATCAACTCAAAAGGTTGATGCAAATCTGGCAAGGCAAGAATAGGGGCTGAGCAAAGTCTATTTTTCAAATTCTCAAATTCCCTTTGTTGTATTTCACCCCACTTAAATGTATCTTTAGCTCCTCTTTTAGTCACTTGGGTTAGTGACCAAGTAATATGTGAAAATCTAAGAACAAACTTGTGATAGAAATTTGCAAGACCCAAGAAGCTGCGAAGTTCTGTGAGGGTCCTTCATGTGGGCCATTCTCAAATAACCTAAATCTTTTCTTGATCAACATGGACCCCTTCCTCATTCATAATGTACCTGAGGTACTGAATTATTGTCATCCTAAATGTGCATTTGTCAAGATTTTCATACAACTTATGCTCCCAAAGAGTTTGAAGCACCTTACAAACATGTTGCAAATGTTCCTCCCATGTTCAGTTGTAGATGAGTATGTCATCTAGGTAGATAACCACAAATGAGTTGGTGAAGGGTTTTAGGATGTCATCCATCATCCTCATGAAGGTTGCAAGTATGTTAGTTAAGCCAAAAGGCATAACCAACCATTTAAATATCCCCTCCTTCAATTTGAATGTAGTCTTCCAGACATCGGTGGGATCGATGGGAATTTGGTGATAGCCAAATTTGAGATCAATTTTGGTGAAGAAATTTGCACCATTGAGTTAGTCTAGCAGGTCATCAATCCTAGGGAGAGGGTAGCAATTCTTCACATTGATTTTATTTAGGGATTGGTAGTCAATGCAAAGCCTCCATGTTCCATCTTTCTTTGGTGCCAAGATAATTGTGCTACCATAGGGTGAAGAGCTTGGCCTAATGTGACCCTTTTGGATCAATTCTTGAATCTATCTTTTTATCTCATCATTCTCCAAAATTGATCTATGATATATAGGACTGTTGGGCAAAGGTGATCCTGGGATCAAATTGATAGAATGTTTTACCTAGAAATGTAGTGGAACTCCTATGGGTGACTTGAATAAGTCATCATATTCTCCTATTATTTTTCCTATCTATTTTTATTGTTGTGTTGATTGTGTAGTTAGGAATTCAACATTAGCCTTCTTGGATTTTTGTGGTTTGACCACCATCAGAACAAATTGCTTTGTCTTCTCCACCAATCTCTTACATTGCTTAGCACTAATTAGGGAGACAAATGTGGGAGGTGGTACCTCTGGTACCCAATAGCACCATGTTCCAAGAGTGAGGGTGATTCTTTGAGTTTGTGATTCATAGATGCCATGTCACTCATATAGAATAGTTGACCAAGGAGTACATCACAAACATCTAGATTGACCACATCACACAAGACTTCATCTTAGAAAGGTTTTATTGCATATGAAAGAAGACATTGATGGGTGACACGGAGGTCTCTCCTTGGGCTCAACCATCTAATACTGTATGGATTAGGATGAGGCTTCATGGATAGATTTAGACATTTCACAATTGTAGCAGAGATTAAATTCTTTTGACTCCCACTATCAAGAATGAAATTCAGAGTCTTACCTTTTACCCATATTTTGGAGTGAAACAATATTTCCTTGTCATCTGGCCTTTCCTCATGCGTCTATGATGAAGCAACGATGGTGTCAGGCTCAGCATCTATAATTTATTCTTCTTTTTTGATTATGGGTTGTGTATGAGACAGAGTAGTATATGTCAAGTATTGTAACTCAAAAAGTAGTGACTTGATGGCTTGACATTCTTATTTGGAGTGAGTTCCAGTTTTGTGGTAATCACACCATTTTTTAGCCTTCCCCTTCTGGGGTTTCTTATCTTGAAACTCCTTGTGCTTCCAATTTTGGCCTTGTGTTTGACCTTCCTTGTCACTTTTCCATTTTGAGGGCTAACTCTTCATATTCTTTATTCCATGATTTTGCTCAATCTTCACTAAAAATTTGTATGCCTCACTGAGGGTTTCCAAATTGAAGAGTTCCATTTCCCCCCGTATGTACCATTATAGTCCACCATGATATTTGATATTCTTATGTTTCTCACTTTCTTGGATGCCTAATATTGTAGATAAATAATGAAAATTATCTATGTAATCTTAAACAGATTGGTCCTTACCTTGGTGAAGTTATTGCTACTATATGTACAGATCATCATATGCTCTAATGGGATAGTATTCTTATTTCACTACTTCCAAAAAATCATCCCAGGTAGGTTCCACCTCAAGGCCAATGTCATCTGTATTAAACCTCTTTGTGTACACTTCCCACCAATTTTTCATGGGCAATGATGCTTTCAAAAGAGCAAAAGTGATCTTTTCTCCATCGATGAATTTGTTTATAAAGAAGTAGGAAGACAATTGTTCTAACCAATTATCTAATGCATCAGCATTTATTTTTCCTTAAAATTTAGGAATATCAAAATTCACCTAAACTTTAAAGGGTGTTGGGGCACTAAAAGGACGTTCCATGGATGAGGAGCCAGGAAGTGCAGTTGAGGAGCTAGTATTTCCCATCAAGAGTTATTGAAGAATTTGGGAAAATTGTTGTAGCATCTATGCTTATTTCCATTGGAGGGCTTCATTCACCATTTGCTTGAAAGGATTGGATGTCTCGGTGTCATCCACCATTTGAAGTCATTTGGAGCGAATAGGTGGATAGTTTGGAAGCTCTGTTGTTTTCCACACAAGCTTCTTGTGGCTTGACCTCATCCTTGGGATCATACACTCTCAAGACAAACCACTCTAATACCACTAATCCAAAACTTAGAATTTATGGTTGATAAATATTTCAATAACATATAAATAACATAGTAACAATGAATTCTCTGAGAAGATATGTATTATTACTCAAGATCGTAATATAACTATATGTTTATCTCTGGGAAGAGATGTCTGATTTTCCATTTTGGGTTACATCTTCATTTATACCCATTTTTAAAGTAGGGGAGGATGTGGAAGGTCACCAATCTTGATGGATATTAAGTGTTTTGACTTCCACGCTTTAAAATAATATAGAATTTGAGGAATTACTATTTTTAGAAACTTACTATTTTTAGAATGCACTACTAAAATTAAAATTTAGGGCACTTATATTGGGTTTTAGGGGTTAAAACTTCATTGAGAAAATATCCATGCCATATCACAACATTATCCTCATTCTTATCTTTCCAACAGTTCAAACGGTGAGTCAATTGGAGCTACGGTACAAAAGTTATGGCTCCCAAAAGTTCCGTCATCAATTGGGGTGGAACTGTCACCCGAATTGTCACCTAAATTACTACCTAGATCATTGGTTGATGTTAGTTTCATGTGATTTGCTTTATAAGTTAGCATAATTGATATCTTCTTTCATCTTAAACACAACTTTACTACCCTACTATCTCTCTCTTGGATCTACCCATGAATCACCTTAGCTTAGATCATGATTTAAATATCCATTGTTCATTTGTATTTTAGGCATTAATTGGAAAACATCAATATAATTCACAAATATTGGAAGGAAATTATGTCATTGCATATACATATGTTGTCCCTACAGCAAGGTCTACTTGCAAACTTTTGAAGTGGTGTTCACATCTCTATTATTTGTGTTATTCCAAGAAATATTTGTACAAACAAATTAATCCCCAACTCATTCCAAGACTTTAAATTGAGTTTTATTGTTCCCCTTTGTTCCCTAGTGACATAGGAAGCACTAAAAGTGCATCAACATGATGAGGAATTTTTTGGTGCTAGAAGGAGCATATGTGTAATTATTTTCATGCATCTTTGTTGAATTTTAATGTGCTTTATTATACACTTTTTTCAATTGCTTCAAATTACATGAATATTGTTGAAGAACACTAAGGATTTACATTCTTTACATAAATATTTGCATTCTTTAAAAGATTTCATTAGAATTAGTGTTCATTTATGCAAAGTTGGTAAAATAATCTAAATATTTACTTAAATTCATTCAGAGATAGGTGAAATACCCTATTATTTACATATATTAGAAGTTATTTTGATCATCTTTGCAAATTTTGGTATAAGTTATTTAAAGAATTTGGATATTTATGCAAAGGTCATTCTCTAAGATGTTGCTTATACTGGACCTAGACATTTAAGGTCTTAAATGCTTTATTTCATGTGGATTTAAGTGAATATTTACATTACTCTATACTAGAGCCAGCTAACATTCTTAGATCATTGAGTAAGGCATAGAATTTCTCTAAAATATTGATTTAACATTGATCTTTGCAAGTTTTACATGCAGAGATAACAAGTATTTTCACAAGTTTTAAGAATTATGAGGTTTTTGAGCTTAGATATTTAAAGAGGAATGTAAATATAATTAATTTAGTCTTTTTTGTGTTGAATAATTTATCTTTATGACATTTATAAATTGTGGAGGATATCTTTGTAGTTCATTTTCTCTTAGCACCTATTTCACATCCTAGAGTTGCCTAGGATTCGAACCAAGTCCCAATCTAAGCCTAGAATCTATTTAACCTCTCTAAAAACCCAAAGGAAAATGAGATAAGATAAAGGTAGACATATAAATTCCATAACTCAACCTAATTCTCCATTAAATATAATTTCTAACCCCTTATGCCAGTCATGGCATGGTTGGTTGGCTCACCCATCAACATCCCTAGATTTGTGCATGATCTGCATACAAATCTAAAGAAGTATATGCATCTCTTTACCCCTAATGGTAGGGTGATAACTAAGGAACATATCAAGTCCTTCAAATCATCTTTTAGGGTACTTAACATCATTCATGAGGATGTGGCTTGTCACCTCTTTTGTTTCATGTTTTGAGATGTCACATGTGATTGGTTCCTTAAGTTACCCAAAAATTCCATCATAGGATGGAATCAATTTAATGACACCTTTATCACCCAGTTCAATAGGTTGGTTAGCCCAAAAAATTTGTACCAATAGTTTACCACCTTGAAGAGGGACCCAAAGGAGCCAATAAGGATATTTAACACTAGATTCCAAAAGATGTACACCCTAACATCCCCACCATACAAGCTTGTAGATGAATTAGTTTTGAAGATATACAAAAATTCTTTAGATCTTATGATAGTCATTTTTCTAAGGAGAGCCATGGGTATTGACATGTTACCTTTAGCCTATGTTGAGGCTATACATATCGATGAGAAAATGCACTCATAAAGACACCTTGACTTTGTTATTCCCAATTTTAATCTAACCATACCTATTCTAAGCATCGTCCCTAACATGAATAAAAACCAACTTGCTTTGAACCAATTACTAGTGCTTAACCAATTGCCTCTGAGTCATGTCACACTTAACCTGTAGCTTGGATTATTCTAAAAATCAATTGATGAGGAATACCCCTAGAATAATCAATCAATGGTGTCTATAAACAACACCAATGTCCAAGCTACCACTTAGAACAAAAACCTAGAACCTCCAAAGGGAGAGTTAGACTCAATCCAAATAACTATTCAAAATCTTGCTAATGATTTCTTGGATCTTAAGAATTAGATGGGAAATATTGATGTAAGATCCAAAAGAAACTATAATTTCCAAAGGCATAATAGACCTTTCAATAGATCTAACAATAACGGTGAGTCTCCTTTGAGTAAATTTCCTAAAATCAATTTCTGTGAGATGGCCTTACCTAATTGGTGTTGAGTGCATAGTACTGCTAGACATGGGGAACTAGACTATGTTGAGTTTTGTCATGCATTTGAAGCCATCCAAAGCCAAATAGAGAGATTCAACATGAATCCTAATGATTAAAGCAATGTTAAAGGCTCTGATAACTCTAGTCATGCCCCTAGAGAACCTGAATCAGTCCTCATGGTTGAGACATGACTTTCTTAGCCAAGATAAGAATAAACTTAAAGATAATGTCGAAGAGGTACATGCTTTCCAATAGTTCCAGTGAAACAACTATGACTTGAGAAGTAAAGGCCAAAACCCACCTTTGATAACTTCCACTCCACCTAATAAGCTAGACACATCCCTTAATAGTAGGATAAATTATAATTCTCCATACCTCAAAGGTAAGGAGAGTCAACCAAAAATTGAAACCCCTTGCACAACAGCCATAGGTGGATATAACATAGTATAAGGCATGAATAAAATCAACGTAAATATAACATTTTAGGTTCTCACATAGATCACCAAACAACATGATTTATTGTTTAAATCCTTGAATGAAAATCCTAGCTCCATCAAGGCTAAAAAAACTCATGCCAATGTGGTGATGAAAAAGAGTAAGCATGAGGTTCCACTATTCTTTTTAATTGTTAGAATTTTTAGTAAAAATCTCCATAATTACTTACTTTATTCTAGTGCCTCAGCTAATATTATGCCAATAGTAATTTGTGAAAAGTTAGGGTTGAACCCAGTTAAATCTGAGAAGGTGGTAGTACATTTAGACAAGTCAAGGGTAAATGTAATTATTGAATTTTTTAGTATCCACATATAGCTAGCTCAAGATCCTCAAATATAATATTTCATCAACATTCAGGTCATTAACATGCCTAAAGATTATGGATTATTACTTAGCCATGACTCAGTTAAATCCTTGAATGGATACATGTCCATGGATTGTTCTCACATGTGGATACCTTGGTGAGGTATCCCTAATCAGATTAGGATTGATTGTGAGCCCAAGATGAAATATATGATTATAGAATACAATACCAAGAATTAGAAGGTAAACTACCAGTCCTCTGATTTGGGTGTATATACCTTGGAGACTACTAACATGGTTATAGGTGATGGTGTGAAAGAAGAAGAAAAAGTCCATTAGACCTTATACTTTGATGGTGCACAAGCCAAACAAGGCTCTGGAATTATAATCATCCTAATAAATCCTAAAGGCAAAGAGTATCTTACTTCTTATAGATTACAGTTCTATTGCACTAATAACTTGGTAGAATATGAAGCTCTCATATTAGGACTTCAATATGTAATTAAACATATGGTTAAAGAGTTATTAATTTATGGTGATTATAAACTAGTTGTTAATCAAATCAGAAGTAGGTATGAGTGCAAACTTTCTTGTTTAAGGAAGTATAAATTTAGAACATGGGGTTTAATCAAGTACTTTGACTCATTCAATTGTGTTTCACTACCTATGGATTAGAACTAGTTAGCAGATGGTCTGGCTTCAACATTAGCTAACTTGGTGTGACCAGAATCCATGAACCTATAGTAATTCACTATGGAGATAATCTCATGCCCCTTTGTGCTAGATAACATCAATCACTTATAAGTCTTTGATGATGACCAGTAGATAATCAACTTCCTATGTAATTGTAGAGTAAAAAATACTCTACGTTTCATTCTGATTTTTAGTTACGCACTACAAAATTTTGTTCCCGCACACTTTGGTTCATGACAATTAAGTTTTGAAATAGAATGTGGGCTTGATTTCCTTTTGATTCATTTTTGTCTAAGTGTCAAATTCAAGCGGAAGTTGCCAAGTGTCATCGGTCGAGGCACCTTTCATAATTTTTATAAGTTGGTCGGGACATGCCACGTATCTCATAGCAACTCAGCAGAACCTGAAAAGTGTTGGCATCCACATTTCATATCGGCATCCACATTTCATATCAGCACCCACATTTCAAATGGAAATTGTGAAAGGTTTCAACAAGCTAAGTATCAAGATCAGGCAGAAAGTGCCAAGTGGCAATCATGGAAGGTTTCAATTTGCTTTTCTAAAAGTGATGGAAGACACCACGTATCCCAGATAAAGAGAGAAAAAGCCACCACACGTCAAGATCTTAATTATCTTCATTTTGCTTCACTAATATAGTAAAGACTATGGTGGGTCTCAGGGTTTGTTTCTAAAGCAAGCGGAAGCTGCCAAGTGTCACTGTCCATGTAAATATGAAATGAGGCCAAATTGTTTCTATAATATAAATAGAGTAAAGTGGAGACCAGCACATGTCACCTTCCGCAGGTCTCTCAAAAGGTAGCTAAAAGTAGTGGAGATCTCCACATATCCCTATTTAAGTAAAGCGGAGATTTTCACATGTCGTTTGTTGAGGCAAATAGAACTCACCACCTATCTCTATGCCTTTTAAAAGTTGCTAGGGTGAGAAACACTATGGGTCTTTATTTTTTGTTTAAGTTGCTAAATTTTAGAAGAAGCGGATTGCGACAGGTGTCAAAGGTGGAACACTTCTGAGCAAAGACACAAAAGAGTATAAGTTATGCGTAAAGTGCCGCGTGTCTTCAGTAAGTGTTGTGGAACACGCCAAGTGTCATTCTCTAGTAATAAGAAGGTTTTCAAGGAATTGGCCAAGTGTCTTCTTTCATTTAAAAGAAGGGAGTGTCCTGTGATCTGTTTCAACCAATGAACTGCCAGAAGATAGAGCATTTTAGAATCTAAGCAATATCTTTTGTTAGACACTTCCAATTTAGTTAGATTTTAGTTGGGCCATTAGATTGGGAACACGTAGATAATCTAGAGTGAATCCAAGGCTATAAATAAGGGTGCAGAGATTACCAAGAAAATCATCATCAGATACCAGAGAGAATTATTGTCAAGAGTTTAGACTTTCTAGAGTTGTGATTAGGAATATCATTTGCCTTTGTTCCATTTTCTTAAGTTGGAAAGTTTATGTAACTGTGCATGTTTCTGTGCCTCTTATGTGACTGGAGAATTAATGAGAAGATTGAATCCTGTGCCTTTGTTGATATTTTTTGTGTCATTGCAAAAGTATTCTAGGCTATGTTGTCAAGAGTTTTAGACTTTCTAGAGCTATGATTAGGAATATCATTTGCCTTGTTCCATTTTCTTGAGTTGGAAATTTTATGAACTTTGCATGTTTTTATGCCTCTTATGTGACTAGAGAATTCAAATAAGAAGATTGAACCCTGTGCCTTGTTGATATTTTCTGTATCACTACAAAAGTAGTCTATGTTGTGAGCCTTTATTTCTATTGTTTTCATCTTTTACATTGATCATGCCTTGTTTGCTCTTAAATGTAATTGAATTTTACATATAGTCTCATTGTGCTTAGGATTAAGGTCGAATTACATTCAGGCACATCACCATAGTTAGATTTTATTTCTTGCATTTGTGTTTCTCTTAAAATTCCTATCCCTTTTCCCAGTATACACTTGCTATAAAGAAGAGACTAGCTTTTTAAAAATCTGGAGGTTGTTTCAAGTCGTAAGTCCCACATCTTGAAACTTCCCATTGTTGGTGTTAGAAACAAGTGAAATTTTAACCATCAACAGTTTTTGGCATGCCCAGTGGGACACTATATTTAAATTTCTTTCAATATCGTATGAACCAGAGAGCTACAAGGAGTCAGAGCTACGGACCAGTAACCAGATCACAATCTGCTATAAATCTAGGTATTATTTTGCCACCTTTGTTAACTAGTCTAAGAAGAAGAGTCAACCAGTTTATACCAATACCAAGAGAAAATATGGGAGCCCCTATAGCCCCAAGAAATTATGCAAGTTAGAACACTAGTCATCCTTTGATTCTCCCAATACCACCAGCCACTTGGGACCCTATCCCAGTCAATGCCTTGAGAGCTCTACCCAAATTTAGTGGGAAAGATTTTAAAACACCTGAAGAACATCTGCAAGATGTATCATATGTTTGTGCTATACATGTTGTCACATACCAAAATGTGGCCATAAGATTATTAGCAGCTTCTTTTAAAGGGAAAGCTCTAGAATGGTACCAGTCCTTGACCCCAAATACCAACTCCACATGGGATCAGCTCAGAGATATTTTCTTTAAAATATTTGAAGAGAAGGGTGATAAGTCTTCTTTATTACAGTAATTGATTACCATCTAAAGGGCACCACAAGAAGCAATGACTGACTTCAATTCTAGATTTTAAAAGACTTGGGAAAGAATCCCCACTACAGCTAGACCATTACCAGGTATGGCTATAGTTTTCTATCTTAAGGCTTTAAATTTAGACATATCTGTTATGATTCAGTCGCTTGGAGGTCACACTTTGCCAGAGGCTTATGACTATGCGGTCAAAGTTGAGAATAATTTAATAGATGCTGGAAAGTTGACTCCAAGGCCTCCTATGCCCATGTTTCTATATATTTCCTTGCCATTACCTCAATAATCCCCTAAATCCATAGCCCCACTTATGTCTATGTACACATATCCTCAACCACCTACTAAAGAAATTGTCCCCGCTCAGTCATCTGAGCTGGATGATATCAAGAATATCTTGAGGACATTTTCTAATGAGCTGATTAATATAAAAAGATAATAGAATACTTATACTAAACCCTAAAACCAGGGCTATCAAGGAAATATATTTTCATCTTAGCCAAACCAATACCAAGGTCCTCCAAGGCAAAATAACCCTCAGCCAACAAACTAATTAGTTGCAGTCCCTACACCCTCAGAGACTATTCCTCCTAATTCAAATAGAGAAATTATTCTAGGGCAAAATAATTATGCAGATGGTACTAATGCTTTTTTTTTCCCTTGCAATAATGATCATACACCTAGAGATTGTCCCATGGGTAATCTACAACAAAAATTGGCAGAGCAAAGAAGAATGGATGGACAGTTTGCAAGTTCCAGTGACAATCAAGCCTATCAATCTTCTGGTATGCAAAATTCAGTCTTAGTGGCTCAAATTCAAGGTATGTCTTTACAAAAAGAGGAATAAATATCCCTGGAACATGCCTTGTTCTCATGGGTTGAAGATGAAGAATCAATTTTCTTAAACGAAGCTTCCACTTCTAAGAAACTAGTGGTGCAATCTGATTATTATACTAGATCAAAGAGAAGGATGGTGGAACAGCCTGAAGTTGTAAATAGTCAAGTCATGGAGAATTCTCCATTTCAAATACAAAGAAACACAGCTATCAAACAAGAAGTGCCTCAGCCGGTGCATAATCAAGTGATTCCTACACAAATTCAAGAAAAAATGAGATATCCTTATTCTCAAAGAACTTAGACTCTCAGACCAATAAATGTGGTGGATCAATTGAAGAAGACTCCAACACAAGTATCAATATGGAATATATTGGCTATTCCAAAATAGAAGACACTACTACAAGAAGCTCTACAAGGCCAAGTAGTGCCCAAAGGTATTGTTATCAAAGGACCTGCTGAAAAGGAAAAGCTCAAAGACACAGTTCATCTACAGATAACAGCCCTAGTGAATAATGCACCAGAGGTAAGCAAATCCAAACCGGATCCCTTCTATATAACTTTAATAGTTGGAAAGAAACTGCTGCATAATGCAATGATTGATTTAGGGGCTAGTACCATAGTAATGCCTAAGCAGATAGCTAATGCCTTAGAAATAAAGTATGAACTACTCACTTAAGGAGTCATGCAGCTAGATGGTAAAGCAGTACAAACAATAGGGAGAATTAAACAACTCCCATTACAATTATATACTTGTCCCAATATAATTGTAAATCAAGATGTAGTAGTGATAGATATACCTCCCATTTTTGGCTTATGTTTATCAAGAGACTTTACAGCAAAGATAAGAAGATATATGTCCCTTGATTGGTCTCACCTCATCTTAAGAACCAAATATGGTTCAAAGATGAAGATATTATCTGAGCCATTATATAAGGATCATATCACCAATGAACCAATTGCAAAATTAGAGGCAGCCCATGCTATGATGAATAAAGAAGAAAGGGTTTTTGTTGAGGAGTTAGTTGAATGGACTGAACATGATCAAGAAGAGGAAAATGATCATTTATTAGCTATGATGCAAAGTGACCCATATGGAAATTATGACTCCATGGGTCTGGGCACTTATGTCATATTTGAGGAAGATCATAAAATCCCAAATGTTTTAAGGGAAGAAAAGTCAAAAGATACCTCTTCTATTAATCCTTAGGTCTCTCAACATGAATTCAATATTCTGAGTGAGAAGTCACAAGTGTATGTCTTAATCTCTGATGAAGAAGATATAATTTTTGACTTTCTTCTTACTTTGCAAGATGATGTGGAGGAGCATGGACATTTCCTTGATCATGATTTGAATGACTTGTTTGAAATCATTGGGTTAGGTTATACTATTTTTCAAGGAGGTTGTGAGCTAGTTGCAGATGAACAAGACAGCATTGAGACTCAATTACATATGCAAAATTATTGCAAACTTTCATAATTATCCTTTTGAGAGATTGATAATTTTGAAGTCATTTTAGAGGATGATCATTCAATAGAACCTAAGTTTGAGGCATAAGGAGATAAGTCAATAAATGATATATATCAAAGGGCTTTTGTTGATGAGCAAATAGTCATTAATTTCTTGATAAGACATACCAGTATCAAAAACTGACATTCGACAAGCTTTCAAGGACAAAAAGAGTTTATATATGTTGGAAGCATGTTTGACTCAAACTCACTCGAATGCAGGCAAATCAATGTGGCATATAAAGAAAACAAGTCACCAAAGCTACATCCAATGCAACCACTTATTCGGCAACATAAGTCGTCTTGTCATAAAAGAGTCTTTAGAAATTCTTCTTTTGATCTAGGAGGGAGATAAATTTACTTAATGTATATAGTTAAATAGTTTCCCCTTTCTGTATTGTTTTGTTTTCCCATTTTTGTTTTCCCACTTTTCTTTTAAATAAGTGTTCTTTGAACACGTAGTTGGCAGCTTAGAGAGTTTTTCAAAATCTTCAAAATTTCTCAATGCATTGAATGTCTCCCAAATGTTTAGGAATTCCCAAGGTACCTTGCACTGCCTCTTACATAACATGTTTTCCTCACTATCCCATAAAGATTGAGTAATATTTGCTAACGGTAATCCAAGTTTAATGCCATTTTGAGACTTGATAGGTCAATAAATACCTCTTAGCAAGAGTTAAAGCTTACAAGTTCTCAAACATTCATGCATATGTGAGAAAATATCATGTTACTTGCATTTTTCAATGCCTAGTAAACTTGCTTCAACGAAAGTGTTTCTGTTTTGAGAAAGTTCATACCAGTTATCATAGAAAGAGATGGAGGGAGCATAGTATTCACAATAAGGAGCTGGGATGTATGAATCCCTTGATAAGTTTCTTGCAAGTAAGTCATATGCTTCAACTCCCATGACCATTGAAGACTTATCCATGGACCAGAATCCCTGAAATTGGTCAAGCAAGTGACCCAGTGAAGATAAAAGATTATGCAGATGGAGTCATGGACCCAATCCTTCAAAGAGCAAGTAGAAAAACTCTTAGAGAATGGGCACATCAAAGGTGTCTACAAAGGGCTATATTAGGGAAATATGAGAGATTTTCCATGAGGATATGGACTTCACAACTAGCACAATTCATTGTCCTAATTGTACATCCATGCCTTGACTTGGTCGAATTATGCATAGACTTGTTCCATGCACCCTCAAGCACCATTCAACAGGGCCCATTCACGATGCAAATCACACCATAGGCTATCAAAGATATGTTAGCCCTATATCATGATAAGATAGCTACATTTCCCACTATTGATAAAATGCAAATAATGTGGGCAAATATCAATACCCAATTGAGTTTCTTGAGATCCGAATTACAAATGGGCAATGATGACACTACTGTGCCTACACTCCCTGCAGCAAGAGCCCAATTCTCACAAGCTAGCAAAAACGCGCTGTCTATGATGGCTTTCATCTTTGGCATGAAAGATGATATGGTAGTTTATGGAGAACAAATGGCTATCCTCTTCAGGCTGAAGACCATTAACAAAACTCAGGAGTATAGGCTTGACTTTTCGAAACAAATTGCTTTCTCAATGGTGGAACAACTGGCCCAGTTCAAATCAAAAGGGGTTTTCAAGTACTCTTGTTATTTGTTTCACCTCATGCTATTTCAGAATTTTGACTTCTTTGGCCAAATATTTATCTTGATATGTATGACCCAAGTTTTGATATCCAAAGGACCATTCCTGTGTCTACATGGACACATATTTTGTCAAAGATTAGTGACCCATATGAATTCTGGGAATTATTTATTACCCCTACTTTTTGTCACCTCAGCCCTGAACCAGTTATGATAGACCATTCCTAAGTGTTTCAAACCTTCTGGCTAGTTGCCCAATTCCTTGTGATTTCTATTTTGGATCTCACCATACAATTATAAGAGTCCATGGTTTTTGTGGGAAACCAATATTAGTACTTAAGATTTTGACTCTTAGGTTAGCATTCTTAGAGGTCACCAGGCAGGTATCTACAGTAGATAATGAATATGGATCTGGGAAGAGGAAGAGGAAAATGTATGACCTTTTATGGATGACAACCAACATGGTTTTGGAAACCAGAGATGCCGAAGTTATGTTGCTCAGAAAGCTAGCCTTTCTAGGTTTCCTGCTAGTCGAAGACAAATGGGTATATGACCCAAATGTTTTCATCACTTCTTGGATAAGGACTAATAGGGTTGCAAATATAATTGCACATGAAGGCCACCCCTTGTAGGAGAACAGAAAAAATCCTAGGGAAGACACTCCTGGATTTTATGTTGAATTAACAGACTTACCCCTTCCACAAAATAGACCCTATGAAACATTTTATGTTAAATAGAGGGATTATGATCCTAAAGTTAGAATGACTTCTGGCTTAAGGAGGACACTAAATAATAAAGATTGGGATGCTGAGAAAATAGAAGCCTATTGGAAATATAGGCAAGAAATTTGTCAAACAACCCATTCTTTCAGGAATGTGGACTTAGATGAGAGATGAGAAGAACTCTAAGATGAATGCCATCTCTCCCCTGTATCTAGCCTAGAGAAAAGTAATTTTCCGACACTAGGTGTAGAGCCAAAATCCAAAGCAAGGTCAAGCCAAGAGTCATAGGCCTCAGGGCAAATTGCAGCTACAGTAACTATATCAGTTTGGCCCCAATCTCTTAGTGTTATGGAAAAGCAAAAGAGTGTGGTGTCTTCACCACCAAAAGCTTCCCCATTAGTAGTAGTTATTGAAGTTCCCAATTCTCCACAAGCATAACTGACAGTAGTAGTAGATGTGGAAGGAAAAAGAACATAGCCAGAAGAAGAGACACCCAAGAAGTGAAAGAGGGTACAGTTTTAGTTTGATTCAGAGGAGGAAGCAGAACCTTCATAGCACCAATTATAGAGTACTGTAATTGCTCCTTAGGTAAGTATTATTCCTCCTTCTCCTTCTCAAACTCTTTCTTCTCTTGTTGGCATGATGATTCCATCTAGATAGATGACATCCCCTGCCACCTCTGTCATTTCCATTTCTCACTTTGCCCCATCCGTTGCACCTTAGCTTTAACATTACCTCATTTTTCCCCCTCTATTCCCAAGAAACTTTCCCCTCAGATTGCCCATAGCCAAGAATTAGCTATTCAATATGGTTTGCCATAGGGACATCCTTTTGTAGGTGGGAAAATTGTAGGCCTATCCTTCTACCTTCCAGACCCAATCAGATGATACTAGGAAGGCAAGGGAAGCCTAAAGAGAGAAAAAGAAGATCAAGGAAAATAAGGCATTGGCTACAACCCATTTGCGGTCACAATTTGACCCCATTCAGTAGTAATTGATGGTGACTCATTTGTCACCAAATGTAATCAATCCAACTGAGTAGATGTAGCTGGAGGACTACATGATGAATGCAGTGGCCATCGACATGTCCCTCTTCAAGCCACAAGACAAAATTGAGATGCTATCTGAATCCACTTCTATAGTTGTTGAAGACTACTTGAAGACATCAAGGAGGCTATAGAAGATGGAGGCCAATTTAGCCAAGGAAAAGGCAAACTGTAATAGTTTGACCATAGAAATCAATAAGAAAGACAATGAAATAGAGAATCTAAAAAAATAGTTGCAAGATATTATTTCTCTTCAGACTCATCGGGTAGTCCAGGCCCAAAATAATTCCTTAAAGGTAGGGCTAACATAGGTAAAGGATGCAGTAACGACCCTAAGGCAGAAAAAAGTAGCATTGCAATAAAAATGCAAGGAACACCTACTATAGGTTACCCAATTGCAACAAAATCTGATAAGTGAATAGAATAATACTGTGGCTATACAAGCCTAATTTCAAGTAGAGCAATAGAGAGCAGCACAATTGACACTAGAGCTAGCCAATAGGCCAAGGAATGTCAGAGTGTTAAGTCTGGTGAAGGATCTCTATGAATCCATATGGAAAATAATATCCTCAAAGATTATTCAGCTCAAGCCTTCTCTCACCTTCCTCCTAATGCATAAAAATTGTGCAAAAAGGTGGAAAATTTAGTTGCAAACACTCTAGCTACAATTTTTGGGAGAGTAATGGAATCTGAAACATTGTTGTAAAAGCTTTATGATGCAACAAATGCTACATTGTCAGAAGCAAGAATTGAGAATAGAATGGTCATTTTTAAGTGAGTGAATGAGGTTCTCAGTTGCAATTCTATAGCCATCAATTGCAGAGAGCTCTTAGATGTCATGAAAGAAGGAATCAGTGAAATAAAATAGCATATTGAAGATCTAGTGCAATTAGGTCTTCCTTCTCCATTTCTTGATGACAACACAATGCTAATGGTCAATGAAATTGAACCTTTGTTGTTGGCCAAATAGAATGATCAAATAGTTTTTAAGGATTTAAGGGATGATTCATCAGTCCCTGAAGTAGAAGTTGTCTTGGTTCCTATTTCCCAGCTTGAATTCAAATTGAAGGCTACGATTCAAATTTTGCAAAATTTTTCACACAAGGATATTATTAGCCTTGATTTAGCTTTCAATGAATTGTAGAATAATCAAGGGTTATCTAACGATGAGTGGTTTGCCTACCAAACAACATTGTTGAAGCTTTAATTTTGAAATTTTGATCTAGCAAGAGTTGTGGTTTCTTTTTGAGCAGGCTCAAAAGTCCTTGGGGTCGCCAATAACTGTAGAGTAAAAAATACTCTATGTTTCATTTTGATTTTTAGTTACACACTACAAAATTTTGTTCCTACATACTTTGGTTTATGATGGTGAAGTTTTGAAATAGAATGCAGACTTGATTTCCTTTTGATTCATTTTTATCTAAGTGTCAAAGTCAAGCAGAAGCTGCCAAGTGTCATCAGTCGAGGCACCTTTCATAATTTTTATAAGTTGGTCAAGAAGTGCCACATATCTCATAGTAACTTAGTGGAACGTGACAAGTGTTGGCATTCATGTTTCATATCGGCATCCGTGTTTCATATCGGCACCTGCATTTCAAATGGCAATCGCAGAAGGTTTCAACAAGCTAAGTATCAGGATCAGGCAGAAAGCACCAAGTGGCAATCATGAATGGTTTCAATTTAATTTTATAAAAGTGACAAAAGATGCCACATATCCCAGCTAAAGAGAGAAAAAGCCACCACGTGTCGAGATTTGAATTATCTTCATTTTGCTTCACTGATATAGTAAAGATTGTGGTGGGTCTCAGGTTTTGTTTTTGGAGCAAGGAGAAGCTACCAAGTGTTGTTGTCTATGTAAATATGAAATGAGGCTCAATTTTTTCTATAATATAAATAAAGTGGAGACTAGCATGTGTCACCTTCTGTAGGTCTCTCAAAAGGTAGCTAAAAGTAGCGAAGATCTCCATATATCCCCAGTTAAGTAAAGTGGAGATTGCCACGTGTCCTTTGTTGAGGCAAGCAGAAATTGCCACCTATCCCTATGCCTTTTAAAAGTTACTAGGGTGAGAAATGCTATGGGTCTTTATTTTCTATTTAAGTTGTTAAATTTTAGAAGAAGTAGATTGTGACAGGTGTCAAAGGTGAAACGCTCCTGAGCAAAGACATAAAAGAGTATAAGTTATGTGAAAAGTGCCCCGTGTCTTCAGTAAGTGTTGTAGAACATGCCACGTGTCATTCTCCAGTAATAAGAAGGTTTTCAAGGAATTAGCCAAGTGTCCTCTTCTGTTTAAAAGAAGGGAGCATCCTATGATCTGTTTTAGCCAAAGAACTACTGAAAGATAGAGCATTTCAGAATCTAAGCAATATCTTCTGTTAGACACTTCCAGTTCGGTTAGATTTTAGTTAGGCCATTAGATTGGGAACACGTAGATAATCTAGAGTGAATCCAAGGCTATAAATAAGGGTGTAGAGATCACCAAGAAAATCATCATCAACTACCAGAGAGAATTTTCTGAGAGAATTATTGTCAAGAGTTTAGACTTTTCAGAGCTATGATTAGGAATATCATTTGCCTTTGTTCCATTTTCTTAAGTTGGAAAGTTTATGTAACTGTGCATGTTTCTGTGCCTCTTATGTGACTGGAGAATTAATGAGAAGATTGAATCTTTTGCCTTTGTTGATATTTTCTGTCATTGCAAAAGTAGTCTAGGCTATGTTGTCAAGAGTTTTAGACTTTCTAGAGCTGTGATTAGGAATATCATTTGCCTTTGTTCCATTTTCTTGAGTTGGAAAGTTTATGTAACTATGCATGTTTTTGTGCCTCTTATGTGACTAGAGAATTTAAATAAGAAGATTGAACCCTATGCCTTATTGATATTTTTTGTATCACTACAAAAGTAGTCTATGTTGTGAGCCTTTATTTCTATTGTTTTCATCTTTTACATTAATCATGCCTTGTTTGCTCTTAAATGTAATTGAATCTTACATATAGTCTCACTGTGCTCAGGATTAAGGTTGAATTACATTTAGGTGCATCACCATAGTTAGAATTTCTTTCTTGAATTTATGTTTTTGTTAAAATTCCTATCCCTTTTCCCAGTATACACTTGATATAAAGAAGAGACCAGCTTCTTAAAAATCTGGAGGTTGTTCAAGTCGCAAGTCCCACATCTTGAAACTTCCCATTATTGGTGTTAGAAACAAGCACAATTTTAACCATCAATAGTAATAATAGCATATTTGAGTCTCATATCATGGATGAGCAAGATGAGAATTCTAGGGAAGATGCAAAAGACAATGAAGATGGAGTTTTCTAGCTTAAAGATAACTTAATTCCTAAAGGCATGATCTCCTTGGAGAGAATTTTTGACCTATACAATCAAATAACTGAAGATAAGTGTCCCAAAGTAAGTGGGAAGGACTACAAGCAAATTGACTTGGGAGATCCTAGAGATCAACAAAATGTCAACATTGGTCTTATTTGTATCGATTAATAATTTAAGAAGGTAATTTCCCTCTTGACCAAATTCAAAGATGTTATTTCATGGTCATATGATGACCTCAATATATTTGAAACTAGTGTGATTACTCACACTATCCCCTTGAAGGAAGCCTGTAAGCCTTTTAGGCAAAGACAAAGACTAGTAAATCCAGTTTTGGAACCACTAATTTACAAAGAAGTAAAGAAATTATTTGATGCAAGGATAATTTTCCTTATAAGGCACTCAACATGAGTAGCTAATATTTTACCAATTTGGAATAAAAATAGAGAGATCAGACTTTGTGTTGATTTTTGTAACCTGGATAGATATTTTGAGAAAGATAATTATCATTTTCCATACGTAGACGGAGTGATAAAGTTGGCAAGTGTCTCTAGAATGATGTCATTCTTGGATGGATTCTCAAGCTACAACCAAGTCTTGGTGAACAAAAATTATAGAATGAATATTGCCTTTACAACCAAGTGGGGAGTGTTTGTGTGCAAACAAATGCCATTCAGACTCATCAACATAGGGGGAAACTTTCCAAAAAGTGATGGGCCATGCTTTTCATGGATTAATTGGTAAGTGCATTATCATTTGCATGGATGATCTAACTATGTTTTCTAATAATAGTGAAGATCATATGATGCATTTAGAACAAGTATTGGAAAGGTGTAGAAGGTATGGCATCTCCTTAAACCCCAATAAAAACATCTTTTCTCTAACTAAAGGTAAGTTTTTAGGACACATGATTACTCAAGAAGGTATGACCATAGACCCTGATAGGATCAATGCAATTTTGAAATTAGAAGTTCTAAATAATAAAAAAGAGTTCAAATCTTTCTTTGGAAAATTCAATTTTGTAAGAAATTTTATTTCCAGTTTTATATAAATAGTAAGTTTGCTCAATACCATGCTAAAAAAGGATGTACAGATAGAATGGACTCCTCAAGTGAAGAAGGCCTTCCAAGACATCAAGGATGTTATCATTCAAGCCCCTATCTTGATAAGTCCTAATTTTAGTAAATATTTCTATATATATTCTTTTGCTTCTAATCATACCATTGTTGTTGTCTTAAAATAGAAGGAAGATAATAAGGAGCACCCCATAGCCTTTATGAGAACCAACCTAAAAAATGCAGATATAAAATATCCTATCCTAAACAAGAAAACTTACACACTTGTAAAAGCTATAAATAAGTATAGACACTACATCTTATGAAATAATACTTATGCCATAGTGTTTGATCCAACTATCAAAATGATGCTAAGACAAAATGAACTCAGGGAAAGAAGAGGGAAGTGGATGACCAAGATTCAAGAATATGACTTGGAAATTAAATCTAATAAATTCGTAAGGGGGCAAGGTCTTATCCAACTCATTGTAAACATTGATCCTTGTATTAATGTTTTGTAGGTAGAGGTGAATTAAGTACCTAGTGGATACTGACACAAGGACATCATCCATTACTTAATACATGGAACGTGCCCTCCACACCTAAAAAGAGAATAAAAGAGTGCCCTCAAGTTGATATAATCCCACTTTATAATCAAAAGAGGAGTCCTCTATAGAAATAACTATGAATGAATCTACCTAAGGTGTGTCTCCAGATATGAAGCCACTAAAATAAAGGATAGTTTCCATGATAAGTTGGGAAGTGGTCACCCTTCAAGGTATACCACTACACATAAGATATTGAGGGATATCTATTATTGGCCAACCATCTTCAAAGATACACATGCCCATGTGTGAGCTTGCCACAAATATAAAATATTTGACTAAAGAGAAGTAAAGGCAGCCATGCCTTTACAACCTATTATTGAGGCAAAAACATTCACACAATGGGGCCTAGACTTTATGGGAGTTATCAATCCAAACTCCTTGGTAGGACATAAGTTCATACTCATAGCCATAGACTATTACACAAGGTGGACTTAAGCAATAGCCACCAAGAATAGCAAAATAATAGACATCATCATGTTTCTAAAAGAAAACATTATTACTCAGTTTGCAACACCCTTGTCCCTAGTGTATGATAATGACCCAACCTTTGCATCAGTTAAATTCAATGAATGGGCCTATGATAACCAGATTATCATCAAGTTTGCATCCAAATACTACCCTCAGGGTAATGGAGTTGCAAAAATAACTAATAAAAACTTGATCAATGCTAACAAGATATCCATAGAAAAGAATCCAAGAGAATGTCAGTCCTTACTAAAATTTTCCCTATGCATAGATAGGACTAGATACAAATAGGCACTCAAATCATTCCAATTCTTGATAGTTTATGGGAAGAAACCTATATTTCCTATTATGTTGAAGTTTCCCACATATGAATTCATGGTCGAATACATGGAAGAGGATTAAAGAGTTTAGTCTAAGATCCTAAATATCATTTAGAGGGAAAATGTTAGATATGAAGCATTACAAAACTTTAGAAAGCATTAAGATGTTGTGAAAAGATGGTTTGACAAGTAAGCCAAATTCAAAGCATTCTGAATCTCAGATTTAGTCATGCTATGGGATAAGGGCCATGATAAAAAATGACAACATGACAACTTCATTCCCCTCTAGATCATAACATATCAAGTATCAGAATTACATAGATAAAATATATTTAGGCTCAAATATTTGCAAGGGAACAACCTAACCCTACCTATCAATGGGAAATATATGAAGCATTACTTCTCTATTGCTATGTCCCAAATTACACAAGGAGAGTAATCTTATTTATATTTAGAGTATGAATGAGTAGAATAGTTTCCTTTTTTATTTTGATTTCCTCTTACTTTCTTGCTTTGATTTCTTATTATTTTCTTCGTTACTTTGTCCTTCATTACTTTTTGTTTCCTTTTATTTTTGGTTGTGTGTTGTAACGTATCAATAAGTCCTCTAGATAAAGATTCTTTTGGATCAATTTATGATGACCTGATCCTAAGAGGGAAGAAGGGATTATGAATTTTTTAATGCTAGTAGTCCAAAGTTGGGAAACCTCTAGCATTGTTCCAATTTAGAATAATTGGATGGGGTTAATTAGAAATTGGAATTCTTATGAGGATTTCAAGTTATTTTAATGTTGTAATATAGTTCAAATGAATGAGAATTTTCTTGAATAAAATTTTGAACCTATGTAGACCACCATACATCACCTAAATTCACTAAATGAATTACCTAGGTAGAACTCATTATATGAGAGTGAATAACATTTAGTTATGCCTTGACATAATCCTTACACCTGGATAATTATGGTTCCCAACCATTATGGTTTATGAATGCAGCTATAAAAAAAAATGATACACCAATTAAGTGAAATCATAAACTACTTCATATTCCATAATGGTGGTTTAGGCAATCTCTATCAGGTCTATGGATGCTCAACTAGAAATATAGCAAGCATCAGAGTGCAGCCAAAGGTATTTTTATAAGGGCTATGGACGCCTAGCTAGTAGTAGAGAAATGCCCAAGCCATCCTTAAAAAATTATTATTATCATCTAAATCTAAATAATGTTTAAGTCATTACATGACTGATGTCTTAAAAATTGAAAGTTAATAGTTTTGAACCCAATGGCAATGGTCAATGAACTTCAAAGCACACACGTAGTATGTTTATCCACAAGATTTAAACTCTATTTCCAAATTATGATATTTCATTAGTTTTGAAAATTAGTATTGATGTAACTAAAAATCATAATGAGATGACTAATTTTTAATCATCTTTGAACAGGGGATTTGGATTCTAACATTTTGCAATGTTCCCCGATAGAGGTCACCATTTGTTGATACTCAACTACCCCCTATTCCTAGAATGGGGACCCTCCTATTTGAATTTTTCAAAATTCCTAAGTGTCAAGTTTGATAAGTCATTTGGTTACATAAGAATTCTGATTTAATACTTCCTATCAATTCCTAGTTAAAAATGCATCTTGCAATATAGATTAACAATTAGAAATACTCAAATTATTTGCAAGTTACTTTGAGGTTTCTCCAAGTTTTCAATAAATTATTAATCATGAATTGATTCAAATGTGCAAACAAGTTCCACCAATAATTTTTAGTCTAGTTCATAAATTAGCATGAACACCTTAAATATTTTCAAGAACTTCATCTAATTAGACTCATATTTTTTGCCAATTATTTACTTATGTAGTCTCATTTTAAAATTCTTTTAATTTACTTATGATGGGTGCTTGAATTTCTCCAAAGTCTAACTTAACTTATCGCATGAATTTATAGGAATTAACTTAAACGTAGTAAGTATGATGCCTCATGGGATGTCAAATTATAGACAAGATTCTAAAAGGAACACTCATTCCATAGCATGCCACTTGTCACCATGGCACTAATCCAAGACATAAATCTTTGCTATCAAAACTTCAACTTGTGTTATTGGTTGAAAGAAAGGCACTTTATGCATGAAACTTGGATTAAAACTAATGATTCCAAAATATACCACATGGCATGATCTAAGACCTCAAGAAGAAATTAGCTATTGAAACTCATCTATGGGTTATGTATCAAGATCATATTTCTTCTGAGCAAGTTTGCTCAAAATCAAGCCTCTACGTGTCCCTACCTATCCCACAGTATATGAGATGATGTCACATATCCCAAGTCCCCCCTAGACTCATGAGAATATTCCATATGAGAGCTTATGGACCATCTAATCCAAATACCATGATACCCTCCTGATAGTGATGTATGTTCCCTTAGACTCATGATATCTCTTCAAGAATGACATGTGGCTCCCTCTAAACCACACTTTTAACATAAAATTATCACCAAAGTTTGAGACTGATCAAGAGTGACACCTATCCAATCAAAGTCAAGATCGCTCATAAGAGAACCACCTATACAAGCAAGGTCTTGAATGATTATGATAGCACCATATGGTAGTCATACTACCAACCAAATTAGAGGGACCTACCTTAGATCTCACCATAAATAAAATAATGCCATGTGGCATTGAGAAAATGAGATATCACACAGAGCTATATCTTGAGAGTTTGTGACCAACCAAGAGAAGCCACATGTCCATATTTCAATTGATTAAATAACTTAATCATATTTAAATCCCTATGAGTGACAATCTAGATCTGATGTGGCATGCCATATATTAAAGGGTGTCAACATTTGTCTTTGAAGCCAAAACCGATGATAAATCAAAGATAAATCAGCACTAAATTTGAATACAAAGGGTGATGAGCTCATCATTTATGCAACATGAACCAGAATTACCATCAACATTGTATTTAACTAAGGCAATCCTCAAAAGGCTACCCAACTCAATCATTTTTACCTACACTTACATTTAAATCCATAAGTATTTTCCCTCTTTGAACTCTATGTTCCAATCCAACCAAGCTCGAATCCTCTTTGAATTATGCTTAGACCGCCATTGTTGGAATTACAAAGTTGTAAAGGATTACAAGAGAGCATTATTTTCTATAAAAGATATCACAAAAATGGCATGATCAAGACCCTCCACCTTCAATAATGGCATTGCCTATGGAAATGATGTTTTTTTTCGTTTTAGTTTGGTAATTCAATAATTATTAAAGATACAACATTTATTCTTGAAGCCATAGATTCAGGAGACATGCACTATAGTAGTGTCTACCACAACATTGAAGGAGATGGGGAGCTTCATGATTTTGAAACCATACCCCATGTTATTCAACTTGCTTTTGATATTCTTATAATCCAAGCTACCAATATTTACAAAGTTGTATCAAAACTAGAGGTCACGCCCTACGCTAACCTAGTCTATGGCATTTTTGGGAACACAAGATGTGAATATTGATTGCTTAATTCTAGGCACTAAGGGATTTCCATTGCTTTCATCATAGGGCCAATTTTTGAAAGATATTATAACCTACCCCTACCATAATTGGACTACAACTAGAGGATCATTAAGAGTTGGTACAAGGTGCACAATCCAAAAAATATCTTAGCTTCATGGGTGATAAACCCAACCAAAGTATTCTTCATGGATGACCAGGGTAATATGCCCATCCACTAATTAAAAAAGGGTGTTAATATTGGCTTTGCACTACTAAATAGAGTATTTAATAATGCCCATATCAGATACATGAACATAAAATCCATCCCACTATTAAAAATAATTTTAGAGGATAAGATTATCCCCTCACTTGTGGATATCATTAGTAGCAATCTAATCACAGCCATGGAAGACACATGTAGGAGTAGGGCTCCATTTTATATGATGATCTACTTGTTAGATGTTATTTGTGTAACTACATAATTAGGACAAAACACATGGACTCTTGAGAGAGATAAAGTGGTGCCCCAGACCTACTCTATGATTCATATACACCACATCTATCACCATATCAAGATAATCATTGAGGTTTTTTATCCTCTTATTTATAGATCAATTACAAAATGTCCTATGCAGAGGATCCCATTAGAGGTTAGACAAGTATTGTGGAGCATTAACAACTACTATCTCTACCTTGATTATTTAATCATTTGATAGAAGGGGTCATGATATCCCCCCTTAGGCTACCAAGGTATATACCTATGAAGTTGGAAGAAGAGTAAATAGCCTATCAAATGGTCCATGAAGTTGATGGCCTCTTTAAGAGGAATAAGAAGAATCCCCCACATAAACCTCCTTAATAGCTGGGAAGAGCCAAGATGAAGTAATGGTATGATGTGATAGTAGTAACAAGGCATAAATATTTATATCTCTTGCCCAAGGATGACTACAAGATGTGGGACCCCCAATCAAGTCATCTCTACACACCTCACCAAGTTCAAATGGGATGTAGCTTTAGAGTATAACCATCAAGATGAAGTACATGACTGGATGTACCTCAATGTACTAAATGATGAAGAGGTCTTAATTAATTCTACAACAAATAATATACTACTTGAAATAAGACTTGACCAGGAAAGGAGGAAAGAAGATATTGCAAGACCTCAACCTCCACCAGCTCATAAAAGCTTGTTTAATGAAAAATATGAGGAGAAGGAAGAAGAGGAAGAAGATGACACTCCTATAATAAGGAATATACCTTGTAGGCCCTCACTTTAGGCTATTCTAAATGGTCAAGATGCTCCTCTGAGATCAGAGCTAAGAGAGCCAAGTGGCCAACCTGGACCATCACAAGTGCTTATAATTGCATGTACATCTATTGAGGAAGTTACCCCAAAAGACTTTGACCAATCAAATATATATGTTAATAATATTTCATTAGAATAAATGAAATTATTAGCTAGGAAGATGATTTAAAAAGTCTATGCAAGATGGAAGTGACCAAAATTTGGGATAAGTGGAGCAGCACCCCCTTTAGTAACCTCCCAAATTCCCTCTATAAGTTTTGTGCCTCTACCTTCATCTCTATCCATTAGCACATTTAAAACTACCCCTATTATTATTTCCCATGTCAAACCCATCTTCACATCCACCACCACTACTTACTTTAGAGGCACCATTCCACCATTCATATCCCATGCCACTACAAACTTTCAACCTCCCTAAGCTCTCAGAGCATTCATACTAGCCAAGTTGAAGGTTCTACTCCTACCCAAGTAGCTCCTTCTAGTACATCCCTCTCCCTTGGATCCATTGCATCCACCAAGACATTAAATCCCATTTCACCATCATTCAGCTAAAATAATTCACCTCACCTTACCCTAGTATTAAAAATTATTAGGCCCCAAACATTGCCCTCATGCATTCTATACATGGGCCCAACTATGACATTGTTTTATCCATTAGGACAATTAGACCCTACTCAATTGTATATCCCTACTTTGGCTTCATCTTCTTCCCAATGACTCCCATTGTAACTACCTCATACTTAATAAACAACCCAAATTTGGGTGAGAGATATGATACAAATAATAAGGTAGGGGAGAACTCAGATGGCCTTTTCAGCACCTTAGATTGGAATGAGATTTGATGCATCCACTGGGACAATGAATAGATTAGTAAGGAGATAGGTAGAATAATCACAGTCAGGTTTAGCTATGATTTATGAAATTGAATTAACTCTCTTCACTCTAACTAAGAAGAGGAAGGCTTTCCCTAGATAATTGTAAGAGTATGAGGAAGATCTTATATCCTCGGTGAAGGCACAAGTTGAATCAACTATTGCCATTACATAGGGAATGCAATAAGAAATAAAGAGGCTGAAAGAACAAACATTGATTGATGTTCCAGAATGCACATTTATTTTATTAATAAATTCTATGATTAATGTACTCAACCTCTACAAGGTCATGAAGAAGAGATAATCAAATGGAATCTAGTAGGCCAAGGTAGTCATAAAGCTCGACCAAAGTCTTGTCTACTATGACACCAAGTTAGAAAACTTGGAAAGAGTAGCAAGGAGTAACAAGTTTCCTAACCTAAAGGTGCTAACTCTTGAAGAAATGATGCCTACATAGACTATCCTCATAAATAAGAATAGAATTTTGAAGACCTGATTTGATCAGCTTAAGGATCCTAACACATCCTTTGAGAAAATTGAGTTTAGAATTACTCACTTGTTAAAGGATGCCATGATCACCAAAGTAACCAAACCTAATGGATACTTCATGGATGAGAAAGAATTCAAAGCATAGATGTAGGTATTTATTGAAAATTTCCAATAAGATGTGGCCAACACCAAGATAGCTACAAAGGTAATTAACATTTTAGTATTTTCTAATCAAAAACTACATAAGGCTGAGGCAATTGAGGAGGCATTAAGGCCCATACTCATGGAGCATGATAGGCTAATCTAGGACATACCTAATTTATTTAAGCCCATGATCCTATATTTTGACCAAATAGACAAATATTATCAAGCATGTGTTGTATTATGGACCTAGGAGGAGAACAAGAGGAAGCAAAAACAACAAAAAAAAAAGTTGGCCAACAACCTCCAGCCCCTTAGGAATATTTTGTAGTCTTTTTGTATTTTCAAATGTAAAATATTCCATTATAATGTGGCAGTTTAAACCACTTGATTGTATTTGGGTGCCATTTATGAGCCCTCTCAAACTTATCTTAGGCATTTTGAGCCTATAAATAGGGGTTTAACCCTCATTTGTAATCAAAAAACAATTGTTTCAAAATTTAATACAAATAGCCAAAGAATTCAAGAGTCTATCTATAGCATTCTTTTGTGTGCTTTTGTGACTTCTAAATTCTCATGATTTAGACATTAATAGTTTCCTTTTATGTAATTTAATTGTTAGATTGGCCATGATCTTAGATCCTTGCATAGAATATTGAGCAAATCTATGTATAAAGAAATGAAATCATAGATAAATTGAAAAGGAGGAAGAAGCCTGTCTTCACACAAAAATATTACAAAATATGGTTGCTTGCATATAATTGCATTAACCTGTCTAATCTTCTAAAAAGGAAAAGTGGGGTACATATAGAGAAAATTAGGGAAACATGAGGAAGCCTCTAATTTTCTAATTAAATAATTATAATAAAATATAATTAGCCTATGTGACCCTTTTATAACTAACTTAAGGAAGCTTAATTGACATAGAATGGCCATAAGGCCATGTAGGCAAAATCCAATGGGATAAAGCACTACACTAACACCACCCTTAAGCGTATCTTAGGTGAGATGAGAATTGGATCCTGGCATTGAAATCCTAATGAGGTACCCAAGTACATAGTGAAGAACCTCCATAGGAGGAAGAAGAAGGTGGAGCAACCCTAACCCCAATGAGAGCCTGTAGATGAAAAAATTTACTCTTTATGGAGGGCTTGGTCAGAATATCTACAATTTTCTCTGATGTTGGACAATACCAAAGATCAATGACTTACTCATTGATAATCTCCTTAATGAAGTGTATGTGAATCTCTGTGTTTGGTCCTTTGATGGAGAACCAAATTCTTACAAATCTAGATAGTACTTTGGTTGTCATATTAGATGATTTTTGGCTTATGAAACTAGATACCAAACTTAGTGAAAATCCCCTAAAGCCAGATTACCTCAATAGTGGCATTGATAGCCCTTATGTATTCTGCCTCTATAGATGATAAAGTAATTGAATGTTGCTTCTTTCTTGACCAACTTATTAAACCCAAACCAAGTGAGAAACTATATCCTAAAGTGTAATTTTGACTTTGAATATCTCTAACCCAATTTGAATCTATGTATCCAATTAAATCAACCTTTGTTCATGCTCTATAGTGTATCCCATAATTATGCAAACCCTAAATGTAGTGAAAAATTTGCTTAGTTTCTTTCCAATGCAATTCATGTGGCTCCTACATAAACCAAGAGACCATGACAACTTCATAAGATATGTCAAGTTTAGTGTGTGAGAGATAGATAAGACTGCCCACAAGTTATCGATATAGAGTTGCATCAACCAATGGTGTAGGACAATTAGCCTCAAGATTCACACCAAAAAAGAAGGGAGTAGGAGTTGGATTATAATCAGTCATGTTAAACCTCACAAGAAAATCAAGATAATACTTGGATTATGATAAATTTATCTTGGAATCTAATTAAATGATTTTAATCTTGAGAAAGTAATGTAGTAATCTCATGTTTGTCATTGAAAATATGTTAGAAAGTGCAAGTTTCACTGCTAATATGGATGATCATACACTCCTTATAATCAATAAGTTATCCACATAGAGAACCAAGATTAATAGAGAATCATCTTATCACAAGATGTAGATATTTAGATCTAAGTGACATCTGGTGAACCTGACTATGAGGAGAAAGGAGTCCATCTTGGCATACCATGCTCGAGGGGCTTGTTTGAGTCCATAGATATATTTTTTGAGTCTACAGACCAAGGAGGAATCTTCCACAAAGCCTTATGATTTCTCCATGTAGATCTTCTCTTTGAGGTCACCATGTAGAAAATCACTCTTCACATCCATTTGGTAAACATCTCACCAATGTGTAGCTGTGATGGCTAAAGTGAGTCTAATAGATGTCATTTTGGCTACATGAGCAAATGTCTTAGTGTAGTCTATGCCAGACACCTAAAAAAACCTCTTTAAAACTAGATGAGCTTTGTACTTATTAACAAACCCATCTACACCATACTTAGTTCGATAAACCCATTTGTAATGGAGCAATTTTCTTCCTTTAGGAAGAGGGACCAAGTCCCATGTTTTGTTCTTGATTAGGGAACTAAACTCCTTCTATATAGTAGAATCCCATTCTAGAATGCTAGATGCCTCATGAGAGGTTTATAGATTTAAGGCAATGGCCAAGTAGGCATGTGAAGTCCCTTGAAATTGTGAATGTGTCTGCCTTATATTTGATGGATTTCTAACCCATTTCCCATCACTTTTAAGTGTTTGTCTAGCCCAAGTGGGACTAGAATTGTATGACATTGGAAAATCAAGAGGTGATTCATCATCATCTAAAGAGTGAGTGTGAGATGGAGAAGGATAATCCTCATCACTACTCTCATCATTTGAACTTGAAGAAGAAAAAGAGTTATCCTGATCATCAAAAGGATTTTAGTGGATCTAAGTCACTGTCTGAGGTAGAATCAATGTCCAGTGAGACTTTTGAAGAGTCTAGAGTGCCAGTAGTGAGTTCATGTGGACCCTCACAAAACTTGACACTTCTTTCAATGAATAACTCATGAGTTTTAATATTTAAGATCCTTTATCCCTTATTACCCTCTGCATATTCCAAAAAGATACTTGACTGACTCTGAGGGTCCATTGCCTTGCATTTCTTCTTAGGAATACAGGTCATTTCTAGTGATCCAAACACTCAAAATTGATCCACTATAGGCTTGTGACCATCCCAAGCTTCAAAAGAGTGATTCATTTTAATTATTTATGTGGAATATGGTTTTAAATATAGCATGCATAGTTGATTTCTTTGGCCCAAAACTAAGGAGCAAGACATTTTGATTAAAACATGTAGTTGTTCATTTCCTTCAAGGTACGGTTCTTACATTTAGCCACACCATTCTACTAAGGATGATATAGAATTGTGTGTTGCATCTGAATCTCCTCTAATATGTAAAATATAGCATGCATAGTTAATTACTTTGGCCCAAAACTAAGGAGCAAGAGATTTTGATGAAAACATGTAGTTGTCCATTTCCTTCAAGGTACGGTTCTTACATTTAGCCACACCATTATAATAAGGACTATATGGAATTATTTGTTGCATTTGAATCTCCTCTAATATGCAAAATTACTCAAACCTATTATTGACGGAATCCCCACCATTATCAGTCCTTAAGATTTTGATGGAATGATCTGACTACTTCTCCACAAGTGCCTTTTAGTCCTTGAAGTCCTTAAAGTGATCAAAGACCTCAAACTTATTTTTGAGAAAAAACACCCAAGTATACCTTGAAAAGTCATCAATGAATATGAGCATGTATGTAGTCATGTTGACTGAAGGTTTTGTAAATGGACCTGCTATGTCACTGTGGATAATTTTTAGCTTCTATTCAGCTCCCCTTGCTTTGCCCTTATCATATTTATCTTATGGATGCTTGCCAAGAATGTATCCATTGCATATGCCATCCAAGAATTTTACTTTAGGCAACCCTGAAACCATGTCTTGATGATTGAGTTTCTCCATGTAATGGTAGTTTAAATGGCCAAACCGTTCATGCCATAGTTTGTTTACTCTATTTGCATGAGTAAGTATTGTAGTTGAGGTCTGATCTAGGGGAATTATGAGAAGGTAAACACCCGAGACTGATGATTTGCCTTATTATAAGCCATTTTGGTGTCATTGTGTAGCTCCTTGATAATCATTGATTCAGGTGTGAACTCAACTCGCTTCCTTGTACCTATATGAGTGATTTGGTATATCGATAGAAGATTGGTGGATAGTGAAGGAACACATAGATCATCATTAAAGATCCCATCACTTACTTCAATTGATCCTTTACCACTAACTTATACTAAAGTGTCAAGACCCATGAGAATTGAAGGCACAAAACATGGCTCTATTTTTTAAAATAGATCCTCTAAGGAGGCTATGTGATAGGAAGCACCTGAGTCAATAACTCAATTTGAAGGTTGAGAAGCTACTATAACAAGTGTCTTTCCCTTGTCTTTACCCTTTTTTTGTCTTTAAACTTTATATAATATTATGTGGACAAGTTCTGAGTTGAGGATTCAGGGACACTAATGTTATTCTTCTCAAGCATCTTAGTTAAGGTGTCAATCTTATTTTTCATGCACTGAGATTCATCATGCCCAAGTTTTTTGTAAAAGTTGCATTTGAGTTTCTCCTTATTAGGTTTATTGATTAATAAAGACTCATTTGATGATGCCTTAGGCTTGGCATCTGATTTATTATTCTTTTTATGCTCATGATCTGGTTTATATTGTTTCTTTTCATGTTTACCACTGCTAGAAGGCTTCTTCTTGTCCTAATTTATAATCAAGACATGCGATTTTGAAGACTTCAGTGCACCCATTTGAACCAAATTATCTTGTTCTAGATTTAGATCAACAACAAACTCATCAAATGATGGCATTTTCCAAGTGGATCCAAGTGCATGTTTGGTAGGATGAAATATAGATACAAAAACTTAATAGTCATGACCCAGCTTTGTAAGCATGGATAGAATCAACTGGTCATCTATTTTATCAATGCCACATTGTTTTAGTTATAGTCTCAATGATTTGAACTTTGTAAATAAGTATTGTAGGGTGTCATAGTCACCTATGCTCAATGTGATGAGCTCATTCTCTAGCTCATGACCCCTCATGATGTCTTGCACTTCAAAAATCTTGTCTAAGATGGTCCAAACTTTGTTGGGAGTTTTTTTAGATTCAATATGAAATAGGAGGTTGGGAGACATTGACAGTCATAAGACCCTATTAGCCTCATCACAACTATTCTACCACTTAGCCTTTTCTACAATTGTAGATAGCTTAGTTTCCTCACCCATAGTGATCTGATAGAGTCCTTTACCTCTCAAGGCAAGTTGCATTTTAGACTTTCATTTGAGATAGTTAAATGGTATGAGTGGTTCAATGTTTAGATCCATTAGTGTAGATTATATTGAAATAATTTGTAGAATTGAAATGAAATAAAAGAATACATTACACATAGTACAAGTACCCCCTTAAACTATCAATAAGACCCCCCCCCTTAAGTTATAATGCAACACATACTCAATATTAAACATCGAGCACCACCAAGAATATGTCTATGAGTAATTAGTGTGAGAGAGTATGAGATGGACATCGGGCACAACTGATAATGCATCCAAGAAGAAAGGTACAAAAAGTTTGAAGTGAGTTTTAAGCCATTATACCATGAAGAAAATGGATTTTACAAAAGGTCTAAAATAATATCACTAATGTGTAGATCTTGAAAAAATATGCACTTTGAAAAAAATATCACCCAAAAAGAAGATACGGATTGAAAGTTATGGCACTTACAAGTTCTTACTCCACATATTCTTGGACCCTTTCCAAAAAAGTAAAGTTTTTTTACAAGTTCTTACTTAGCACTTGTGATTTTTTCTTAGAAAAGATAGAAATTGAAAAAAACTCAAGTAATGCTACCCCACAAACCTGAGTAGTAAAGACCCTCCAAAATTTTAAGTCGGTCCACAAAGAGTAATTTGAGTTTCTTGAATTACTTTACTTGAGAAGTAATTTCCTTTTGAAGTAACGACCCTTCAAAAACTTGATTTAGTCTTTCCAGTGTAATCTGAGTTTCCAGACTACTTTACTTGAGAAGTAATCAGCCTTTGAGAACTCGAGTAGTGTTCTTTTAAAACCTCAGATTGGTCTACAAAGAGTAATTTGGGTTTTTGGACTACTTGACTCTAGAAGTAGTTAGCTTTTGATAATCTAAGTAGAGTTGTTCCAGAACCCTAGATTGGTCTATGAAGAGTAATTCAAGTTTTTTGGACTACTTTACTCGATAAGTAAATGCCCTTCACAAACTTGAGTAAAGTAATTCCTCAAACCCAAGTTGGTCTAAGAGAAAGTAATCTAGGTTTTAAAACCTTGATTACTTAAATTCTTAGATTATAAATAAAGCAAATTCTAAACTCTGATTTGGTCTGCAAGCAAGTAATTAGACTTATCAAACAACTTAACTTTAAAAAAGGGAAGTTACTCACCATTGGAAGTTCAAGTTGGTCTGCTAGCTAAGTGATATCCCTTCAAAAGTCTAGATTGGTAAGTGGACTCTCCAAAGCATGCAACTTTAAGTTGATCAAATGTTAATTTGAAGTAATGACCTCTTACAAATCTAAGTAGCACAGAGGTTTGATGGCATGCAAATCAAGGTAATCTAAAAACATACAAAATACTTTTGCTATGAAAATTTTGAAAAAGACCCATTTGAGATTTTAACCCAAGGAAGAAAACCTAGAAGGCATTTTTACACAATAAAACAAGAAGTACAATTTTTTGCTAAAAATAAAAAAATGGGATCTTTAGATGCCAAAAAATGAGGAAATTTTGACTATTCTAAAACTAGGTCAAGTTTATAGTTAATCCTAAGGTTTTGGCACCTTCTAAAATAATGGTGTAGTCAGTTTTGAGATCTGAAGCTCCATTAGAAAGCTTTACATGAATTCTCCAAAGGATCCCACCAAACCCTTCTTTTTTACTAGAATAGCAAATTTAGCAAGATTTCACCATAAAGATTGCTGTAATACTGACAAAAATAGCTCTGATACCATGTCAAATTAGCAACAATCTTGGATTCTTTCACATAATATTGAGCAAATCTATGTATAAAACAATGAAATCATAGATAAATTGTAAATGAGGAAAAAGCTTGTCTTCACAAGGCAATATTTCAAAATATGGTTGCTTGCATATAATCGTATTAACCTATCTAACCTTTCAAAAAGGAAAAGTGAGGTACATATAGATAAAATTAGGGAAACATGAGGAAGCCTCTAATTTTCTAATTAAATAATTACATTAAAATATAATTAGCCTATGTGACTCTTTTATAACTAACCTAAGGAAGCTTAATTGACATAGAATGGCCATAAGGTTATGTAGGCAAAACCCAATGGGAAAAATCACTACACTAACACTAATTTGGCAATTACATTTCATATATGCATCTGTTAGTTTGATCTTAACATTAGGCTGACTAGTTTGGTATTATACTTACTCTGTTTCTGTCATTAACAACTAAATGTGTTGTGTAATTTACTACAAGTGAGTTATCTCTATGCAATGTATGTTGTTAAATATATGCATTTTCCTTCCTCAAAATCTTTAAATGCATTTATTCATATTTGAGCATTATGTTAGGGTTGGTAGATGTTAGTTCCATGTGATTTTATTTACAAGTTAGCATAATCGATATCTTCTATCCTCTTAAGCACAACTTCATTTTTTCCCTACCCTACTCTCTCTCTCTCTTAGATATACCCATGAATCACCTTAGCTTAAAACAAGTTATATATACCCATTGTTTATTTGTATTTTAGGTATTAATTTTTAAACATCAATATAATTCATAAATATTGGCAAGAAATTGTGTCACTGCATATACATATGATGTCCTAATAGCAGGTTCTACTTGTAGACTTTTGAAGTGGTGATCACATATCTATTATTTGTGTTATTCCAAGTAATAGTTGTATAAAAAACTCAATACCTAAGTCATTCCATGAATTTAAACTGATTTTCACCATTTCCCTTTATTCCTTAGTGACATAGAAAGCACTAAAAGTGCATCAATAAGATGAGGTTTTTTTTGGTGCTAGAAGGAGGGCATGTGCAACTATTTTCATGAATCTTGTTTAAATTTTAATCTTATTCATTATACACTTGTTTAATTGCTTCAAAGTAGATGAATATTTTTGAATAACACTAAGTATTTACATAAATCTTTGCATTCTGTGAAATATTTCATTAGAATTAGTGTTTATTTATGCAAAGTTGGTAAAATAATATAGATCTTTGCTTAAATTCATGGACAGATAGGTGAAATACCTTGTTATTTACATATATTATAATTTATTTTGATCATATTTTCAAATTTATTATAAGTCAGTTAAATAATCTGGATATTTTCACAAAGGTCATTCTCTAAGATGTTGCTTATACTGGATCTAGATGTTTAAGGTATTAAATGCTTTATTTCATGTGGATTTAAGTGAATCTTTGCATTAATCTATATTGGATCTAGATAAAATTATCATATCATTGAATAATGCATATAATTTCTCTAACATATTGATTTGACATCAATATTTGAAGGTTTTACATTAGAACTAACAAGTATTTGTGTAGGTTTTGAAAATTTTGAGGTTTTTGAGCTTAGATATTTAAAGAGTAGGGCAAAGATACTTAATTTAGTCTTGTATATGTTGAATAAGTTTTATTTGTGACATTTAGCAATTATGGAGGCTATATTTGTATTTCATTTTGTCTTAGCACCCATTTCACATCTTATAGTTGCCTAGGATTTGAACTAGGTCTCGATCTGAGCCTAGAATCCCTCTAACCTCTCTAAAAACCCATAGGAAAGTGAGAACAGATAAAGGTATATGTATAAAATCCATAACTCAACCCAATTCTCCATCAAACCAAAATTTACAACCCCTTGTGATAGTCATGGCATGATTGGTCAGCTCACCCATCAACATCCCTAGAGTTGTGCATGATTTACCTAGAAATCCAAAGAAGTATATGCCTCTCTTTACCCCCTGGTAGGGTGATGGTTGAGGAACATATCAAGTCCTTCAAATAATATTTTAGGTTTCTTAACATCATTCATGAGGATGTGTCTTGTCACCTATTTCTTTACACATTTTTAGACACTGCATATGATTGGTTCCTTAACATACCCAAAAATTCCATCACAAGATGGAATCAATTTAATGACACCTTTATCATCTAGATCGACAGGGTGGTTATCTTAGGAATCATGTACCAATAGTTTGCCACCTTGAAGAGAGACCTAAAGGAACTGATAAGGACATTTAATGCTAAATTTTAAAATATGTACACCCTGACATCCCCATTATATAAGCTTATAGATGAATTAGCTTTGGAGATATACAAGAACATTTTGGATCCTATGACAACCATTTTTCTAAAGAAAGCCATGGGTATTAACACATTGCCTTTAGCCTATGTTGAGGTTATACATATCGATAACTAGATATACCTACAAGGACACCCTACCTTTGTTTTTCCCAACTTTGATCCAACCATGCCTACTCTAAACATCATCCCTAACATGAATCAAAACTAGCTTATTTTGAACCAATTACCAGTGATTAACCAATTAACTCTGAATCATGCTACACCTATCCAACAACTTGGATTATTCAACCAAGTAAGTGCTAAGGCACACCTCTAGAATAATCAAGCCATGGTGCCTATAAACAACACTAATGTCTAAGCTACCACTCAGAATAAGAACCTAAAACCTCCAAAGGGAGAGTTAGACTCAATCCAAAGAACTATTCAAAAGCTTGTCAATGATTTCTTGGATCTTAAGAAGTAGATGGGAAATATTGCTAAGAACTTCAATAAAAACTATAATTTCCAAAGGTATAATCAACCTTTCAGTAGATATAATAATAATAGTGAGTCTCCTTTGAGTAAATTGCCTAAAATCAACATTTGTGAAATGGCCTTACCTAATTGGTGTTGAGTGCATAGTACTACTAGACATGGGGAACTAGATTATGTTGAGTTTTGCCATGCATTTGAAGCCATCTAGAAACAAATAAAGAGATCTAACATGATTCCCAATTATCAAATCAATGTTAAAGGCTCTAATAACTCTAGTGATGCCCCTAGATCACCTAAATCAATCTTCATGGTTGAGACTTATGACTTTTCGAACCAAGATGAGAATGAACCCAAAGACAATGTCAAAGAGTTACATGTTTTCCAATAATTATAGAAAAGAAAATACACCTTAAGAAGCAAAGGCTAGAACCCACCTTTGACAACTTCCACTCCACCTAATAAGCTAGACACACCCCCTGATAGTAGGACAAACAATAATCCTCCACACCCCAAAGGTAAGGAGAGTTAACCATCAACTGAAACCCCCTGCATAAAACCAAAAGGTGGATACAACATGGTAGAATACATGAAGAAAATTAAGATGAATATAATATTGCACGAGCTCACATATATTACCGAATAACATGATTTGCTATTGAAATCCTTGAATGAAAATCCTAGCTTCAACAAGTCTAAACAATCTCATGCTAATGTGGTGATGAACAAGAGTAAGCATGAGGTTCCACCATTCTTATTAACTATTATAATTTTTGGTAAGAATATCCATAATTACATACTTGATTCTAGTGCCTCCACTAATATTATGCCTCTAGGAATTTATGAAAAGTTAGGGTTGAACCTAGTCAAATCTGAGAAGGTAGTAGTATAATTAGACAAGTCAAGGGTAAAGGTAATTGGTGAATTTTTGAATATCTACATGCAACTAACACAATATCTTCAAATATAAGATTTCATCGACATTTAGGTCATTGACATACCTAAATCTTATGGGTTATTACTTAGTCATTACTGGAATAAATCCTTAAATGGATACATGTCCATGGATTATTCTCACATGTGGATACCTTGGTGAAGGATCCTAAATTAGATCAAGGTTGATCATGATCCCAAGATAAAAGATATGATTAAAAAATAAACTACCAAGAATGAGAACGTAAACTACCAGTCCTCTGATTTGGGTGTTTATACCTTGGAGACTACTAACATGGTTGTAGGTGATGGTGTGAAGGAAGAAAACAAAGGCCCTTGGACATTTTACTTTGATGATACATGATCTAAACAAGGCTCTGGTATTATAATCATCAGAATAAATCTTGAAGGAAAAATGTATATTTCTTCTTATAGATTACATTTCTCTTGCACTAAGAACTTAGTATAATATGAAGCTCTCATTTTAGGACTTCAAATTGTGATTAAACATAAGGCTTAAGAGCTATTAGTTTATGGTTATTTTGAACTAGTTATTATTCAAATCATAAGTATGTATTAGTTCAAACTTTCCTATTTAAGGAATTATAAATTTAGAGTGTTGAACTTAATCAAGTAATTTGACTCATTCAATATTATTTCACTATCCAGGAAATAGAACCAATTGGTAGATGCTCTAGCTTCAACATCAACTAGCTTGTTCCACTAAACGCCATGAACCTATAAGAATTCATTGTGGATATCATCTCATACTCTTCCATGTTAGATAACATCAATCACTTCCAAGTCTTTGATGATGACCAGTAGATAATCAACTTCCTATGCAATATTAGCATATTTGAGTATCATATCGTGGATGAGCAAGATGAGAATTCTAGGGAAGATGCAAAAGACAATAAAGATGGATTTATACAGCTTAAAGAGAGTAGAATTCTTAAAGGCATGATCTCCTTGGAGAGAATCTTTGACCTAGACAAGTAATGAACTAAAAAATAATCCCAAAGTAAGTGGGAAAGACTATAGGCAAATTAACTTAGGAGATCTTAGAAATGAAAAAATTGTCAATAGTGGTCTTGTTTGCACTAATCAAGAATTGAATAAGGTAACTTCCCTCTTGACCAAGTTCAAGGATGTTATTTCATGGTCATATGATGACCTCAATATCTTTGACACTAGTGTGATTACTCACACTATCCCAGTGAAGGAACCCTGCAAGCCTTTCAGGCAGAGACAAAGACCAGTAAATCCAATGTTATAACCATTTATTTATAAATAAATAAAGAATTTACTTGATCCAAGGATAATTTTCCCTATAAGGCACTTGACATGGGTAGCCAATCTTGTGCCAATTTGGAATGAAAATAGAGATATCACACGTCATGTTGATTTTCAAAACATGAACAGATCTTCCAAGAAGGATAATTATCCTTTGCCATCCTTAGATGAAGTTATACAGTTGGTAAATGGCTCTAGAATGATATCATTCTTGTATGGATTCTCAAGCTATAACCAGGTCTTGGTGAACAAAAATTATAGAATGAAGACTACCTTTACAACCAAGTGGGGAATGTTTGCTTACAAATGAATGTCATTCAAACTCATCAATGTAGGGGAAAATTTCTAGTGACAGATGGACCATGATTTCCATGGATTAATTGGTAAGTGTATTATCATTTACATGGATGATCTAACTATGTTTTCTAAGAATAGGGGAGATCATATGATGCATTTAGAGTAAGTATTGGAAAGGTGTAGAAGGTATGGCATCTCTTTAAACCCAAAGAAAAATATCTTTTGTGTGACTAAAGGTAAGTTTCTAGGATACGTGATCACTCAAGAAGGTATGACTATAGACCCCCATAAGATCAATGCAATTTTGAAAGTAGAAGTTCCAAATAGAAAAAAAGATTTAAACTCTTTCTTTGGCAAAATTTATTTTGTAAGAAAGTTTTTTTTTTGGTTGTGCAAAAATAATGTCACTCAATTCCATGATAAAGAAGTATGCAAAGATATAATGGAATCCTCAAATGAATCAGGATTTCCAAGATATCAAGGATTCTATCGTTCAATCCCCTATCTCTATAAGTCCTAATTTTAGTAAAGATTTATATCTATACTCTTTTTCTTCTGATCATACCATTGTTATTATCTTAACATGGAAGGAAGATAAAAAGGAGTACCCCATATCCTTTATGAGCACCAACTTGAGAAATTTAGTTCTAAATTATCCTATCCTAGACAAGCAAGCTTATGCACTTTTACAAGTTGCAAATAAATTTAGACACTACATCTTACAAAATAAGACCTATGTCATAGTTTCTAATCCAGATGTCAAGCTGATGCTAGGATAGAATAAACTTAGGGAAATAAGAGGGAGGTGGATGACCAATCTTCAATAATATGACTTAGAAATTAAATTTGCTAAATTAGTAAGGGGGTAAGGTCTTATCCAACCCATTGTAAACATTGATTCTCATATTCATGTTTTGTAGGTAGAATAAAATGAACTACCTAGTGGACACTAGTACAAGGACATCATCCATTACTTACTACATGGAGAGTTCCCTACACACCTAAAAAGAGAAAAAAAGAGAGCACTCAATGATCAAAAGAGGAGTCCTCTATAGAAATAACTATGAATAATCTACTTAAATTGTGTCTCCAGAGATGAGTCCACCAAAATCATGGATAGTTTCCATGATAAGTTGGGAAGTGGTCACCCTTCAGGGCACACCACTGTACATAATATATTGAGGGCTAGCTATTATTATCCAACCATATTCAAAGATGCACATGCCCATATGTGAGCTTGTCACAAATGTCAAGTATTCGATCAAAGAGAAGTAAAGGTAGCCATGCATTTACATCTTGTTATTGAGGTAAAACCATTTTCACAATGGGGCATAGACTTTATGGGAGTTATCAATATATACTCTTCGGTAGACACAAGTTTTTACTCATAACCATAGACTATTGCACAAGGTGGACTAAAGTGGTAGCCACCAAGAATAGAAAAACAATAAACATCATCAATTTTTTAGAATAAAACACTATTACTCATTTTGGGATACCTTTGTCCTTAGTGTGTGATAATATCATGGCCTTTTCATTAGCTAAATTCAATGAATGGGCCTATGATAACTAGATAGTCATCAAGTCTACATCCAACTACTACCCTCAGGGTAATGGATTTGTAGAGTCAGTCAACAAGAACTTGATCAATGTTATCAAGAAATCCATGGAAAATAATCTAAGAGAATGATATTCCTTATTGAAATTTTCCCTATGCGTAGGTAGGACTAAATACAAGCAGGCACTCAAAGTATCCCCATTCTTGCTAGTTTATGGGCAAAACCTATATTTCCCATTATGTTGAAGCTTCCCACATATGAATTCATGGTTGAATATATGGAGGAGGATGAAAGAGTACAGTCTAAAATCGTAAATATCATTCAGATGGAAGATGCTAGAGATGAAGCATTTCAAAACTTTATCAAGCATCAAGATGTTGTGAAAAGATGGTTTGACAAGCAATCCAAAGTCAAAGTATTTTAAATCTTAGATCTAGTCTTGTTATGGGATAAGGCTTATGAGAAAAAAGGATAACATGATAAGTTTTATCCCCTCTGGATCGAACCCTATCAAGTAGTAGAGATACTTAGAACAAATACATTTAATCTCAAAGATCTAAAAGGGAACAACCTAACCCTACCTGTCAATGGTCAATACATGAAACATTACTTTTCTATTGCTCTATCCCAAATTCCATAATGAGAGTAAGCTTGTTTAGATTTAGAGTAGGTAGGATCAGTATAGTTTCCATTTTTATTTTGTTTTCCTCTTGCTTTCTTGGTTTGCTTTCTTGTTGTTTTATTCCCTGCTTTATTCTTCTTTGCTTTTTGTTTCCTTTTGTTTTCTATTATGTGTTGTAGTGTAGTAATAAGTCCTCTAGATAAAGATTCTTTTGGATCAATTTGTGATCACTTGATCCTAAAAGGGAAGAAGGGATTGTGTATTTTTCAATGTTGGTAGTCCAAGGTTGGGAAACCTCTAGCATTGTTCCAATTTAGAAAAATTGGGTGGGGTTAATTAGAAATTGGCTTTCTTATGAAGATTTCAAGTTATTTTGATGTTAAAATATAGTTTAGATAACTGAGCATTTACTTGAACAAGAGTTTAAACCTATGTATACCACCATAGTAACACCTAAATTCACTAAATGAATTTCCTTAGTAGAACTCATTATCTGAGAGTGAATAATGTTCAGTTATGCCTTGATACAATCATTACACCTAGCTAATTCTTGTTCTTAACCATTATAGTTTATGAACATAGGTATTTTATATATATATATGATACACCAATGAAGTGAAATCATAAACTACTTCATATTCCATAAATAGTGATTTAGGAAATCTCTATTGGGGTAATGGATGCACAGCTGGTAGTAGAGCAAGGCCTGAAGTAGAGCCAAAGGTATTTCTATTGGGACTATGGATTCCTGGTTGGTATCAAAGCAATGCCCAATCCATCCTTAACTTAACAAAGCATTATTGTCATCTAAATCTAAAAAATTCTTAATTCATAACATGACTAATATATTGAAACTTGAAAGTTAATAGTTTTGAACCCAATGGTAATGGTCAAAGAACTTCAAAACACACACATAGTATGTTTATCCATAAGATTTAAACTCTATTCCAGCTTATGAGCTTTCATTAGTTCTAAAAATTAGTTTTGATGTAGCTAAAAATCATAATGAGATGACTAATTTCTTATTCAAATTTTAATAGGGAATCTGGATTCTAACATTTTGCAATGCTCCCCTGCAGAGGTTGTCATTTATTGATACTCAACGACCCCCTATTCCTAGAATGGGGACCCTACTATTTGAATTTTTTCAAAATGCTTAAGTGTCAAGTTTGATAATTCATTTGGCTATATAAGAAGTCTAATTTAATACTTCCTATCAATTCTTGGTTAAAAATTCATCATGCATATAGATTAGCAATTAAAAATACTCAGATTATTTTTAAGTTTATTTGAGTTTTCTCTAAGTTTTCAATAAATTATGAACCATGAATTGATTCAAATGTGCAGATAAGTTCCACCAAGAATATTCAGTCTAGTTCCCAAATTGGCATGAACACCTTAAAGCTTCATGAGATCTTCATCTAATTAGACTCATATTTTATTTCAAGCATTTACTTAGTTAGTCTCACTTTAAACTTATTTTAATTTTCCTATGATGGGTGCTTGAATGTCTCCAAAGTTTAGTTTAACTTCTCACATGACTTTGTAAGATGTCAACATAAACATAGAAATTATGATGCCTCATGGGATGTCAAATTATAGATTGGATTCTAAAAGGAGCACTCATTTTATAGCATGTCACTTATCACCATGACACTAATTTGAGACATAAATATTTGTTGTCAAAACTTCAACTCACACCATTGGTTGAAATAAAGGTGCTCTACACATGACACTTGGAGAAAATCTATCAGTTTTAAAAGATACCACGTGGTATGATCCCAAGAGATTACAAATTAACTAGCCATTAGAACTTAAATCCATGGGCTACATGTCAAGATAATGTTTCTTTTGAGCAAGTTCATTTAAAATTGAGCCTCCACATGTCCCTACCTATCTTGCAATTTGTGAGATGATGTCATGTATCCCAAGCATAACCCAAGCAACCTTTCAAAGTGACATGTGTCTCCTTCATACTAATTTTGAGACTAACGTGTGTCAACATTATGTCACATCTGACCCAAAGCTTGTCAGACCCTTCTGATAGGGATGCAAGTTCCCCTTGGACTGGTAAGAAAATGCCATGTGAGAGCTTCTGGACCATCCAATGCAAAACCTATAAGACCCTCCCAAGAGTGATACTTGGTCCCCCTAGACTCATGAGAGCCCTCCAAGAATGACACATGGCTCCCTCTGAGCCACATTTTTAACATATAATTTTCACCAAAGGCTAAGACCAATCAAAAAGTAACACATGTCCAAGCAAATCCAAGATTGCTCATGAGAGATCCACCTATCCAAGCAAGGTCCTGATTGCTTTTGAGAGTGCCACATTCTACTCACATAGGTAACCAAATTAGAGGGCCTCACCCTAGATCTTACCATGAATAAAATAATACCATGTGGCATTGAGTAAATGAGTTATCACATAGAGTCATATCCCAAGAGTCCACAACCAACTATGAGAAGCCATGTGTCCATATTTTAGTTGACTAAACAAATTAATCATATTTAAAGCCCTGTAAATGACTAGTGAGATCTGATGTGGCATACCACATATCAAAGGGTGGAAACATTTAGATTTGAATATAAAATTGACCACAAACCAAAGATAAATCATCATTAAATTTGAATGAAAAGGGTGATGAGGTCACCATTAATGTAACATGAACCAAATTTGCCATTAACACTACATTTAAACAAGGCAATCTTCAAAAGGCTACCTGACTCAATCACTTCTACCTACACTTACATTCAAATCCCTAAGTATTTTCCCTCTTTTCTCTTTGCATTCCAAGCCAACCAAGCTTGAATCCTCCATAAATTATGACTAGACCATCATTTTTGGAGCTATAAAGTTTCAAAGGATCACAAGAAGGTTTCAATTATAACCAAAGATATCATAGAAATGGCACAGATAGGACCCTTCACCTTTGATAAGGGCATTACCTATAGGAATGATGATTTTTTATTTTAATTTGGCAATGTGTTTATTTTTAAAGATACATCATTTATTCTCAAAGACATAGATTTAGGAGATAGGCACAATAGTAGTGTCTACCACAACATTGAAGGAGTCAGGGAGCCTGATGATTCTAAAACCATGCCCCACATTATTCAACTTGCTTCTGATATTCTTGTAATCTAAGCTACCAATCTTCACAAAGTTGTAGCAAAACCAGAGGTCATGCCCTATGCTAACCTGGTCTATGGCATCTTTGGGAACACAATATGTGTATATGGATTGCTTAAGTCCATGCACTAAGGGATTCCTATTACCTTCATCATAGGTCTAAGTTTTGAAAGGTATTATGACCTACCCCTGCCATAGTTAGAGTATAACCAAAGTGTTATTAAGAACTGGTACAAGGTGCACAAGCTATAAACTATCTTAACTTCATGGGTGATGAACCCAACCAAAGTGGTCTTCATGGATGACCAAGGGAATATACCCATTCACCAATTCAGAAAGGGGTTCAATATTGGATTCACACTATTGAATAGAGTATTTAGTGATGTCCATATCAAATACATGGAAATAAGGGCCATCCCACTATTGTAAATAATTTTAGATGATAATATGATCCCCTCACTTGGGGATATCATTCATAGTAATCTAATCACAACCATAAAAGATAAATGTAAGAACAAGGCTCCATTTTATATGATGAGCTACCTATTAGATGTTATTTATACAACTACACAATTAGGACAAAATACATAGACTCCTGGGAGAGTTGAAGTGGTACCCTAGACTTACTCTATAATGCATATCCATTGCTTCTAGCACCATATCAAGATAATCACTGAGGATTTTTATCCTCCCATTTATAAATCAATTATAGAGTATCCTCTATAAAGGATCCCATTATAGTTTAACAAGTGTTGAGGAGCATTGGTAACTACTAGATTTACCCTAATTGTTCAGTCATTTAAATACAATGGATCATGATATCCCCACTTAGGCAACCAAGGTACATACTATGAATTTGCTAGAAGAGGAAATATCCTACCAAATCATTGATGGACTTGATGGCCTCTTCAAGAGGAAGAAGAAGACTCCCCCACACAAATATCCTTACCAGCTAGGAAGAGCCAAGATGAAGCAATGGTAAGATGCGAAAGTAGCAGCAAGGCATAGATATTCCTATCTCTTGCCCAAGGATGACTATAGGATGTGGGACCCAAATCAAGTCATCTCTACACACCTCACTAAGTTTAAAAGGGATGTAGATTTATAGTATAAGCATCAAGACAAGGTATATGACTAGATGTACCTCAATCCACTAAATGATGAGGAGGTATTGAGGAATTATATAAGAAAGAACATACCACTTGAAATGAGACTTGACCAGGAGAGGAGGAAATAATATATTATAAGACCTCATCCCCTGCCATCTCATGGAATCTGATGCATTGCCATCATGGTTCTTAACTGATGAAATTTTTAGAATCATTGTGTATGACTAGCCCTTCTGCAACAGCCTCGATTGTTCTTGTTGCAAAATCCACACCAATGGTAGATTTGGAATTCAAACAAAATTCATTTCAACTAAATCTCGAATATTGATCATAGTTCCTTGACCAGGCCCAGTAGAGACCGCCACTTCTACTGCAAGTGACTTCTTGCTAACTATATGGTATACTTCTATTAAAATTGACTGAAAGGCTTTCTCAACATTTGTAGATTATAGTACAGAGGTTTCTCTCAAGATTGTATTAGCTACCTATGAATAAATAGATGGTATGTTTATAGCATTGCCCATGACCTTTCCAATAGACTAAGACGTCTCTATCTGAGACACAACAATGCCATTTTCCAAATAGAGACTGTTGCACCCAAATTGGCCTTACAGCAAGGCACACACGTGGAGGTTGCCCTTATTGACCTCTACGCTTAATGTGAAGAAAGAAGCTCTTACAATCGACTCATTGGAGACACAAATTTGATCTCCATAATATTTGCACTCACATCCTCTTATCTGGAGTCCATGTGGCTTACAGCAATGCAATGCTTGTGTTGTCCAGTACACAAGAATTTGAGATCATTCCCTCTTGACAAAAGGAAAACAACTGAGAAGAAAACGAGTTGGGAACTGCAGTAACCCACTCTAAAAATGAATTTTTGTTCTTTACACTGAGGTCCCACTCCCCGTAAGTCATTCCAGCTATCAAGTAAGGACCAAAAAGAAATGCTTCGACTGATGAAAACTAAGGATGGTCATCTTTGATTCTTTCAGTCCTAATGTCCACAAGAAATAATAGGGATAAGTTGTCTCCAGTTTTCCATTCCCTTGTAATAGTAAGGAAGCTCCCTGGTTCCAACAATAAAAACTTCTCATCATTTAAGGTAGCCTGAGCACCATCTATGATTGTCCAAAATGGGACTCGTATGTTCATAGTAGCAAATAGATCTATTTCATACTCTTTATGAACAGACTCATAAAGCCTCTCTACTCTTTCAACAAACTATAAATATGTGTTTATCTCTGTTTACTTTTACTTAAGCCTCGTCCACCAATAGGTCCAGGCCATCTCTTTTCCTTACCAGCTGAAGGTCATCCCCTGGCAAGTGTAGCTTGTCATAAATCTTCACCCCTAAATAAAGAAGCACAACGCTTGTGGACACAAGATGCAACAGCCCAATCAGAGGCAGGCAGCCTCACAAATACTTCTATTAAAAGATGAACAGGAAACCTATCAAAACCATTCTCTGAATATCCTCAGCGTCGGCCATCTTCTAGATAACTTGGTCAAAAATGCAGAGATTTACGAAACAAAACAAAGCAAAACAACCGTGGATCCTTGTATTCCTTTCTGTTCTTTTTCTTATTCAATGCTCTCTCAGGCAATGCGATGGCACCCACCGTCAAGACACCATATAGATACTAGGTTGTGACTCGACTATTTAACAGGAAATCCAAAGCATCAATAACGAACACAATCCCAACAGCCTGAGGTAAGAACTCATCTAGTTTAGGTCTCAACCTTGAATGACCTGGAAGGTCCACTATGTGAACTGGTTTGTATTTTGCATTCACACAATTAACACACAAAAATATTTTGCAGAATCACAAATTCCAAGTGATTGGTCTTGGTGGGCTTTTGCGGATTCACTATTTCATAGACGCTGGTTGTATAAATTGTTCCTATAGATAAGAATGAATAGGATAGACTTGCCTCCTACATTTAGGACACATGGTGGATATCTCCAGGCAAACATTTTTTTTTAAGCTCTTAAGGAATTTATATACACACAGGCCTGCTACAGCCAAACAGAGTTCTACAGATGATATCAGAATAAATCAACATCATTTTAATTTTGATCAAATAAGAACACTTACATCATTCTCTTCTTGAATAATAAATCCTCACTCTCTCTCTCTCTCCTCTATATTTCTTCCCCTGATTCCTGCATTTTTCCATACTGCTGCTCATTCTTCCTCTCTCCTTGTTGAGAGGCTCTCCTTCTGTGTCCCCTTCTACATACTTCTCCTTCTCTTTAATTAATTTTCACTTTTTAATTGGATTTGTCTTTTTTTGGCTATATTTTTGTTTTTAAAAACCTCCTTCAAACCTCCATGCCCAACTTGGGCTTAGGCAAACAAAATACAGTTTTTTTTAATTTTCCAGCATATTCTAATATCCCCTCATTTCCTCAACAGCTCCACATTTACCTTTTTTTTTTTTTTACTTTTAATTTTTACATTTTCTCCTTAATTTTTAATATTTTAGAGGAAAATACAATAATTTGAAATTCGTTACAGATGCTCCTGCATCATACTCTCCCTCTAGGAACAATTTGAACCTTGGTTCAAATGAACTGCTGGCTCCATGCTTTAGCCTTCATTCTATACCTGGATCCCACAGTCTTCTTGTCAATGCCAATTCTTGTCTTTGATAGTCTCTGTCTCTCATCTTGTTTTTCTTCCTCTTCTGGTATGTTCTTCTTCTTATTTCTTTCTCAGCTACCAGGTCCAATCTCCATGCTTCTTCATCTTCATGCATGTCTTCAAAGTTTTCATCTTCTATACCTGCATTCAAAACATCAAAAGCCACCTTAGTATAAAAACATTAAGGCCATGAAGCCTCTTGGCTGCCTTCACATTTCTGCTCCTTGATCAAAACTATTTTGACCTCTTTGCTTTGCTCTTGTATTGTCTCACTCTTTCCAATGTTGTCTTCACCATGGCTTGTACCTTTACACAACTCTCTTGAATTACTAAACAGATCCTCTATCATTCTCAACTCTACCTTTAGTGAGATCTCATCTATCTCACAATCTTCATCAAACTTGGGCTTATCAACCTGAAGGATTTCTTGTCCTTTACTAGCCTCACTCTTCATCTCATCACTCAACACAAACTCATCTAAATCTTCATGTCCTATATCAAACTTAGGACCAGATTGTCTTTCATCCTCTATAAGTACATTCATCCACTTTTTGGTTTCTTCATACAAATTAGCTTCTTCACCAACATCATTATATTTATCAAAAATAATTACAGTATTCATACCTTCTGTCTCCTTGCTTTCTTCAATCTCTGCTTGAAGCCATCTTGTTTGTTTTGCTGCATATTCTTTCCTTTTCTCATCATCCATCCCTTTGGAAGTCTCTCCTTACTGCATATTAGTCCTTACAGCCACTTTCCATTCCTCATTTTCCATAAAAATATTATTAAATGATTCAAAAATATCATTATCCCTTTCATTGCAAGCAATTGACTTACCTTTCCATGTACTTGTGTCATTCTTCACCTTTCTCCATTGATTTCTTGGTGTTGTTGTCTCAACACTCACATCTTCTAAACTCTTAGCCTTCTTAGGCACCCATACTTGTTTCTCTTTCTTACCATTTGACTTCACAAGCCATTTAGGCATCCTATAACCATGCTCTTTTGACAATATGGAAAAACCAACTTTGTTTGTCCTTTTATTCTCTTGCATATTCATATGAGAAAAATCAATCTTATAAGGTAAACTTGCCTACTTGCTTACTTGTTGCTTGCTTGTGTGCTTCACCATCCACTTAGGCATTATATAGCCATGATTGACTACTTTGTGTGAGGACTTCATCTTCCTCTTGCCTCTTCTAACCTGTGCATTAATATCTTCATGCTCATAATAACAATCAAAATCAGCACTTAACACTTCATTTACCTCTTTGTTAGCTTGTTCCACGGAGCAATATTTCTCTTCCTTTGTGCTTGGTTGTCCTCTTTCTTCTTCCTAGCCTTCAATGGCATCATAGAATTCAGCTTCATCTTCTACTTCTCCTCTCTCATGCATTAACCAATGCACCTTATCAACAGCAGCAAACTCTCTTCTCGTTCCTGCCCATTCACTTGTGCAATTGGTGTCTTCTCTTGCACCAATCTCTTCAATCTTCAAGGCCTTTCTCTTGACCTTCACAAGGCTGCTCATACCTGCACTTACCCATTCAAAAACATCATTAGAAATAAAAACAAGAGACCATAATGTCTCCATGAGTATCCTCTTAATGGACATTCTCATCTTTCCAAGTGCTCTTCCTGGTACTTCATCTTTTCTTTCTTCTCTCTTGTTCTCCTCAATGAGAACCTTCTTCTCAACTTCTTCCTCTTGCTGCTCACTTGGAAACCTTCTTATCTTCTTGCCTCTTTGGGCTTCCCTCTTCATGGCAATCTCATTTTGCCTTCTTCTCCTTTTCACTAGGAGATCTATTGGCCACTTCAATCTCTTCTTCATTGGCCATACCCATGCTTTCCTATTCAGCTGCATCCAAGACTCATACTCATCTTTAACCTTAGCTAATTCTTTCTTCAAACTAGCAATTTCTTTATCAAAATCAACATTAGTCATACCTTTGATGCTTGCTTTCCTCTTGCTGTCCTCATATACCTTGCTGCTCTATAGTGCTTTCAACAATGCTTCCATCTCTGAGATCTTCACCTAAGTCTTTTCCACCTTGGTCTCTTGATCCCTTGTCTCACCCAAGCCTTTTCTCCTTGACTGGTCTTTTGACAATCCACGTGATCTCACCTAGGCCTTTTGCATCCTAGGCCTTTTGATCCTCTTCTCAATCCTACAGCAACTCTTTAGACAACTCTTTAACAAACACAAATTACAAATCTAAGCCTACCTTGCTTTGGATCTTTAAAATGAGCATTCACTTGATTTTCTTCTAGAGCTTCTCTAAGCTTCTCTTCTCAATTCTGCAAACTTCATTCTTTACCTCACCTAAGTCTGTTTCACCTTAGTCTTTTGGCAAACAATCTAAGCTTCCTCTTGGATCTTCTCTCAGCCTTCCTTGGCTTCTTCTGCTCTTAAGCCTCAATGGCTTGGCTGCCTTTCTCTTCATCTGTTGCTTCTTAAACAAAATAAACTCAAATCAAATAACATAGACTTCTCATACCTTTTATTTAGTGGATCCCAAGAGCTTTCAACCTCTGATACCAAATTGATGCACTGCCATCATGGTTCTTAAATGATGAAATATTTAGAATCATTGTGTATGACCAGCCCTTTTGTAACAGCCTCGATTGTTCTTGTTGCAAACTCCACACCAATGGTAGATTTGGAATTCAAATAGAATTCATTTCAACTAAATCTCAATAGAAGATTAGACTTCCCCACTCCTGAATCTCCAATATTGATTGTAGTTCCTTGACCAGGCCCAGTAGAGACTGCCACTTCTGCTGCAAGTGACTTCTTGCTAACTATATGGTATACTTCTGTTAAAATTGACTGAAAGGCTTTCTCAACATTTGTAGACTGTAGTGCATAGGTTTCTCTCAAGATTGTATTAGCTACCTATGAACAAATAGATGGTATGTTTATAGCGTCACCCATGACCTTTCTAATAGACTAAGATGTCTCTGTCTGAGACACAATAATGCCATTTTCCAAATAGAGACTGATGAACCCAAATTGGCCTTACAGCAAGGTGCACACGCAGAGGCTGCCCTTGTTGACCTTTGTGCTTTGTGTGAAGAAAGAAGCTCTTACAATCGACTCATTAGAGACACAAATTTGATCTCCATAATATTTGCACTCACATCCTCTGATCTGGAGTTCGTGCGGCTTACAGCAATGCAATGCTTGTGTTGTCCACTACACAAGAATTTGAGATCGTTCCCTCTTGACAAAAGGAAAACAATTGAGAAGAAAACGAGTTAGGAACTACAGTAACCCACTCTGAAAATGAATTTTTGTTCTTTACACTGAGGTCCCACTCCCCGTAAGTCATTCCAGCTAGCAAGTAAGGACCAAAAAGAAATGCTTCAACTGATGCAAACTGAGGATGGTCATCTTTGATTCTTTCAGTCCTAATGTCCATAGGAAACAATAGGGATAAGTTGTCTCTGGTTTTCCATTCCCTTGTAATAGTAAGGAAGCTCCCTGGTTCCAACAATAAAAACTTCTCATCATTTAAGGTAGCCTGAGCACCATCTATGATTGTCCAAAATAGGACTCGTATGTTCACAGTAGCAAATAGATCTATTTCATACTCTTTATCAACAGACTCATAAAGCCTCTCTACGCTTTCAACAGACTACAAATATGTGTTTATCTCCGTTTACTTTTACTTAAGCCTCATCCAATAGGTCTAGGCCATCTCTTTTCCTTACCAGCTGAAGGTCATCCCCTGGCAAGTCCAGCTTGTCATAAACCTTCACCCCTAAATAAAGAAGCACAACGCTTATGGACACAAGATGCAGCAGCCTAATCAGAGGTAGGTAGCCTCACAAATACTTCTATTAAAAGATGAACAGGAAACCTATCGAAACCATTCTCTGAATATCCTCGGCGTCGGCCATCTTCTAAATAACTTGGTCAAAAATGCAGAGATTTACGAAACAAAACAAAGAAAAACAAGCGTGGATCCTTGTATTCCTTTCTATTCTTTTTCTTGTTCAATGCACTTTCAAGCAATGCGATGGCACCCACCGTCAAGACACCATATAGATACTAGGTTGTGACTTGACTATTTAACAAGAAATCCAAAGCATCAATAACGAACACAATCCCAACAGCCTGAGGTAAGAACTCGTCCAATTTAGGTCTCAACCTTGAATGACCTGGAAGGTCCACTATGTGAACTGGTTTGTATTTTGCACTCACACAATTAACACATAGAAATATTTCGCAAAATCACAAATTCCAAGCGATTGGTCTTGGTGGGCTTTTACGGATTCACTATTACATAGACGCTGGCTGTATAAATTGTTTCTACAGATAAGAATGAATAGGACAGACTTGCCTCCTACATTTAGGACGGATGGTGGATATCTCCAGGCAAACATTTTTTTTAAGCTCTTAAGGAATTTATATACACACAGGCCTACTACAGCCAAATAGAGTTCTACAGATGATATCAGAATAAATCAACATCATTTTACTTTTGATCAAATAAGAACACTTACAGCATTCTCTTCTTGAATAAGAAATCCTCACTCTCTCTCTCTCTCCTCTATATTTCTTCCCCTGATTCCTACATTTTTCCATACTGCTGCTCATTCTTCCCCTCTCCTTGCTGAGAGGCTCTCCTTCTGTGTCCCCTTCTACGTACTTCTCCTTCTCTTTAATTAATTTTCACTTTTTAATTGGATTTGTCTTTTTTTGGCTATATTTTTGTTTTTAAAAACCTCCCTCAAACCTCCACGCCCAACTTGGGCTTAGGCAAACAAAATACAGTTTTTTTTAATTTTCCAGCATATTCTAATATCCCCTCATTTCCTCAACAGCTCCACATTTACCTTCTTTTTTTTTTACTTTTACTTTTTACATTTTCTCCTTAATTTTTAATATTTTAGAGGAAAATACAATAATTTGAAATTCGTTGCAGATGCTCCTGCATCAAAATCTTGTTCAATATTGACTAGAAGAGAAGGAAGAAGAGGAAGAAGGCACTCTTCTAATAAGGAATATACCCTATAGGCCCCACTTCAAGCTATTCTAAGTGGGAAAAATGCACCTCTAAGATTATATCAAGGAGATCCAAGTGGCCATCTTGGACCATCACAAGCACGTATAATTACCTCTATATCTATTGAGAAAGCTACCCCAGAAGACTTGAACCAATCATATCCAGCTGTTACTGATATTTAATTATAAGAACTACAAGCATTAATAAGGAGGATTTTTGAAAAAGTATATGCAAGAAAGAAGTCCCCCAAATTTGGGATAAATGGAGCAGCACCCCTTTTATTAGCCTCAAATTTTCCCTTTTTAAGTTGTGTGTCTCTACCTTCATCTCCATCTGTTAGCACATTTACAACTACCTTTGTTGTTTTTGCCCATGTTAGGCCCATCTTCACATCCACCACCACTACTTCCTTTGGAGGCACCATTCCACCATTCATATCCCATGCCACTAAAAAATTTCCACCTCTACCAATCTCTTAGAGCATTAGTACTAGCCAAGTTAAAGGCTCTACTCTTGCCAAAGTAACTACTTCTAGTGCTTCCCTCACCCTTGGCTCCATTGCATCCACCAAGCCATTGAGTCCCATTCCACCATCATTCACCTAACATAAGTCACCTAGCCTCACCCTAGCAAAAAAATTATTGGGCCCCAAACATTTCCCTCATTCATTCTATACATGCTCTTGATCAAGACATTATTTGATCCATTAGGATAATTGAACCCTACTCAATTATATATCCCTTCTTCAACCTTAGCTTCTTCTTCCTCCCAAACACTCCCATTAAAACCACCTCCTACTTATCAAGCCAACCCAAATTGGGTGAGAGATATGATGAAAAAAATAAGGTAGGGTAGAACTTAGGTGGCCTCCTTAGTACCTTAGATGGGAATGAGATTTAATGCAACCACTAGGATAATGAAAAGAGTAGTAAGGAGATAGGTAGAACAACCAAAATCAGGTTCAATTGTGATTTACGAAAGAGAAGAACCTCTCTTCACTATGACTAAGAAGAGGAAGGTTTTCCTTAGATAAGTATAAGAGTATGAGGAGGATCCTATATCCTCAGTGAAGACACAAGCTAAATCAACTATTACCATTATGCAAGGAATGCAGCAAGAAATAAAGAGATTGAAGGAATAAACATTGTCTTATATGCCAAAAGGTACATTTATTTCAATAATTAATGTTGTGATTAATGTATTCAACCTCTAAAATGTCATGAATAAGAGATAATTAGATGGAATCTAGTAGGGAAATGCGGTCACAAAGCTCGACCAAAGTCTTGTCCATTATGACACCAAGTTAGCAAAGTTGGCAAGAGTATCAAGGAGTAATAAGTTTCTTAACTTGAAAGCATTAACCCTTGAAGACATAGTGCCTACATAGACTATCCTCTTGAATAGGAGGATAATTTTGAAGACCTAGTTTGATCATCTCAAGGATGCTAACACATTTTTTGATAAAATTGAGTTCAAAATTCTTCACTTGTTGAAGGATGCCATGATCACCAAAGTGACCAAACCTAATGGCTCCTTCATGGATGATAAATAATTCAAAGCATAGATGAAGGCCTTTGTTGCATGTTTCCAATAGGATGTGACCAATGACAAGACATATGAAAAGGTAATTGACATTATATCATTTGCTAATCAAAGACTAAAAAAGGTCAAGGTAATTGAGGAAGCATTAAGGCCCATACTTAGTGTGGTTGACAGGTTAATCCAGGACATACCTAATTTATTCAGGCCCATGATCTTGGATTTTGACTAAATAGACAAATATTATCAAGCATCTGTTGTAGTATGGACCCATGAGGATAATAAAAGGAAATAGAAGCAACAATAATAAGAGTAAGTTGGCCAATAACCTCCAGCCCCTTAAGAATATTTTGTAGTCTTTTTGTATTTTCAAATGTAGAATATTCCATTATATTGTGGTGGTTTAAGCCACTTTGTTGTATTTGGGTGCCATTTTTGGGCCCATTCAAACTTATCTTAGGTTTTTTTGAGCCTATAAATAGGAATTTCATCCTCATTTGTAATCAAAAAACATTTATTGCAAAATTTAATCCAAAGAGCCAAAGAATTCAATATTCTATCTTTAGCATTCTTTTGTGTGGTTTTTTGACTTTTGAATTTTCATGATTTAGACATCTGATAGTTTCCTTTTCTATAATCTAATTTGGCAATTACATTTCATATATTCATGTGTTAATTTGATTTTAATGTTAGGTTGACTAATTTAGTAGTATACTTGATCTATTTTCTCTCATTAACAACTAAATGTGTTGTGCAATTTACTGTGAGTTATCTCTATGCAATGTATGTTGTTAAATATATGCATTTTCATTCTTTATAAGCTTCAACTGCATTTATTCATCTTTGGGCATTATTCTAGGGTTGGTAGATGTTAGTTCTATGTGATTTGCTTTACAAGTTAGCAGAATCAATATCTTTTTTCATCTTAAGCACAACTTCTTTTCTTCCCTACCCTACTCTCTCTCTTGGATCTACCCATGAATCACCTTAGCTTACATAATTTTGTATATATCCATTATTCATTTTTATTTTAGGCATTAATTAGAAAACATAAATATAATTCACAAAGATTAGAAGGAAATTGTGTCACTACATATACATATGTTGTCCCTACAGTAACATCTGATTACATACTTTTGAAGTGGTGATCACATCTTTGTTATTTGTTTTATTCCAAGCAATAGTTTTACAAACAACTCAAGCCCCAAGTCATTCCAAGACTTTAAATTGAGTTTTATCATTCCTCGTTGTTCCCTAGTGATATAGGAAGCACTAAAAGTGCATCAACACATTGGTGTAACCACACAACCTCTCTTTAGCACCGTCAAGACAAAATTTACCAATGGAATTTCTGTCACGAGCTCTCAACTATCCTACATTTCTAAATTTCATCCAATTGATATCTCCTAATAAAAAATCTCATGCAAAGTACCATTATCCTGTCATAACAATGAATATTATTGGTCAAACCAATGTGATGGACTAGGTACTTGTGTTAGGAATTTAGAATAAGGTATATTGTCCTTATAATTTATTTTTCTATATCTATCAACTATTAATATGATGTGACTATTTATGAGTACTCCTTTGAAAATCCACTTGCTCCAAAGTTTATTGCATTTTATCCCATGTTATCCCACTACTATGTCATTTCATATTCTAGCTTCATGTCCCCCAATCATTACTTTGGTTTCAAATCATTTTTCTCCAACCTCATTATCAAGGTGTACCCTATTCTCCCATCCATTTCACTTAAGTACACATGAATCCTTTAAGTTTGGGGGGAATACTTAATGATATTTATCATATGTACTCCCCAAGGATAAGTCAAACACACATCACATTAACCAATAAAGGACACATGATCCCAATGATATAATTGCATTGATAGAAAGATGAAAATCCATTATCACCTCATGATCATCTCTCCAATAAATGACATTTTGCTCCCTAAAAAAGGCATATTCTATTTTTGAAATAGTCAAAAGCTACAAGAGTGACAACAATAACCAAGCAAAGAATAAAAGAAAAATAAGAGGAGATATATAGTAAATGGAACTAACTAAACACACAATACTATGGATTAATCCAAAAATGGTCACCTATTTTGAGAATACATGATGGATAATCTTTATGGAGAGACTCATAGGTTATGATTTGAACATAGTGCAAGATTTTGCCCAAACCTTGTAGAATGACAAAGCTCATGTCAAAGGACTAGAGGTAGACCTAACAAAGGAATTAATATTTAAGTTAAATATATTACCTATTGTAAGATAAGAATGGATAGAAAGACGTGTCACTATTGATGTCAGGGCATGATTTTCCAAACAAGGAAACCAATTAGAATTCAATGCTTAAGGCACACGTAAGTTGTATCTTCCTACTCCTTGGCATTAGTTAGTTATATTTGTCATTAAATACTTTATTGGGAAGGTAGGTTAACTCTAATGTATACCCCTCACTTTCATTTGTTGAGTCATATAAGACATGATAAAATTAAAAAAATTCCCAATTATTTTTTGCAGTTTTTGAGAAGAATGGCCAAGGAATTTCAGAAAGGAAAGCGTACAACACTTGCCCACCATATCCTTATCACATTAATTGTGAAAATAGTTTTATACTCTACTATACCTAATATCATTTGGAAAGACTTTGTGGTAATTCCTCATCTTCCACCTCAGGTTGTTGCTCAACTTATAGCACCAATAATAACTCGACCTACAACATATCCTCCACTTTCTAAAAAGTATAAGGTCTTTTAAGCCTCATCTAATAAACCCAAGAGATGCTCCCATAGGTTGAGATCTAAGGGAGTATGAATAAGATAATCTTCCTCTAAGGCTATAATAATTGATATTTCCTTGAAGGAATAAATTTCTAAAGAAACTATGAGTTTGAGTGAGGAAGGAATATGGGAAGATAGTGGGGAGGAAATCACTAGTGTAAGTTTTATGTTTGAAGAAGAGGAGTACAATCAATGACTAATTTTAAGAGGATAATAAAGAGAAGTTTATAGTATCAAAATAAATGGAGCTTACCCCTACTCCTCCTAGCCCATAACTGAGTGACGATGATAAGATCTTACTTACATATCAAGAAATAGAGATTTTGAAGACTAGAATTATGGGGTTAGAGGTAAGGAAAATTGGAATAGATACATTAGCTCAAGTGGAAAATGAGGAAGAGGAAGGAGTATTTGGAACATAATAACCTACAATAAAAATAAAATAACCTACAATAGATACATAAGAACCTTTAATAGTACCTATAACAACTACCTTTGAGGCAATGACTCATGAAGAACATGCAATCAATGTACCTGAGCTACCCGTAGTCATAATCATTTAACCTACAACCTATTCCACATAGATATGTATGATTGAAAAACCTATTTAAACTCAATCAAGTTATATTACAAGAAAAGGCCATCAAGACAATGTTGAATCCCTTAAGTTGAGTTAGTCCAAAATGTATAAAAGATAGAAAAATAAAATCCGTTTATTGACACAAGAAAACAATAAGTTGAAGAAACAAATAGAGGAAATGGATAAAGAACTAAGGAAAATGGAGATAAAAATTGATGGTTTTGAAACCTTAATTCCTAGGGTTTATGAAATGTCTATGAAATGCTATAATTTAGACTTCCCACTATAGTATATGTTTTATAATTAAAAACAATGGATCCAATTTCAGATTGGTCAATTGATTTCATGGGAATGAGATTTTATAATATTGCCTTTTGATTTTTGTAATGAATATCTTAATGTAACATAAGAATGCAAGGACTTGTATGATTTTTTCCAGCATGAATTGGTGGTAACCATTGATAAAGTATGGAACCCCAATGTTTTGAGCATAAAATAGGGCTACCCAAATTGTAGAGTATATTTGATGGAGACATGTGAAATTTGCACTATTTTGTCTTTTGCATATTCTATTTGTATGTATTTGACCTTTCTAAGCATAGTAATAGACTTCATAATGTGAATACTCCCACCTTTTGGGCATAATAAAAGGTTAGAATATGAAGAAACAACACTTTGTAAAACTCTATATATAGCAATCAATTGTATTTAGATATGGTTCTAATGTGATAGAGATTAATACATATTATTCTAAAATGGTTTTCCTATGTATATTTTATCATTGTTTTATGCATAGTGAGTACACTATTGATTTAATTTGTTAATCATATGATTTTATACTAACTATTCAGATTCTAATAAGTTTGTATTTATTTGTGCATCTCTCTATTTTATTTTTTAATCAATATATTTAGTTTGAATTACCATCAATTATTTAATTTTGTTACTTTGTGCATAAGTTATCCTTATTATTGATGTGGTTTTTATGCACACCAAAGAAAATGAGGTATCCTCTAACATTTTAAGATCTTAATGGAGGTAAACTCCACTCTAAGTCATGAGTTGTAGCTATGCAGTTGGATCAACCTATTGATGGAATGGCTAGTAGGGGATGCAAGTTGTTGATAAGGTTTTTGTATGGAGGTGTGATCTCTAAAGGGTAGTGAATTCCTATGTGAGTTGGATGGGTGGTTGGTAGCTAATATAAAGTGGATAGATATCAAAAAAGGAGGGAAGGGTAAGGTAGAAAAGAAGAGTCTATGGTTTTTAGGAATCACCTTTTTGGTTGGTTTCTAAATGGATAAGTGCTTTCAAAACTTATGCCTATTACAAGCAGCTATTATACACACACATAGTCAGACATAGTTTAGATGTCTAAGGAGATACTAATATAGGAAACTCACAAGCCTCTATCAAATGTTACCCCTCTTAGAGTAGCTATTACACACCCTTAATCAGGAGATTATGGATCAAGCTAATGAGGGATCTGAGGTAGTTATTGAACACACAAAAAAAACTACATTAAAAAAAACACTCATACACATTTAGAATTATGAATCAATCAACTTAATTACAAATAATCAATGTAAATTACTAACCCTTCAATAGCTTTTACACACCTAAGACTAGCATATCAATCAAGACAAGAAAGAATTCATTACAAATTTTTTACACTAAGAATTATTGAATTATACAACCAAAAGATAAGCCTAATTACACAAAAATTGGAGAGAGAATACACAAACATAGCTACTGATAATCAATATTTCTTTTTCTCCTATATATTGAAAATTTTCCCACCTCTCCAACTAGTGGATTACAATTATTTAAATAGGCTTAGGGATGGGGTTACCTCATCCTCCAAGTTCATGCAAAGTCATTACATGTGATAGTTAGAACTTGAGTTCTAGCTATGGTCGAAATTATATAAGAGTCTTCTTACAGTCATTAGTTTAATTTAGCCTTTGTAAAATCTATGTGGCATGTGTGTGTGTAGAAAGAAGGGTAATTTTTACAATTATAGCTCAAAATGCATGAAAAATAAATATATGCATGACAATACCTTCTCTTATATGTTGTGAGAACAACCTATTAGATATTTTTTAAGTTGACCACTTTCTAATGGAACTTAGACATGCGTTAAGGACAAGTGCCCCTTTACTTTGCCTTAAAACCAAAATCATTACTTAACTAGGACTAACTTCCTATTACTATGTGTTACATGTTACCCCTACCTTTATAGAATAGAAAATTCCTTCAAAAAGATTTGCAAGGTCTTTATCTTAAGATAATATGTTGTGTCAACTTAACCTTTGAGATGCCTAAGTAATTACAGTCTTCTCTTGTTCTACTACCAAATATTCCTTTTTATATTCGCTAACCAAATTAAATCTAAGACTCATGTGTTCTTCACTGGTTCATAATCCAACATGTTTTGTCCATTTAGTAATGTCCATGCCAATCTATCCATTTAATTAAAACATGATTGTTGTTACCTTTAGACACATGTTCCTAAATCATGATTTCTTTAGATGAGATCAATGTCAATTTTTACCTACTAACTCATGAGATCATGATAAGTGTCAATTTTCTACTAGCTCTAGGACCTTTGAAAATTCTCATTGATCTCACACAATTGGATCTATTTGTATGAATCAATGCATTGTATTGATCTTTATATTATTTGAATCTAAATGGCTATCTACCATGGCTTAAAATTGATGTTTATGCACTCATTATTTGACATATGCATGACTTTTATTGATGTTCGTATGATCATCAATCTTTGAAACCCAATAGATAAATGTCAAGATTTATTTTGATGTCTATGTGACTATCAATGACATCTACATGACTATCAATGATGTCTACATGACCATCAATGATGTCTACATGACTGTCACACTTTGAAAACCAAATGATTAATTAGTGAGCTTAATTTTGACATCTATATGATTGTCATTTGATGTCTACATAGTCATCAATGATGTCCACATGATTATCACACTTTAAACACTAAATAGTTAATTGATGAGCTTAATTTTGACATCTACATGACCGTCAATGATGTTTATATGACCGTCAATGATGTTCACATGATCGTCACAATTTGAACACCTCCACAGGACTCTTTGCTCCTCTTGACAATTCCATAGGTCTTTGGTCTTATTGACTTTATTGACTCTAGGGAAGGGCCCATATATTATTGATCTACCACCCAAGTTCCTAAAATGCTTCTACTTAGAATTCTTACAAAACTCTTAAAACCTTTGACCTTTCAACTTTGATCTCACATCATTAGATTATTTATGAGTGATCCAACACATACCGATGGATTTCAATCCACTAAGTTGAACGTGTTGGTTCCTATGAATAAAGATAATTAAGTCAGAGCTCGATAAAAATTTAAGCTAAGGTTGTAGACTAAGGTTTATGACATAATAAAAGGGACCCTATGATTAATAAAATTGGCTTAGCCTAAAGTTCTCAAGAAACATAAGAGACTTAGGATAAAGTCTTAGGTTAATACAATAAAGTGCTCCTTAATAATTTTGACCTTGCATAAATTTTTAATCTTATTTTTTTTTTAAATACCTAGGCTGACATACTTAGATTAAGGCTTTTTAACATGATTTAAACATAGATCCAATTAGATGATTAAAGACCAAGGGTTACTTAAAATAAAGATTCAATTTAATCATTAAAGTACAAAACCCCTAGGTAGTGTTCTCATAAATGAGACCCCATTAAACCTACAACATGGAAACATAAGAATCAAACATTAGCAACATTAGATGAAGTCAAATAAATACTATGTGCTAATAGACTAGATCATCACAAGATATTTAATATTGGTTCTTGATAAAGTTTAATGTTCAATTTATAGCACAAATTTATAAAATTTGAACAAGGGTCCTAATTTTTAAAAATTGGGGTGTGATGGGTACAACAAATGGTGACTCATAGAGGGAATACTCTTGAGTATTCAAGAACCCAAAACTTTGATTAGCAATCCTTAAATAAATCAATAAGTGTGCCATAGAAAAATACTTAAATCAGAAACATGAAAGAGACTCTTATGTGGATTCACACAACAATCTTGCCTTCCAATTTTTTTGATCTATGCGTGTCAAATGTGTAATTCATTTAACCCTTGTTGTGATGAGTTTTTCACAGGCTTGATAAATATGTAGGTTTCATTCTAGTTTCTCTTAAAGTGCATTAAATCAAGAGAAGTCTAGGCATCACTCTATTTCCATCCAGGCATCTATAGCCCTGATAAATATACCTTAGGCTCCTTTTCTTCTCTTTTGATTATTTTATCTTAATCATGATGTGTGGTACATTGATCTTATTTCATCATGTGAGCCTTTTGATTTTATTTAGATTTTCTTTTTCTCTTTTAAACCCATTGATTTTTTTTCTTTTGTTTTTATTTTGTTCTTGAATGAAAAGAGAAGAGCTAAAACCTCAATGAGTTGGTATAATTATAAAACAAATCATTACTAGGGCATCCCTGCCAGCTACACCTATACCTAGAATTATCATTTTCAATAAGTATTTAATGTGATAAGTGCATTTGATCTAATAAAAAAGAAAAATTTCTAAATTTGTATGAAGTACTCTAAGAGTAACTTCTATATGTTTGGTAAAAGTATTCAATTATGATAATATCTATAATGGTTCATGATTACATACCTTTATCCTGAAGACTCAAAACATAGAAATATGCCCAATCTATAAACGATTCCTAAATTACCAAAAAAAAATCCCCATTTTTACAAGTTTATGCATAATCTTAGTTGGTTTGGAGTCTCAGCTTAGTTACGATCAGAGAAAACACATTTCAAATTACCAGAGAAAGCATTAAAAACAAGTAATCTAGAAAGTAGGAAATCTAATCTAAAAAAGCATGAAATAAATCTAAGAAATAAAGAAACTAAACTAAGAAAATCAATAAATCTAATCTAATCCTATAGTTAGACTTGTCTATCCCTCATCAATTAGTAATGTTTGTAGATGGCATAACCCTAAAGTAGTGCTTCAATAACTATCTATTGACTAGATATGTAAACTCATTGCCTTGTAGGTCCTTCAAACAAAATGCATTATTGTCCATGATCTTAAAATTTTGGTATGGTCTAATCCATAATGAGGCAAACTTATCATTTTGTCCTTTATTCTCATGGGCTTTATCCCAAAGTAGCACTAAATTAAAAATCATGAATGCTTTGACCTTCACTCTCTTATCAAACCACCTCTTGAATGCATCCTATTATTTGTTAAATGTTTGTAAGGCCTCAGTCCTTGAATCTTCCATTTCTATGATGTCCATCAATCTTGACTCTATTTCATCACATGGCTCTATATAATCCTACATGAACTGATAAGTGGGTAACTTTAACATAATTGGGAATGTAGGCTTGTGTCCATACACCAATATATAGGGTGAAATTTTAAGGGCTTGTATGTATCTTGTTTGATTTGTCCAAAGAGCATACTTCAATAAGTTGTGCTAGTCCTTGGGCTTATTCCCTATTGATTTCTTAATTACATCTATTAAATTATTATTCATTAATTCTACCAATCTATTTCCCTAAAGGTAATGGTTAGAAGTTGACTTGATAATAATTTGGTTTTCATGTGCCCACTCAGTAAATTCTACTGATATAAAAGTTGGTCTATTGTCACAAACCAAATAAATAGGTGTGCCAAATATAGTTTTTATGTGTTCCTCCAAGAAGAGGATCGTATCTTATGCTCTACAATTATTTGTGGCTATGGCTTTGGTCCATCTGGTGTAGTAGTCACTAGCAGTAAGCACAAATTTATGGATTATTGAAGAATTTTAGTTGATGACACCAATTAAGTCTAAACCCTATTTGGAAAATGGTCTTCTTTAAATAACTAGTTATAAAGGCATTATTGTGTGTACTTCCCTTCTAGTGCCAGTGAAACTATTGATGCAATTTTTGTGCACACCATAGTCAATAAGGTAGCCTTTAACATTTTAAGATCTCAATGGAGGTAAACTCCACTCCAGGCATGAGTTATAGGTATGCATTTAGAATAACCTATTGATGAAATAGCTAGTAAGGCATGCAGGTTATTGATAAGGTTTTTGGATGGAGGTGTGATCTCTAAAGGGTAATGAATTTTTACGTGAGTTAGATGGGTGGCTAGTAGCTAATCTAAAGTGGATAGATCTCAAAAAAACTCAAAAAAGGAGGGAAGGGTAAGGCAGAAAAGAAGACTCTATGTTTTTTAGGAATCACCTCTATGGTTGGTTTCTAAATGAACAAGTGATTTCAAAATCTATGCATATTATAAGCAACTACTGCACACACACGATCAAACATAGTTTAGATTGCTAGAAAAGAATTACAAACAACTAATCTAGAAAGCGGTAAATCTAATCTATGAAAGCAATAAACTAATCTAAGAAGGTAAGAAATTAAACTAAGAAAAGTAAGAAATTAAACTAAGAAAGTAGGAAATATAATATAATCATATAGTTACACTTGTCTATCCCTCATCAATTAGTAATGTATGTAGATAGAACAACCCTAAAGTAGTGCTTTAGGAACTATCCATTGACTGGGTATGTAAGCTCATTGACTTGTAGGTCCTTTAGATGAAATGCATTATTGCCTATGATCTCAAAAATTTTGTATGATCCAATCCATAATGAGTTAAACTTATTATGTTATCCTTTCTTTTCATGGGCTTTATCCTGAAGTAGCTCTAGATCCAAAATCTTGAATGCTTTAACCTTCACTCTCTTATCAAAACACCTCTTGACTACATTCTGGTGTTTTTTGAATGTCTATAAGGCCTCAGTCCTTGAATCTTCATTTCTATGATTTCCAATAATCTTGACTTTGTTTCATCACATGGCTCCATATAATCCTGCATGAATGATAAGTGGGTAACTTTAGCATAATTGGGAATACAGGCCTATGACCATATATCAATAGATAGGGTGAAGTTTTAAAGGCTTGTTTGTATCTTTTTTGATCTATCCAAAGAGCATACTTTAACAAGTTGTGCCATTTATTGGGTTTATCCTCTACTAATTTCTTAATTGCATCTATCAGATTCTTGTTCATTGATTCTAGCAATCCATTTCCTTGAGGGTAATGGCTAGAAGTTGACCTAATAATAATTTGATTGTCATGTTCCCACTTAGTAAATTATAATGATATAAAATTTAATCCATGGTCACAAACAAAATAAATAGGTGTTCCAAATCTAGTTGTTATGTGTTCTTCCAAGAAGTAGATCACATCTTGTGCTCTACAATTCTTTATGGCTATGGGTTCGATCCATCTAGTGTAGTAGTCAGTATTAGAAAGCACAAATTTATGACTAAGGAATTTGGGTTGATGATACCAATGAAGTCTAAATCCCATTGGGCAAATGACCTTCCTTCAATAATCAGTTGTAAAGGCATTATTGTATATACTTCTTTTTTGGCTAAAGATTGGCATTTGTGGCATGTCCTTACATGAGTATGAGCATCTTTGAAAACTGTTGGCCAATAGTAACCCATTATTAATATCTTTTGGGCTATGGTAATCCTAGAAGTATGACCACTACATATTCTTTGATGTAAGTTTTCTAAAATTTCTTTAACTTCCTTTGTAGACACACACCTAAGGTAAATGTCTTCATAGTTTTTTTAATAGAGAACTCCCTTATTAATCATGTTATGAGCAAATTTTAGTCTAAAAGCTCTCCTTCATTCTCTATTAAGTCCCAGGGAATAATTCCCTATAATCAAATACTATATGATATTGGTATACCATTCCCCTTTGGACACTTGAGCCTCACATATCTCTTCAATGATGATGTGGATCAAGTTCAATTATGAGCTGAATGATGCCTTGATCTTAGATGCTTTTTCCAAGATTTATTTCTATATCAAATTATTTTAGCTTTGTCATCCACTTTCCTTGATGTTCTCCTAAATCATTCTATTTTAGGGTGAATTTGATAGCAAGATCAGGCACAATGGTAATGACTTTATTCCTTAAAAGGTAATGTCAAAATTTCTTCACTGCTTTGATAAGGATGAAAATATATCTGTCAATCATAGAGTATTTGAGCTCTACATCTTTCAAATTTGTGTTCATGAATGCAATTGGATGCTCAATTTCATCCTTCTTCTATGTTATGACAACAACAATTTTATTTTCTGAAGTGAATGAATATAGTTAGAAATCTTTCATGAAATTTGGGTTGATCAATACTAAAGCCTACAATATTACATCTTTAATATCCTCGAAGGAATTTTGAGCTTCAATCATCCATTATATTTTGGCATCCTAATTGAGCATGGCATTTAGAGGCCTAACAATTTATACATTATTGAGATAAACTTCCTTACAAAGTTAATCTTTCAAAATAATGATTTGAGTTCCTTCTTTTTGTTTGGTGGTGCAATCCTTCAAATTCCTTGAATTATTTTTGGATCAATGATGAACCCATCCTTGGTGATGATGTGTCCCAAGAGCTTGCCTTTAGTCACTCTAAATATGCTCTTCTTTGGGTTTAGAAAAATACCAAACCTTTTGCATCTCTCGAATATGGATTAGAGGAGGCCTATATGATCATCCTTATTCTTTGAGAACACTGTAAGATCATCCATATAAATTATTATGCATCTTCATGTCAGTCTTTTGAATGTATAATCGATAGTGCATTGAAAGTTTGCTCTTACATTTATTAGACCAAATGGCATCCTTTTATATGTGTAAGTTCCCCATTATGTGGTAAACATTGTCTTCATTTTGTTTTTGGATTGCACCAGTACTTGATTATAGACTAAAAATCCATCCAAAGACATTATTTTAGAACCACTTACTATATATATCACCTCATTTGGAGAAGGGAGGGGATAATTTTCTTTTTTAAAAGCCTTATTTAGGTTCCTAAAATCCACATATAGTCTGATCTCACTATTCTTTCTTACTAGGACCTGTTGAGGTCAACATACCCCCATTTTTTAAAAATGGGGACCCATGTGTCAAATTATAGAAATTTATACCTTGAAATTGAAAAATTATTTTATCAAAGTGTCACTAGCATATTTGCACATTATTTTTCATTTAAATCTCATCCACACCATGGTCTAACTAACTTATTGGCTCGTGGTTTTGGTTTGATCTTGTACGAATTTGGTAGCATTTGTTCTTCATGTTTTAGGTTATAGGTTTGATGAGGCCTTGTTTGAATGAGTTGTGTCTGAATTTCATGATTTAATTGGCCTTTTATCAACCTTTGGTCTATAGAAATTCAAGTTAAATAAGTTCACGTAAAATATTATTTGTGAATTTATAAAGACCATGGACATGTTGTAGAGACTCTATGGGGTGCTAAGAATACTTGGAGTAAGTATGGAAGTGCATGGTATTCATTTGGTTTCTCATTGTGTCCATCTAGACATTCTGGTATAATGACAAAAAAATTGAGTGAGCATATTAGTGCAGTCATATCTCATACGTGTGAATAAATCAAGAGAAATGATCAAATGAGTTTTTTCACCTTTATTCCAAGAACATATGCCTCAAATTTTAGCTCATCTGCCAAAGCGCATCAAAAGTTATGAAGATGTAAAGTTGCCCTCCAAAGCATTTTTAATTGTGTTTTCTAGGTTCAAATTAAGCTGAGTGAGCATATTGGTGTAATCATAGCTCACACATTTGGATGAATCAAGATAAATTATCGAATGAGTTTTTTTACCTTTGTGTTAAGAACATATGTGCCAAATTTTAGCTCATCCACCAATGGGCATCAAAAGTTAAAAGTGTGCAAATTTTTCTTCCAAATAATTTCTTACAATGTTTTCTAGGTCTAAATTGAGCCTAGTGAGCATATTGAAGGTGTTATATCTCATAATCATTGTAGTTTTAGGGGAAATAGTTAAATGGGTTTGTTTACCTTATGTCAAAATCATATGCACCAAGTTTTAGCTCATCCATCAAAATGCATCAAAATTTATGGAAATCCAAAGTTGGCCTCCTAGCCAAATTTTATTGTTTTTCCATAAGCCAATTTTTTAGAGTGCAAACAGAACCTAGTGAGCATGTTGGGAAGGCTATATCTTATAAGCATTGAAATTTTAGGAGAAATGATCAAATGGGTTTGTCCACCTTATGTCAAAACCATATGTTCCAAGTTTCATCTCATTCAATAAAGTGTGATAAAAGATACAAGTGTGCAAAGTTACCCTCCAAAGAATTTTTTACTGTGTTTTCTAGTTCCAAATAGAGCCTAATGAGTATGTTGGCAAGGTTATATCTCACAAGCACTGTAGTTTTAAGATAAATGATCAAATGAGTTTGTTCACCTTTGTGCCAAAACTATCTATGCTAAGTTTAAGCTCATCCATAAAAGCACATTAAATTTTATGGAGATCCAAAGTTGGCCTCCCAACCAATTTTTATTGTTTTTCTATAGCCATTTTTCAGGGAGTGCAAACAAAGCCTAGTGAGCATGTTGGTAAGGCATTATCTTGTAAACACTATAGTCTTAAGATAAATGATCAAATGGGTTTGTTTGCCTTTATGCCAAGACCATATACACCAAGTTTTAGCTCATGTGACAAAGCACAAAAAAAGATAAAAGCATGCAAAGTTGTTTTCCAAAGAAAATTCTATTATTTTTCCATAGTCATTTTTTACCCTGACAGTCTATAGGATGTCAAATAACATTTGTGCATATGTCAAATTTAAACCTAGGCAAAAATTCATATGAGCTTAAATTTAATGGTTCTTGAGATGTCAAATACATCTGTGCGGACATCAAACGACATTTGTGTAGACGTTAAATTTAAGTCCAAGAAAAAATTCATATGAGCTTAAATTTGATGATCTATAGGACGTATAATGACATTTGCATGAACATCATTTTTGAGCTTCAAGAATCAATCAATGGATTTTAAATGGAGGGTTATAGCAGTTTGGTGGCAAGGCTATGTAGCCTGTAAGATTTTCATTAATGTAATGGGTAAATGAAAATCAATTTTTTAATTGGTTTTTAATCTACATTTAATATATGTATGGGCTAAAAAAATAAAATAGTTGATCAATGCAGATACATTCATGAGTATTATTTAGTAGTAGTAAGAGAGTTCCTCAGCATAGGGCCCATTTGCTAGTTAATAATATTCTATTTTGTAAAGCCTTGTAATATTTTAAAAGTGGAGTATTTTTTTGTAAAGGCATATGTGAGTTAGCATATTTGCCTATAGGTCAGTCCATCTTGAGAAAGCAAATATATTCTAGGACCTTGTGAAAAGGATAAATGTCCTTATCTCTTATACATTTGTATCTTATCACTGACCAGTATGTTGCCTTGTATCTTATAAAAGGACCATTATCATTTGCCAAAAATGGGGGGAGTTCTTAGAACCAAAATTGCTTGTAAACTAGGAGTAGTTCATATAAGTAAAGCATTCTACAAATATTGTCAAGTGTTTTCTTGTAGGAAGTGTTATATGGTTTTTCTCTTAGTTTTCTAGTTTTACTTTTAGATTTGAATGGCTCCTATGGATTCTAGATGTGTGTTTTAGATGTAGAGCTACTAATTTGTGCTACTGCTAGATTAGTTGAAAGTTTTTAGGCTTATTTTATTTGATGCACTTATTTATGTATTTGGGCTAATGTTTTTTGCTTGTAGGAGTGAATCTTTAAAGTGAAGCTGATTTTTATTTGCATCATTTCATACCTTCCTTTGAAGCTTGCCTGATGTATGTTATGATTTGGGCTTAAACTTATTTATTTAATACATTGGTTGAATGCATGTTCAGATGATATGTGAAATTTATCATAATGTCTAAAACAAGATCAGCAACATCTCTTTCTGCCCTACCCTTCCTTTTTCTTATTTTTTAACCTAAATACTTTAGTTTAATTATCATTGTAAATATCCCCCTTGGATTAGTCTTTAAATTAGTTCTTGATCATAGTTCACTATTCTTAGCATAGGTACTACATACTTTGCATAGATCTATTTTTTGGCCATGGTAGCTCCTAACCACCAACTAATTTAAATATTGTGAAACAATCACTTGTTCTACCTCTATTCCACCAATAGATAATAGGATTATCACAACTTACAACTCATGCATTGGATTCTTAGGAATTAAAAAATGAGAAGTGTTTACTAAACACTCTGGGCACATGTGGTACAAATTTAGGCATCAACAGAAAGAGCCTCACTAGCACTAAAAGGAAGGATCTTAATAAATCTTTGTGAATTCATAGGATCATTGCTAGTTTTGGTGTATTTTGATCAAAGATCACTCTATTCTTTACATATTTCTATTTCTTTTAGAATAACTATGCAAAGGTTGGTGATCTTTATGGTTTTAGACTGATCTTTGGGCTTATTTAGATAAAGATTGGAATTATTTGAATACATATGTTTAGTTATGGTAAAGATAGCCTTAGATCTATCAATCCAACCAATTTGAAGTTAATAATAGCTATTTTGATCAAAGATTCATAAATACTTTGTAATTTTGAGTTTATTTGGACTTAAACATGTAAAGATCATTCATACTAGTGTATTTGAACATTTCTTTGAGCTAACTTAGTTAATAGGTGTTATCCTTATTGTTCTTTATATGAATCTTTGTAAATTTGCTAATATGCAAATCTAATCATTATTTTTTGTAAAGATCAATTTGACACATCGTATTTCAAACTAGATCTAGGTCCTTAAGTTAGAATTACAAAATCAAGATTAAGTTGAGTGAAAATCCTCAGGATCCCAATCTACTTCATTAGTTCAGGATACTCATGTATTCAAGGTCTGGTTTGGCTAGGTGGATTTTTGATCAATGTACCAAGTATAGTGCATGATCTTCCTCAAAATATTGAAAGATATCTACCAAATTTTAATCCTAATGTTGTCATCGTAGAAGAACATGTTAAATCATTTAAAGTTGCATTTATATTATTAAATGTGACTCATGAAGATGTAGCATGTAGACTATTTCCTTTTACTTTCAAAGAAGCTACATATGAATGGTTTCTCAATCTATCTGAAGACTACATTACTAGTTTGGATGATTTTAACAATGTTTTCATCAATCGATTTGGAAAAATTATTTGTCCTTGTATCCTATATCATCCATTCACCATAATTAAAAGAGATGTTAATGAGACCACCAGAGCTTTCAAAGCTAGGTTCTAAAAGAAGTTTAATAGAACTGTAGCCCCTTATAGACACAATGAGGCTCTAACCTTAGAAATTTATAAGGATGTTGTGGATCCCATGACCTCCATGTTCCTAAAAAGGTCTTTCCCAATTATAAACACATTGATCTATACTTACTCTAAAGCCATGATCATTAATGACCCAATGTAGCCTCAAGTTCAAATGGTGTATTCCATGCCTAATGTCAATTCAAATTGGCCCATCCAGAATGTCATTCCTAATATACCTAATTTAACACCAGTTCAAAACCATTTTTCCTTAAGTCATGCATATCTTGGCCAACATCTAGAGTTCTTGAATAGCACTACAAGTGGATTTCATCCACAAAATCATAGAACTATAGTGCCCAAAATTAGTAATAATGCTCTAATTCATGACTTTGAGACACCAAAAAAATCAAATGACTTGATATTATAAATAGTCCAAAAATTGATCACCAACTTTCTTCAATTGCAATTACAAGTAGGAAATACAGTGGAATGCTCTAACAGAAACTATGTTTCTTAAAGGTTTGATAGGCCTCCAAGTAGGTCTCATGATGATAGCAATAATGAATCGTCTAAAAACATACAAATATTTTTTTATGATATTGTTTTGGTTGATCATTGTAATATTTTTGAAACCTCTAAAATTGTGCCTAATCAAGACTTTTATACAGGGACATCTAGCATTGCAAGGACATCACAAGGTTTCATGATAAAGGCTTTTGATTTTCTATTTGAAGATGAAGATGAAGAAGAAGAAGAATTGCTAGAAATGGATATGGGTCAAGTACAAGATGATATTTCTTTATAAGGTATCTATAAAGATAGCCCATGTAGATTTATTACTAAAATAGAGAATAATCTTAAAGAAGATGATCATTGACAGTAGTTATACCATTATTTCTTGAATAAAATCAAGGAGCTTGAGATAGTGGATGATGGGATAGAATAACATATTGATGCATCATCTAAATATTTTACCAATGATCTAAAATTCCAAGAAGATAGTATTATCTTGGAGACCCAAAACCAAGATAAGATGCAGCCTGATGGGATAGAAGAGCTACATTTCTTCACCAAATCTAAAGATGAAACAAGTATAATAGATCAATAATTATCATATAACTTCATCAAAAATATAGAGGTATGGTACCAACATGTCTCTGATGGCAAGATTCCAAATGAACACCATTCAATTAATCAAGATGAAGAAACCTTTTGGGATGAATTGGAAGATTTTTATGCAAAGATTGGTAGTCCACTTCCACCTCAGAATGAACCTATTAAAGACATCAGTCTGAGAATGCAAGTTGGGTCATTATTGATTGAAGATGATTTAAGCCAATACCTATCTATGGACAAAGCATAACTAATACTTTTATTGCAAAGTAGAAGGATTTTGGAGGAAGATGATTAGATTTTAAACTTATTTCTTTGATCTATGTACTTGAGAATGGATATGGGAGCCCAAGTCACACCATATAGAATACCAAGCATCCAAATGGCCCTATCTATAGGAATATTCCATTAAAAAACACTCAAGTTTCAAGGTTCTATAGTAGACTAAATAATTTTCCATTTGATCTTGGAGGTAAGTATTTTATGAAGTTAGTATAGGGCTTAGATTAGTTTTTTTCATGTTCTTTCTTTTTTGTTTTTTTCCTTCCTATCCCTTATTTGTATATAATATTTATACATATTTACTTGTCTTTCATGCTTTATTTATTGCTTTTAAATAAGTATTTTTGGATAGCCCTTAGCTCGTGTTTCATCTAGGCTACTCAAGAGCTTCATAATTCAAAAATTAAGGTATGACTCCTCAACATTGGTTGATCATGAGTTGTTAAAATGTGAGCTTGATGTTGTAGTTTAGAGAAACTTGTAAAGACTGGTGGATAAGTTAATTTTTTTTGATATTTTAAACCTTTTTCTAATCTAAGTTTTATTTTAAGAAGGATTGCACATGTAGGATGAAAACTTAAACTATTAGAACGCAGCCTTGCTTGTACTTAAAAAATATGAATTGCCTAGGATAAAGTTTATAGCCAAGAATGATTGTTTAAAGATCAAACACTTGACCAAATCTCTAAATTTGACTAACATGGTTCCCAACCTTTGCTGGAAGGCCAAAAAATGATCTTAAAAATACAAAAATAAGAGCTTATTGTAAAATCAAAAGTTCTCCAAGCAAAGGTGATTCTGATAATCTCCACAAGGGCTATGGATGTCTAGCTGGCAGTGGAGCAAGGCCTTGAATAGATTCAAAGGCATCTATGTCAGGGATATGGATGTATATCTAGTATTAGAGCAATGCCTAAGCCTTCCTTGAGCTAAGGCATGGTTCGTAAGGAATATTCAAACATGTTGAAAGTCAGTGTTAATGATTAAAACCATGAACTTAGAAGTTGTTCTCGAAATCCATTAATAATCAATAAGTAGAATCAAAGCACACACACAACATGACTAAGTTTTTTGATGTTTGATCCTAAATTTACATATGTAATTTTTTTTTTCTAACCATGAACTGATCTTAATGATGTGCTTGATCAAATAGAATAAGTAGCTTAATTATTAGTTTGAACCAGAGTCTCTGAATTCTAACATATTACTATGTTTCCCCTAAAAGTCATAATTTTTAGAGGTTAACATACCCCCATTTTTTAAAAATTATGAGCCATGTGTCAAATTGTATAAATTTATACCTTTAAATTGAAAATTCATTTGATCATAGTGTCACTAGCATGTTTGCAAATTATTTTTATTTGAAGCTCATCCACACCATGGTCTGGCTGACTTATTGGCTCATGCTTCTGGTTTAACCTTGTCCCAAATTTTTAGCATTTATTTTTAATATTTTAGGTTACATGTTTGATGAGGCCTTGTTTGAATGAGTTGTGTTTGAATTTCATGATTTAATCTTAATTTGGCCTTTTACCAGCCTTTGGTTTATAGCAAGTCAAGTTAAATAAGTTTACTTAAAGTGTCATTTGTGAATTTATAAAGACCTTGGACATGTTTCAAATACTCTATGGGGTGATAATAATGCTTGGATTAATTATGGAAGTGAATGGTATTCATTTGGATCCTCATTGTGTTCATCTAGACATTATGGTCTAATGGTAAAAAATTTGAGTGAGCATATTGGTGCAGTAATATCTCACACATGTGGATGAATAAAGAGAAATTAATAAATGGGTTTTTTTATCTTTATGCCAAGAACATATCCACCAAATTTTAACTCATTCATCAAAGTGCATCAAAATTTATAGAGATGCAAATTTACCCTTCAAAGTATTTTTGACTATATTTTCCAAGTCCAAATTGAGTCGAGTGAGCATATTGGTGCAGTCATATCTCACACTTGTGGATGAATCAAGAGAAATGATCAAATAGGTTGTTTAACCTTTGTCTCAAGAACATATCTAACACATTTTATCTCATATACCAAAGTGCATCAAAAATTATAAGTGTGTAAAGTTTCCCTCCAAAGAATTTTTTACTTTGTTTTCCAGGTCCAAATTGAGCCTAGTGAGTATATTGAAGGACTATATCTCATAAGCACTATAGTTTCAAGGTAAATGGTCAAATGGGTTTGTTTACCTTTGCGCCAAGACCATATGAGCCAATTTTTATCTCATCTTCCAAAGTGCATCAAAAATTATGAAAATCTAAAGTTGGCATCCTAGCCAAATTTTGTTATTTTTCCATAAGCCATTTTTCATGGAGTACAAACAAAGCATAGTGAGCATGTTGACAAGGATATATTTCATAAGCATTTAAGTTTCAATAAAAATGGTCAAATAGATTTTTTCATCTTCATTCCAAGACCATATGTGCCAAGTTTACACTCACATGATAAATCACGCTAGAAGATACAAGCATGTAAAGTTTCCCTTCAAAGCATATTTTACTGTGTTTTTCAAGTCCAAGCAAAGCCTAGTGAGCAGTTGGTAAGGTTATATCTCACAAGTGTTTTAATTTCAAGATAAACTATCAAATAAATTTATTCACTTTTATACCAAGACCATATGTGCCAAGTTTAAGCTCATTTGCCAAAGTGCATTAAAAGTTATGGAGATTCAAAGTTGGCCTTCCAACCAAAGTTTATTGTTTTTCCATAGCCATTATTTAGGGATTGAAAATAGATCCTAGTGATCATTTTGGCAAGGTTATATCTTACAAGTGCTACAATTTTAGGAGAAATGGTCAAATGGGTTTGTTTACCTTTATGCCAAAACCATATGCACCAATTTTTAGCTCATGAGATAAAGTGCATAAAAAGATAAAAGTGTTTAAAATTTCCCTCCAAATAAAATTATTCTATTTTTCCATAGTCATTTTTTACTCTAATGATATGTGGGACGTCAAATGACATTCGTACAGATATCAAATTTAAGCCCAAGAAAAAATTCATATGAGCTTAAATTTGACAATCTGTAGGACATTAAATACATCTGTGTGAATGTTAAATTTAAGCCCAGGAAAAAATTCATATGAGCTTAAATTTGATGATCTATAGGACATCAAATACATTCACACGGATGTCAAATGACATTTGTGCGAATGTCATTTTTAAGCTTCGAGAACCAGCTAATGGCTTTTAAATGGAAGATCTCAGTAGTTTAATGGTAAGGCTATGCACCCTATAAGATTTTCATTAATGTAATGGCTAAATGAAAATCAATTTTTTAATTGGTTTTCCTCTAAATTTAATATGTGTCTAGGCTAAAAAACTAAAATAGTCATTCAATGCAAATATAGCCATGAGTATTCTTCAGCAGCAATAAGAGAATTTTTTAGTGTAAGGCCCACTTGCTAGTTAATATTATTCCATTTTTTAAATCCTTGTATCATATTTGTCTATAGGTCAGTCCATTTTGGGAAAGCAAATGTATTCTAGGACCTTATAAGAAGGACATTTGTCCTTATCTCTTATACATTTATATCTTATGACTGACTGATATGTTGCCTTGTATATTATAAAAGGAGCATTATCATTTGTCAAAAAAGGGGGAGTTCTTAGAAACAAAATTACTTGTAAACTAGGAGCAGTTCATATAAGTAATGAATTCTGCAAAGATTGTCTAGTATTTGCTTGTAGGAAGTGCTATATATTTTCTCTCTTAGTTGTATGGTTTCACTTTCAAAATTAAATGTTTCCTATGGATTTTGGATGTGTGTCTTGGATGCAGAGCTACTAATTTTTACCACTGCTAGATTAGTTGAAAGTTCTTAGGCTTATTTTATTTGTTGTACTTCTTTTGCATTTGAACTAATGTTTTTTGCTTGCAGGAGTGAATCTTTGAAGTGAGTATGGTTATTATTTGCGTCATTTCATACCTTCCTTTGAAGCTTGCTTGATGTATGTCATGATTTGGGCTTAATTTGTTTACTATGTCTGCCCTACCCTTCCTTTTGTTTCTTTTTTAACCTCATCGCCTTAGTTTAATTGTCATTGTCAATATCCACCTTAGATTAGTCTTTAAATTAGTTTATTTCATTGTTCTTATCAAAGGTACTACATATTTTCCATAGATCTATTATTTGTCCATGATAACTCCCAACTATCAACTAATATAAATATTATGAAACAGTCACTTATTTTGCCTCTATTCCACCAATAGATAATAGGATTATCACAACCTGTAACTCATGCATTAGATTCTTAAGAATTCATAAATGAGAAGTGTTAACTAAACACTTTGGGCACCTATGGTACACATTTAGGCATCAACAAGACCAAATTATCCACCCAAGTAGAATGTCTCACTGGAGAGATGATTTTTACATTTAATAGCTTCTTTAATTCTCTTTGGATGAGAGGCTCTAGAATAGGATTGATTTGTCTCTACCTCTATTTGAATGGATTATGATTTGGCTTCAAAAGAATCATATGAGTAATGACCTATGGGTCATATACTTTCAAGTCTTCATATGTCTAAGAGATGACATCTTTGTAGTAGATGATTAAATCATTCATTTGTTGTCTCTCTTCTAGGGTGAAACTCAGACTGATATTAACATAGCATGGGCTATATTCATCTTCTAGATTTTCTATGTTGAAGTCTGATTCATTGACCTTAGGTTTTCAAATCTATTGAGCTTAAGGGTCTATGTCAAAGGACCTTTCCAGAGAAACCAACCCAGCTAGGATATGATTTTCTTTGAGTTGGAGAATACCTTCCCTATATGAATCCTCTTGATAGAGGTGATTAATATCTTTATCATCAATGATTTAGGACTCAAACTCCCTTCAATTTTTTATAAATTGAATAATTTATTGGTCATCATCAAATACTTAAAAAATTTATAAGTTATCAGGAATAGAGGGACAAGGCACCAATTCAATGGAAAACCTTTTTACCTTATATTCTTGGAGGGGCTCCATATCAGTAGTGGAAATAACTAGCAAATCAACTGCTTGATTTTTCTCTTTGGGAAGGGATACCATGTTGAAAGCTTTAAAGCTTTCAATCAGGTCCCATGCTCTATGCTTATACCTTATCAAATAAGACAACTTGCATTGGTATTTAATTTTGACTTGGTTGACCACCAACTCTGAGTTACCAAATACTAGTATTTGCTTTATATTATTCTTAAGTGCAAATTGTAATCCCAAAATTAAAGCCTCAAACTCAACTTTATTGTTCATGCATGGGAATTGTAATATGTATACTACCAAGAACCTTTTACCTTATAGCTCAATCAGCTCAATTCTTATGCTTGATCCTTGCTTGGATCTAGCACTATCAAAGTGTAAAGTCCATTATTGTTTGGAACCCTCAAGTTCTAACTTCTATACTTGATTTTGAGTATTAAAAGTGTAAACACCAAGGCTAGGAGACTCATACTTTATCTCTTCATTATTGACATTATATTCCATGTTGGGATACTTTACTCTTGGTTCTCTATCAATTTTGATTTATTTTGTAACTCCTCTTCATTGCAGCCATATATGAGAAAAGTCTATAGATAAATATCTCTAGAGTGTTTTAGACCAGTCTCTAGTTAGCATTAGTTTGTAGCCTTCAGGTATGTCTACCACCAAGATATCAATGGTCATCTAAACATGTAGTTCAAAGGCTACTTAGATATACATGTCCCTCAGTTCACCAACTATAAGGACTAATGTCGTGTCCAATTATGAAACTATCCTCTTTGAAGGGCTTGGCATCAAACCAAGATTTTGACATATGGAAGAAGGCATGACAATTGTAGAAGCTCCAAAATCAACTAAATAATTATGAATATTCTTACTGAATGCCCTGATAGTCAGTAAGAAGTGTGAACCTTATAACTTGCTCTTATAGATAACATTGGTGTTAGATGCTTTTGATTTGTTTGTAGATGCTTTCACTTTCCCCATAGGTGACTTCCCAATAATAAACCTATAAAATAGCTCCTTTTGTTTGGTAATATGAGTTAACTCATGAAGAGTTATATTTGCTTTGATCTTCTTCATGTCTTCAACAATGTTATATCTTCCCTTGTTAGGTTCCTCCTTAGTCTAAGGTTGATCACTCCCTCTCAAAGGTGGTGGATTGTTGTTAGATTTAGGATTAGGTAGAATTGCAATAATATTTGGAAGAGTTGACATTGTGAGTGGGTACTTAATCCTTATATTATAGTCCCTTTCTAGAATTAATAAAAAACATGAAATTCATCTATGTTGTCCTCTAGCTCATTATCATCTTCACTTAAAAAGGGAAACTCATGAGTTTCAAAGAATATGGTAGTGCTTGAAGAGATAAGATCTAGATGAAGTTTAGGTAGATTATGCATCTGATCTTGTCTAACCACCTCTCTTTGAAAGATTTGAAATGCTATGTAGAATTCAATGCAGTTAAGTTCACCATGCTCAAAAGTATTATGAATTCTACACAAAATGGGAAGAACCATTTCTACCATGTTGATCTCTGGGAGATTTTTAGGATACTCCATATTATTTATAGGCCTATTGAATGGTTGGTTGTATCTCTAAAATCTAAAATTCTGATTACTAGTTGGGTCATTTGCATATTTAAGAAATCATTACTCAACTTTTGAACCATCTTCTAAATAAAATCTAGTTCTACCTTTGTAGAGTCAGTAACTTGTAAAATGGCAATAGAAGGTGTAGTTGATTGTTGATTTTATTGGTAACCATTACCTAAAGTATGCTAATTAAAAAAGCTAAAATTTGGTTGTGTTGTTTGTGTTAATGGAGGCAGTGTGTAGATTTAGTTTAAATTTAATGCCAGGACATTATGCTTCATATGTGGTATCATATTCAATATTAAAAAGTCATTGTTGACATTAGATATGTCAGGCATCTTGGGATTGAGTTTTATATCTATGTTGATGGATTCCTCATATGCTTATGCCAAATTATTGACCATGGATGCTCTTCTCAAGAACACATCAATGATTGGATCCAAAACATTATTGTACATTTTCAATGCTAATGCAACTTCTAGTTTGTACCTTGGGATCAACTAATTATACATATTTTGAAACCTTGCATTGAAAGCATGGATAGATTCATTAGGCTCTCTCCTTATGTGGTTGAAGTACTGATATACCAAACCAGGATTGGTAACCTATCCAAATTATTCAAGAAAAATAACTTGACACTCATCCCAAAAAATAATAGAGTTCTCTATTAGATTTAAATACCAATCATAAGTAGCATCCATTAATGTAATAGGGAATAATCTGCATGAGACATCTTCATCAACAACATTCATTAACCTCAAAGTAGACTTGAAATATTTGATGAGTTATTCTGTTGTCCTTGCTCCTAAAGGAGAAAAAGATGGTAGGTACTTTTTAGGATTCCTAGGTAAATCATGCACGTCTCCAAAGATGGTAATATCAAATCTAACTAACTAATGTGGTTGTTAAGTCATTGGTTGATTAACAGGTAATGGGTTCCTTATAAGTAAAGGGTTCTTAATTAGAGGAGGTGGATTATTATGAGTTGAGGTTGTTGGCACAATTCTAGGTCTCTTATGATTTGATAAAGGTGAGACTAGAAAACTAGCCTAGAAATTAGATCTAGTCGTTCTCTTGGGTGAATTTAGTGCAACTCTACGTAAAGAACAACTACTTTTATTGATTGTTAGGCCCTCTTTATAGCATCAGTGAAATTATTGATGTAGTTTTTAATCATACCATATTCAATGAGGTAGCTTATAATGTTTTAGGATCTCAATGGAGATAAACTCCACTCGAGGGCATGAGTTGTACACATGTGGTTGGAATAACCTATTGATGGAATAGATGGTAGGACATGCAGGTTATTGATAAGGTTTTTGGATGGAGATGTGATCTCTAAAGGGTCATGAATTCCTACATGAGTTGGATGGATGGATAGTATCTAATCTAAAGTGGATAGATCTCAAAAAAAACTCAAAAAAAGGAGGGAAGGGTAAGGCAAAAAAAATTCTTTGGATTTCAGGAATCACCTTTCTAGCTCATTTCTAAATGGGTAAGTGCTTCAAAACCTATGCCTATTACAATAAGCTATTTCACACACATAGTCAAACACAATTTAGAAGTCTAAGGAGATACTAATATTGGAAACTCACAAGCCTCAATCAAAGGCTTCCCTCTTAGAGTAGTTATTGCACACCCTTAATTAGGAGATTATGGCTTGAGCTAATGAGGTATCTGAGGTAGATTTTCAACACATAGAAAACTACATCAAAATAAATCACTCATACACATTTAAAATTATGAATCAATCAACTTAATTGCCAATAATTAATGTAGTTTACTAATCCTTCAATATTTTTTGCATACTTAAGACTAGCATATCAATCAAGACAAGAAAGAATTCATTACAGCTTTTGCACACTAAGAATTATTAAATCATACAACCAAAATATAAGCCTAATTACACATAAATTGGAGAGAGAATACACAAACACATTTGCTTACAATCAAAATTGCTTCTGCTCTTATATATTGAAAATTTTCCCACCTCTCCAACTAGTGGACTATAATTATTTAAATAGGCTTTGGGAAAGGGTTACCTCATCCTCCAAGTTTATGCAAAGTCATTACATGTGATAGTCAAAACTTGAGTTCTAACTATGGTTGAAACCATATAAGAGTCTTCTTACAGTCATCATTTTAAGTTAGCCTTTGCAAAAGCTATGTAACATGTGCATGTGAAGAAAGAAGGGCATTTTTTATAATTATAGCTCAAACTACATGAAAACTAAATATATACATGACAATACCTTCTCTTATAGGTTGTGAGAACAACATGTTAGATATTTTAAGTTGGCCACTTTCTAATGGAACTTAGACATGCATTAAGGACAAGTGCCCCTTTACCAAGGCCTCAGAACCAAAATCATTACTTAACTGTGACTAACTTCTCATCACTATGTGTTACATGTTGCCCCTACCTTTATAGAATATAAAATTCATTTGAAAGTATTTTTCAGGTATTTATCTTAAAATAAAATGGTGTGTCAACTTAATCTTTGAGATGCCTGAGTAATTTTAGTCTTATCTTGTTCTACTTCCAAATCTTCATTTTTATATTCGCTAAACAGATTAAGTTTAAGACTCATGTGTTCTTCACTGGTTTGTAATCCATCATGTCATGTTCATGTAGTAATGTCCATGCTGAGTTGTCCATCTAATTAAAACATGACCATTTTTTCCTTTGGACACATGTCTCTACTTCATGCTTTCTTGAGATGAGATCAAAGTCAATTTTTACCTCTGAGCTCATGAGATCATGACAAGTATCAATTTTTTACTGGCTCTGGGATCTTTGAAAAGTCTCATTGATCTTACACCATTAGATATATTTATATGAATCAACATGGTGCATTAATATTTGTATTATTTGAATCCAAATAACTATCTATTATGGCTTAAATTGACATTTATGTGCTCATCATTTGATGTCTACATGACTGTCATTAACATTTTCATGACCATCAATCTCTGAACCCCAATGGATAAATGCTTAGATTTATTTTGATGTCCACCTAACCATCAATGACATCTATGTAAAAATTAATGAAATATACATGACCATCACATTTTGAACACTAAACGGTTAATTATTGATCTTAATTTTGATGTCTACATGACCATCAATTATGTTTGCATGACCATCACACTTTAAACACCAAATGGTTAATTGATGAACTTAATTTTGACATCCACGTGATTTTCAATGACATCTACATGACCATCAATTACATATAGACAATCATCACACTTTAAACACCTCCATGAGACTCTTTGCTCTACTTGATATCTCCCTGGGTATTCAGTCTTATTGACTTTATTGATCTGGTTAAGGGCCCATAGATTGTTGATCTGTCACCCAAACTCCCAAGATGTAGCCACTTGGCATTTTCATGGATCTCTCTAAAAATTTGACCTTTCAACTTTGATCTTGCATCATTATATCATCTATGAGTGAGCCAACACATATCATTGGATTTTAATCCACTAGGTTGAACGTGATTGGTTCCTATGGATAAAGATAATTAAGTCAGAGATCAAGAAAAAATTAGGCTAAGGTCTTAGACTAAGGTTTAAGACATAATAAAAGGGATCATGTGATTAATAAAATTGACTTAGCCTAAAGTTCTCAGGAAACATAAGGGACTTAGGATAAAGTCTTTGGTTAATATAATAAAGTGCTCCCTAATAATTTTGACCCTGCGTAAATTTTGAATCTTATTTCAAAAAAAATGACTTAGGCTAACATACTTAGACTAAGGTTTTAAAACATGATTTAAGCATAGATCTAATTAGATGATTAAAGAATAAGGGTTACTCAAAAGAAAGAGTCAATTTGATCATTAAAGTATAAAGCCTCTAAGCAATGTTCTCATAAATGAGAATTCATTAACCTTGTAACATGGAAACATTAGAATCAAACATTAGCAATATTAGATGAAGTCAAATGAAGATTATGTGCTAACAGACTAGATCATCACAAGCTATTTTATATCGGTTCCTAATCAATTTGAATGTTCAATTTATAGCACAAATTTGTAGAATTTGAACAAGGGTCCTCATTTTTAGAAATGGGGGTGTGTAGGGTACAACATTTGTATTAGCATGTTCTGAAGGGTTTTTTATAACCCTCTAATAATAACGATGTAATAAGCATGGAAATTTTTATTGAAACATGTTGATATGGTTGCCAGAGTAAAGAGATATATAAATATGGCTCAATGAAAGAATTTTAAATTTTAAAAAAGAAGAAGCAAGAAGAATAGGGAATATTGTGAAAGAAATTATTTATGAGTGTATTGTAGATGATATTTATAGATTATATAACACCTCAGTATTGTACACTTAGAAAACTTAGACATTCATTATTCCTCTCAATTTTGGACTTTTTTTGCTTATACATGTCTCACATCTACTCTATCTTATACCCCTTGGCCTATATCTTAGTTTGATCAGTCTTATGTTGATGACTTAGGCTTTTTATCTTGTCCAAAATGCTTTAAATGTACTTATCTTCCACCTCTTCAAGTTTTGATCATGTACCTACTTGCATGCTCCCTAGACATTAACATTTAAGATAAACACCTACATCGATGCTAGTGTCCTAACCTAATACAAGTGTCAAGTGCCATAAAGTCATCCAATTTACAAATTAAATGTATCTTTATGGTTAGCCTAAGTTTTATTATGTGAATTACTTCTCCAAAGGGATTGATATAAATACAAGATCAACCCTCATTCATTTTTAATCTAGCACAAACCAAGGCAAACTATCAAAAGCATTAAATCAAGCACTCAATAAATCAAATATTTTCTATTTTCTCCTATTCTCATATCATTCATAGGAACAACACATACACAAGTCTAAAATACTTAAGGAGCAACCCAATAGCTATATTTTCCAAGTTATAAGCTAGGTCATTGGTGTACTTGTATATCATATATTACATAATTTACACACAAACCAACAAATAGGGGATAACTACATGAGTCTGAGGCCCTATTTAGAGTATTGGCTATGTAGGCAATGCTCACTAATAAAGGAGCCTTTGGGGTTAGCTTGACACTACATGCCCACTAACCCATTTTTCTGCAAGGTCACTATAAATATGAATAACTAGGGTTTTGTAAATTCATGAGTGATAGTCCATGACCCATATCTGAATGCACTAGACCAAAGGTGAAGATAAATCTAAAATAATTTAGGTGGTTGAATCATTTTCCATCAAATATTCTAAATAAGACCCCTACATCAAACATAGATAGTAGCATCAATGCAACCATCCTAGGTTGATGCAAGCATCCAAACCTCTAAATACACTTAATCCAAAATTAGGTGACTATTATAGAATCATCTTCCAAATAACTTTCTATCTATTCTATATCTAGCATTGTGTTAAGTTGAGTACATTACTTTTTTTGTCATTTCCATACATAGCGTAGTTATACTTTCTATATTTACCCTATTCTTAGTTTTATAAATTTAGTATATGTTTATATCTTAGGTTAGCACCTAATTATACTATTATAAAGATAGTTTATCACCCTTCTACCCCAGGCTATCACTGTCCACTTTAACCCTAGATAACCCCAATCTAGATTTCTAAGGTTGAACATTTGGTAAACCCAATACTTAAACATAAAACCCTAGGAAAATTAAGGTTTTCTAATTTTTCTATTATTAATCCTTGATTGCTATAAAATATGTGCAACATGGATGCATCTATCACCCATTTTGGGTTCCAATAGTGATAGTTTATATGGTTTGCTACATTAGTTTCCTTGTTACATCTATTAATCAAATCCATGCCAATAATGAGATGGTTTTAAAGTGGAAACAACACTTGATATCTCTTAAAAATTCATTTTATAATGTTATAGAGTCAATCTCTAGATGCCAATATACATGCTCTCAACCATTTGTTCTAAGTCTTATTCAAATAATGACTACCATCCCATACCCATTATTCACCCATGAATTATATTACATTATGCAGTCAATGTAGTTACTACTCAAAAATTTAGGATTGTTCAACCTATTCCCCCACCTATTAATATAAAATAGGTGCCTCCTAGACCTAAGCTTATAATAAAATCTAAGGGATATGAAAATATTGACCAATTGAGCAATACATATGAAAAAAATTCAATCCTTGAGCTCCTAAAACAATCTAATGTTTATAAGGATATCTTATATGAGGCATTGTGTAAGACTTAACTTCAAAGTGATATTGAGCATGTTTATTTTGCAGATATTATGAAAGATCTCAATAATAATAACATATTCATCACCTTTTATCCAATATATTTACCATCCAAAGATATTATTGACCAAAATTTTCCTTTGTTCATACAAGTGACCATACAAAATAAATATACCAAAAGGGTGCTCATTAATAATGGATAAATCCTAAACATTTGTAGTGTAGAATTCCTAACCACCGTGGGTATTAACACCAATATTCTTCAAAACATATTCATCCACATAAAAGGTTTTGAAACTTCACGTAGCCCTTTGGTTGGTCAAATCACATTGGATGTGACCTTAGGACCAAAATTGATTTCAACTACTTTTTAGGTCATGTCTCAATCATTACATTATAATTTACTTTTGGGTAGACCTTGGATACATTTAATGAAAGTTCTTTCATACATGATGGGACCTTATTATCCATGCTTGTTGATGATGAACTTTTTAAATTTTTCAAAATGATACATTCTAAAACTAAAGGCATCTCTACAGTGTTACCACCTAAACATTCCAACCCTCTTAAGCATATGCATAGGCATGAAATAGTTGAGTCAAGTGTAATGTCTCTTTTGTCTCTAGATGAAAATAAGGAACTAGACTTTGAGGTACACATAGATATGCATAATGAGAAATAATCATTACCAAAGGAGTTAGTAAAACTACAAGATTCCCTACATTTGATCTTCCTTTATTAGTCAATACTGAGCAAAAATATGGCCATGTTTCATATTAATATGATAGTGATGACGATACAACTTATGATATGACAAATGAAAAATTTTGAAACTTAAAATTTGATCCACTTTGATCACCTGGCACACAACCTATTAAAACCTACGTGTCCTAGCACATATAAACTAAACCCATTTATAGATAGTGTAGAACTAAATACAAATATGGGCAAAACAAAAATAGCAAATAATTATGTAAATGATTGTTACTCCATACATCCTTCTTGGCTGAAAATATTGATTCAACCTTACAAGGTTCAAATGCAAATTAATAATTGAATAATGTAAAATATTCTCAAAAGGCTTCACAATAAATTTTACATATCATGACACAACAAGATACTCTAGATGCCATGTTATCTATTTTACTTGAGCACAAAATGATTTATTTACCTTCTACTAGACATACATCGCACAGTAGACTTCTACCCACAAAAGACATGGTACCATACTATAAATATCATCAGATCAGTGGCCATCATACTATTCAATGTGAGACATTGAATAACCAGATGCAAAAATACACTAATGAAGGATGCATACACATTGCATATAACATGAGAAAAAGGCAAAATCTTTCCTATCTTTTAGAAAATAACTACCTCTCAAAGTGACCAAAGCATGAGGATTTAACTATTTCTTCTAATTTTGATGGGGTATATTGCCACCATATCTAATTTGATAACACATGGGATACCACTTGAGGTATAAATTTTCTCTCATAATCGGGACATTATACAAGTGAACTAATATACTCTCCATTGATTCCAAAAGCTCAAGGATACATCTAGTTACCTATCTCATGTGGCCCACATGTGGAAACTTTAACCATATGGATATTAGACCAGGAACCACATTTAAAACTAAAGTTTGGAACAAATTAGGTAGCCAAGTGGAATGTTAATCTAGATACTACAAACATGTGTGTTAATTTTTTAATATGGGTATATTAATTTACATACGACTTGATGCCCATGATTATTTACCTACACCATTGGACTCAAGTAAACCATTAAATAGAAACATTGAAGTAGTAGCAGTGCAATAATATAAACAAATCTTGATAAATTTGGTATGTGGTCCTACACCTTTTGATGATGAGAAATTACTTGATTAGACTTTTCAAACATTCTAAAAATACCAAAACAACATCAAAAAATCCAAAAACACTTTTTGCACCTACATACTCTATTGGCTCATTGGCATTTATGTGTCAATTCCATGTTGATGAATGGTATATTCAGTTACTTATACATACACATGTGTGTCACACTTCTAGTTGAATATGATACAGGTATACACAAATACATGATTTATTCCTATTTTAAATGTCGGGCCTTCCCTCTACTCATGTCATGTAGACATTGGAGGCATCCACTTATTTGATCTTGATACACAGGTTATATGGTTTGATGATCACATTTCATTATCATGTTTGAGCTTACATATGTACTTACACATGCCTTTAGCCATGATTATATCTTACACAGGGTACTTGATATACTCTACAATTGACATTTTTTCCTAACACATTTGATCCATGGGTTATTGTGACATGTTTATGTTGGTTTCTTACGCTTTCCTCTACACACTTCCTTGAGTGTCTCGCCTTACTATTGTATTCCTGGTTCAACCATTTTAATATGTCCCTTTGCTTATAGCCCTTGTGCCTATTTATATTTTCTTTGACATTTACATATGTCATTATTTTTTATATGGACATTTAAATATTTCATTCTTGTTTTTATGGTCATTTGACTAAGTTATGTCCCTTCGATTGTGAGGCATTTAAACATGCCCCTTATTTTCAATTTCCTTAGGCCATTACCTTTTGACTTACTTTTGAGTGCTCTTATGTGTGTGCTTATTTACTTGTTGATCTTGTACTATTACTATATATATGTTTCCATGAGCCTTATATTGCATCTTAGGCATTAATGTGATCATATTGGTTCTATGTCCTTCAATGTTATATCTACCTAGACATGTTCCTTATAAATGTTGCATGGTTACATTCATAGATTATATAGTTGTCTAATATTTTTGAGGAGAGGTAACTACCATCCTTATCTTTAAATCACCTCAAATGGGGGTAATATTAGTGGGGGCATGTCATAGAGGCATGTTCTCCACACTTGGAACAATTTTAAGATTCGATGGGGGCATACTTTGGAAGCATGTTCTCCACACTTATTCAGTATTTAGCATCTCCAGATTATAGTAGGGGCATGTTTCAAAAACATGTTATCCCTATTGGAACTTATATTAGTCTTAATATTTCTCCATATGTAGTGGGTCATGCTTTCAAAGCACATTCTCCACACTTACAAAGTTTTTCAAATTGGCCAAAGGACATATTTATATGATTCATATTCACAGTTGTGGCATAATTATATACATTTGTACCATTGTTAGACATAGTTTAAGAATGAGATAATTAATGTAATTTGTGCATAATGTTACAATATCTTAATCAATTTCAAATTCCAAAACTCTTTTATGGACTCTTACCACATCATGAACTCTTACGTACCAATACCCTAATTGGACTTTTATGGAGATTATTGTCCTAATCTAATGCAATAGTTGGTTCACTTTTTGGTATGGTTGAAGTGATTAAATCACTCAATATTTCTAAGTTTTTAGGTTAGACTTGATTTTATCATCCAACCTTACCAAGTTATAAGTATTATTGGGTTGCACGATTAAACTAATCTCAAATGCCTAGTGGCAACTCACATTTACTCCAAGGTTGGGAGCATGTGCCTTCCAATCTCTCTTTATCTCCTTGGATATATACACTTTCCTGATTTATCTATATTTGTCTTAATCTCAATTTTAGAGCCCTATAATGATACATCATTGTCAAATCAACTTGACAACATGAAAGCTAGTTACATTAACACAGGTGTACTCCTAAACCTCACTCTTTCAATTTAAATACTTTCAATCCTAGATTATATACACTGATTATATATTATAACATGTTATTGGTTACAAGTTAGTCACTAGTAAAGCACTTAAGTTGAGAACACACAAAGATAAGGTGTGTTATACACACCCAAGTATGCATTCCTTTCCTTTAATTTGGTAATTCATTACTAGATTAAAGGGGGGAAATGTAGATGATATTTATGGATTATATAAAACATTCATCTTATACACATGGAAAACTTAGACCTTGGTTTTGTCTCTTAGTTTTTAACCTTTTCCACTTTTTCAAGCCTCACATCTAATATTTTTTGTGTCTCTTGGTGTATCTCTTAGTCTGACCAATCTTTCATTGATGACCCAGGCCTTCTATCTTTCCCAAAATGATTAAAATGTACTTATCTTCGACCTCTACAAGTTCTGAGCATGTACCTACTTTCCTACTTCCTAGACACTAACATCTGGGATAAACACCTGCATCAATGCTAGTGTCCTAACCTGACGTAAGTATCTAGTACCCTAAAGTCATCCAATTTTCAAATGAAATGTATCCTAATGGTCATCCTAAGTGATTTTATACAAGTTACTTCTCTAAAGGAATTGATATAAATACAATATCAACCCTCATTCATTCTTAACCTAGCACAAACCAAGGTAAACTATCAAAAGAATTAGATCAAGCACTCAATAAAGCAAAGCTTTCTTATTTTATCTTACTCTCATACCAATCAAAGGAACAAAAAATACATAGGTTTGAAGTACTAAAGAAGTAACCCAAGAGATATATTTATCAAGTTACAATTTAGGTCATCCTTATACTTCTTTATCACATATTGCATGATTCACACATAAGCCAACACGTAGGTGAAAACTATATCATTCTAAGTCCCTCTTTAGAATATTGGCTATGTTGGTAGTGATCACTGATAGAGGGGTCTTTGGGGTTAGTTTGACACTATGTGCCCATGAACCCATTGTTCTCAAAGCATTATGAAGATTAAGAAATAGGGTTTTTTAAATTCATGAGGAGAGATAATCCATGACATAAATTTGAATGCATTAGAATGAAGGAGAAGATAAATCTAGAATCATCTAGGTGGTCACATCTTTTTATAGTAGTTTCTCTATATATGACACCTATGTTAAACCTAGATAGTAGCATCAATGTAACTATCCCAAGCTAGCATAAGTGTTCAGACCTCTAGAGGCACTTAATTTATAATCAAGTGACTATTACATAATCATCTTCCAGCCTAATTTTTATCTATTCTAGATCTATCACTATGTTAGCATCAGAACCAACTAAGTAGATTAATTCTTTATCATTTCCATATATAGCTTAGTTTTACTTTCTATATTTAGCCTATTCTTAGTTTTATAAATTTAGTATATGTTTATATCTGAGTTTAGCACCGAATTGCCCTGCTATAGAGATAGTTAATCATCCTTGTGTCATAGGATATCTCTATGCCATTTAACTATAGATAACCTCAATCTATATTTTTATTGTTAAACACATATCAGAGAAATATATGAATCTTTTGGTGTGAATCCCCTGAGTTATTAGTTGTGTGGTTATCTAGATTAGAGTATTATTATTTTCAGCCAAGAAGGATAAAATTAATAACTTGATCAGAAGAAAAGCTATAAATCCTAAAAAATATAGATACTAATTGGACTTGTATAGTAGACTATTAACCAAGACTTCCATTAATGGATATATCATCAAATTTTTTATATAAGCTTATTTGTCTTTTTAAGCTATATAGGAACTATTTGTCAGAGGAATCTATAGAAAGTTCCTTTGATGACTATCTATTCTGATCAAGATGTTGGTTGGGAAAAAGGCCATGGTGCCTACTCCTACCAACATGGAGTAGTCACTTCAGGTGTTATGGGGATGCATGAAATGTAGGAGGGTAGATATACAATGTTGGGGGACAAAAAAGGTGACATTCAGAGAGAAAGAAAGCTTTTTCACAAAAGGAGCACACCCTTTGAAAAAGGATGTACACCCTTTTTTTGAATTACGCATGACATTGACCCAAAAGGGCATATGCTCTCTATAGGCCCATAAAGGGTGTGTGCCATTTGTAGGCCAAAGAGCGTATACCCTTTTTGGGCCAAAGGGCATACACCTTTTATGGGCCTATAAAGGGCGTATGCCATTTAATTTTTTCAATGTTTTTGCCTCTTCCTCCCAGCTAAACCTATATTTTTTGGTGCCTTGAGGGAGTGAGATTGCATGTTTAAGAGGATGTACGTGTTTTGGTTTACATCCTACCAAAATAATTTTGCATTTTGATTGAGGTCTTAGGTATGTTTATTGTTAAATTTTAATTTTGAGGTTTCAATTTATATGTTTTATGCATAGGGTTTTCAAATTAAAATTGCATTGAACTCTCTCACATTGCCTAAAAAATTTATATTTTTATAAATCCAGATAAAAAATTCAATGGATCCATTTCCTGAAGAAAACGTAAATCAAAACTATGATCAAAAGCCTCAACAATTTAACTTCATAGAAGAAGAAACTAAATTATATGAATAATATACTGCAAAACATGAACAATTACAAATTATTATCAATGGTTTGTGTCAATCCTCAACTCATAATGGACATAATTCACTTGAGAGTACATTGGATGCCATTGTAAATGAAGTGGGAAATGTCATGTCACAACTTAATTCAATATTACATCAAAGAGAGGTCCTAAAACAATATTATTCTGATAAATTTTCATATGAGGACATTTTTAAAAAAAGATAACAAAAGAAGATGTGTGTATTTTATTTATTAAACCTAGAACTAACCAACCACCAATAACGAGTTGCAAACATATTATTATTGATTGGTGTGTTAATTAGAGATAAGGGATAACTTCTGGGATAGGTGGTGGATGGTATTTGATGAGCCTCCATGCAATAATAATGAGGTTCCATTATACTTCTTGAGAAAACTTTATTTTTAGTTTGTGATGTATGAAATCCCAATTATTTTAACATGAAGGCCTCCCAAGGTAGGGAAGTGGGTCCTCATTTGATAGACCTAGTGCCAAGTGGGACCAAAACCACCCTAACCAAGTTCAAAGAAATAGAAGGATAATAACACATGTTTATATCCCTAAAATTTTGCATCATAACACATAGACGAATACACTTGAGGTAGTTAATAGCCTCACATAAGTTATGATTGACCATGGGATGCACACACTAAGGACTTCTACACAGGCTACATGTGGTGAGACATCTAGTAGTGGTATTAGTTCTAGTGTCCCTCTTTTAGTTCTTATACATCATTGCACATCATGTGGGAGGAAGTGTACTAGACCTTCTATTTATGTACAACATACATAGGCTATATCTATGGAAAGTAGACCTATATTTATGTAGCACAGTAGTACCCAATAGTTTATGCCACTTACAATTGGTTTATCAGCTCAGGACACCATTACAATTTCTTTAGTACCTCAAGACACCAACATGCTTAAGTGTATGCCATTTTTTGTTGCTTCAGGACATCAGGAGACTAGCATGATAGTGTATATGTCATCTATAGATGGTTTAACAATGAATGACACTAGCATGTCAAACTTTGTGATATATGTAATTAATTCACCACCCCCTCTCAGGACATGTCAACCTATTATGTAGGACTTATCTAATTCACCGTTTCTACTTGATACACATGTTTAATTTTAATTATAGTTTTTTTATGTATGTAAAATAAAATTAAGTTTATTTTCTATTATGTGTTTACTTAATTAACTAATATTTGACTAAAATTTTCATTTGTTGCTTGTATATATCATTAACAATATTTTGGGTAGATTAGTAGGCCTATATTCTATTGTATAAGCTACAATTAGCATTGGTGTACCTAAATCTCAAGTTTGGAAACTTAAAAATTACATAAATTTACTATTTAATGTTAAATTACATAAAGCATAGTATTCTATATACAGTTAAAACACTCTCATGTGAGTGTACCATATTTGTCTTTCATTTTGAATAAGTGTTTCATTCTCAAATTACATTTTTATCTCGCATTCTTGTCTCAAGACAACAAATATGAGCTAGGTCATGTGATGATTCTAGAATGATAAGAACACAATAACTCTATGATGCCAATAATTATGATAGTTAAAATATTAAACTAATTACTAATTTTCAATTTATCTTAATAGACTAATGTATCCATCTAGTGGACTCAAAAATTATTTTATATCATTGAATTCAATCCATCAAATGAATTTTTATTTATTCATGTATTTATTGACCCTTGAACAAAAAGCTATCTTTTAAGATATCTTATAGACATAGATTTTTTATCATGCTCATTAGAATCACACATTATTCATATCCATATAAAAATACTATGTTCCATGACTACTCATAATCTCACAAATAATACTTATCTATCACATCCTGAAATTAACTCTAAAATAGCTACAAAACACACTAAATTGCTCTACTATTCATTTTTCTTAATTTGTCTTAAATTAGGTTTAGTTTTATTTATTCCATAATTGAATTCTTTCATTTATAGGTTTTATATATTATGATTTATGTTATGGGCACCCCTCATGGATGAGAACAAGGTTTGACTGGTGTTATGGTTCCATCCCAAGATCCAATATCTCCATAACGGCTCATGATTCAAAGATAAAGACTAATGAGAACACATGTAGTAAAATTGTTTTTTAGCTTCATATTTAATGCACATCCATATCTAAATATACATGTATGTTCCATATGAATCTCCATCATGGCTATATTCATAGTCTCATATCCTAAGACAACCATTTACAGCCATATAGGTGGCATATGGTGAGTCTAAAATCACCATGTGGTGAGTCTAGAATCACCATGTTACAAAATTTTATTCATAAAAACTCTATCATTTGCAATATGTCATTTTAATGCATTATAATTTTTATTTCATATGTTGTACAGATGACATAGTTTTTTTTATGTTTTAGGAGAGACAATTGATGCTTCACAAGCTGAGAGGAGAGTTTATTCCAATAATGAGTCACAAGCACTCCTAATTATACATCTATGATGAGGAACCATAATTTATTTGAAGGTAATAAAGAACAAGAGAGATTGTTGTTGTGTTATGGGTATAGTTGTAGGCACTATCTATTTTTTATGTCGATATGGCCACATTATATGCCTATATGGCACATTTTGTATATGTACATGTTATGGTCTACATTGCTTCTTGATATATGCCCTATTGTTTACGTCATTATGACATATAACTTTTTATATACACATATATACCATTCAAAATTCTCATTTTAATGATCTTGTAAATATTACAACCATTTATACACTTGATAGTTTCTCTATTATGAGTTCATTTTTACCCTACCTACGTTACTAATATCTTATTGTTTTATGGATGAGTTTAGTCCTTATGTTATTTCCTCTTAGTTGAAATCTAGATGATGTTAATTGAATGCAATTGTGCACCTTCTTATAGTTAAGTTTCTTGTGATTAGAATGGAATTTTGAGTTCTTATGAGCATGATGTTCTTATGGATATTCTAGAATTTTCTTATAGGTTATTCAATTCTCTAATAGATTAGAACTTGGTTACTGTTGTCACATGAATCATGCACTCACGATCATGAATTCATCTTCTCACTTTTAAATTCTTCTAAGCACTAAAACTTGTTTTTAGGCCTTATAACATTATCATCTACCTATTAAGCATATTATAATCCTTGTCTTGAACCTATACATGCCATTGAAACCTTGTGGTGAAGATCTTGAGACCATGGAAAACCTTGTTGAAAACCTTGCTTTATGGTTTGGAGATGCTTTAAGGGGGATAAGACCTACTTTTTATGCCTTTTAATATAATAAAAACCTGTTATATTTCACTGAATACTTTTCAATACCTACAATTCTTTTTTTTGGGCTTAAACCCTATGTATTTTGCATGTTAAACCTAAAATCATCTTACTAAGACCTAAATATAACTAATGCAAATAGCTAAAACTTACCTTGGATTAACAACACCAATTAGGCTTGTAACCTTAATTTTGTATTAGATATCTCAAATCACTTGTTTCCAATGGATATCCCTCAATATTTTAGTCATCATATGATTGTGACCTTTGCAATGGTTATTTATTTTTAGTTTTCTTTTATACTAGTCCTTATTATTGGTATAGGTAACTTAATAGTAACTTAAGAGGATTGTTATCTTAGGCTTCTTAAAATCCTTATTCACCATTTTTCCTAGATTATTTAAGAATATATCAACCTTCAATATTTATTTGAGGTTTTTAATCCTCCTTCTCACTTGTTTATGTCAAATAACTTATAGTACAATATTATAAATGTCCTCTTAGCTTGATAACACAAAAATATTCACATAGGATTCTAGGATTTTTTACTCTAGGTCTAAAACCTTTCCTCAGGAATTTTCACTTAAGTAGTGAATTAAATTTTATCACAAATCTCCTTTCACTTCATTTTGATAGATACCAACCAATAACCATTCATATAACTCATTTCTCAATGAAAATGCAAGATTTAACGAATAGGTTTTGACCTTCTTGATAAGTGTGTAAATGTTTTCTTATCCTTATATATATCTCTCTCTAATGATATTAAAACATTTATATCTATTTTAAAATCTCTTATGCATCATTACACACCTATATAATAGTTTCAAAATCTTTTGGTACTTGGAAACCTCATGAAAATCAAAAATTTATACTTAAGCCCTATTTTAGGCTTGTTAAAAGGTTTACAAATACATAGTCAAATGTATATGATTTTTTATGCATTTTTTCAACATTAAAAAACTTATATCCTATTTAATACACTTCCAATCTCCTACATACCAATTTACAAATGATTTGGATCAACGATTTAAGAGAATAGTGAGTTTCCCTATCTAAAATTATTTCTTTCTTGAAAAGTATAGGTCTGTCAAGACACAATCTATTATAAATTAATTTATTATGATATTAAAAACTTTAAATCACATAAATACTATTTATACAACCACTTATCACATGTTTACAAAGTTTCAACAGGTTTGAATCATTCAACTAAGAGCTATGCTAGTTTCCTTATATTAAAACCCTAATTTTATTATATTATACATGTTTGAAAAACATAGTCATTTATATTGGAATTTTGAAGAAAATTCATAGCATGAAACTAATTTTATATTTTATATTATTATTTTATTCAAATACATACCAAATTTCAACCTATTTGGACTGATCGTTTGAAAGATATGCCTCTTTTTGTGGCTAAAGGCTTGTTCTAGTTTTAAAATAATAACTCAGACCTGAGCATGAATAAAAGGTGAAAATGAACAATTTTTTATTATTAAATCATGAGAAAAAATGTAATAGGTCTATTACTATTTAATATTGCCTCTAAAATTTTTATATGGCATCTATACATCCAAAACTATGTTCTTTTCACCCTTTCTCAATCTGCTCATACACAAAATTCTATGTTTTTAAAACATGGTCTTACAAAATCAATGTTTCAATGCAAAATATCATTCATAAGAATTAAAAAATATATATAATCCTCTTAAGTACTCAATAACATTATTCAATATCAAAAAAAACTTTACTATATTTAACTCTTTTGCAAATTACATAAACATAGACCTATAACTTCACAACAACCTTACTAAGACCTACAACTTCATATTTTATGCCTCTTACTTGTTATTTTTGGATCCTAAAGTTGTGTATAAAAACTATAAATTTTACCTGATGTCCCAAACTTGGTTTTATATTTTTTTACACAACAAATATCTCGCAACAACATTGCAACTCTTTCAAACAAGCCCAATTTGGTCAATTCCTACATTAGACTTACCTCAAGGAAGATTATAATCTAAATTACATATAGATAAATATTAAATGAATTTTATTACATGATTATATACATATATAACCCATTACACAACTTTAATGAGCCTTAAAATGAACCTAAGACTTTCAAAACCACTATGAACTAATTCAAAATTTTAATTCATGGTTTTGGCGAGAAAACTTGAAAATGCCTCTAAATGGTCTACAAATGACAAGTGAAGCTCAAATAAGGCTTATTATTGATCACACACAACCTCTTATACTTCATAAAGACCAAAACAAACATAAATATGGTATTTATAATGATGATCCTACATCAATAACCAAATAATGCTTGAACACCTTCACTATTTTCATTTACAAACCTATATGCAAGTCTTATGGACTGTTAAGGTCGTGAAACCCTTTATATTTCCATTTTCCATTATAAAACCCCATCTCAAGCATGTAGGTTGTGTGATAAATCCATTTTAAGAACCCCTACAAACTATGTTTAGACCAATTTCTTGTTTGAAACCATCACTCTTGACTTTATGACCCTGCAAACTTCAAAAATAAGCTTAAAACTCTTAGAAACATATGCTTGAAGATTTAAACTGTGAATAAGATTATAAAAAATGAGGTGTTACAATTTTTAGGGTTTTATATAGTTTTTGGACTATTTTTTTAAGTTTTTAAGGATCCACGTGATTTTGATCTTCATGGCAGGTCTAGGGATCATCATGAGATGCTTCAATGCTTGCTAAAAAGCCTTCAAGACTTATTTCTTACCATGCATAAGGAGAAAGGAAAAAGAAGATCTCTACTACTTATTTTGGATTTTATACTTGTTTTCATACCTCACTCAGCCTGTAACTCATATTTTATGGTCTTGAGTACCTTTCAATCTCTACTACCATGCTTTTAAACCCTTGATGAGGCTCTACAGACCTTAAACACACCTGTAACTCTTCATTTTTCTTTTTTAGGTTGCCTTTATACCCTAGCTCAATGAAATTGAGAACCTAAAGATGCTTTAAAGTCTTTAGGATGCTTATGAAGGTTTGGAAAGCTTGGAAACATAAACTAAAACCTATAATATTCACCTTTGCTACTATAAAACTTGTTTTCTTGAGCTTATTTTAGCCTGAAACTTTGTTTTAATAATTTTAAGACCTTTCCTTAGGAGTATTAAAAAAATTATGGAATTTTGGTTCATTAAATCTCTTTTTTCATCATCATAACCTTCTCACAACCTTATAAATTGCTTGAAACCTATAATATTGAACCTGCAACCTCATGTTTTAGAGATCAAGACCTTGAACAAGCTTTGAGTGCTTGGATATTAGATAAATTTTGATTGTTATTTTTAGAATAATAATGAGGTATAGATATGATCTATTATATCTTACACTTACATGATCAATTCCTCTAAGAACACCTTGGAGGATTCTCTCTCACTCGACATAGGTGAGACACAACAATGAGTTTTCTCTTGTAGCTAAATGTCTCTTAAAGCATGAAAATTTGGTCAATAAGGGTATATATTGGGCCTCATTATACCAATCAACAAACCATATATATGGACATGTTTATATGGGAATTTTAAGGCTATAATATTCATTATTCAGTCATGTTTGGGCCCTGGTACTGAAAGTTGCAGTTGACTAGATGCATCCCTTAAGAGAATATTATTATCCCAAAGTGAGAAAACTAAGAAAACTTTAGTCACTCATTATAGGAGAACCATGATGGATAGATATTATTTTTTATCTCCTACACTTTCATAGGTGAGTCATCTAATAACACCCTAAAGGAGACTCTCTCACTTAACACAAGTGAGACGCAATAGTGAGTTATCTATTGTAGCCAAATGTCTCTTAAATGATGAAAAGTTAGTTATTGACGGGCATATCTTGGGCCTTGTTATCCCAATAAATGAACCATCTATGTATACACTTTCATATGGGAATTTTAAGGTTATAATATCCATTAACTAGACTCGGTCAGGCCCTAGGACTGAAAGTTATAGTTGACTAGATGCATTCCTTAAGAGAATCTTATCGTCCCAAAATGAAAAAATTAAGTGAACTTTAGTTCAAATTTTTAAGAAAATTGTGAGGGTTAAAGATGATCTATCTACTCCTATACTTTCTTGGGTGAGTCCTCTAATCAACCTTTATATGATTCTCTCTCACTCAACATGATCAAAATGTGAATGTCTCTTAAAGGACAAAAAGCTTGTTAGTGAGGGCATATATTCTAGCTCGTTAGCCCAATAGATGAATTATCTTTACAAACACATCTAGATTGCCATTCTGGATCTATAATGATCATTATTTAGACTTTGTAAATCCTTAGGACTGAAAGTTACAATTGATCGAATGCATTCCTTATAAGAATCTTATCATTCTAAAGTGAGAAAATTGAGTGAACTTATATTCTAGAATGTAGGATAACCGTGAGGGATAGAGAGAAACAATTTACTCCTAAAATTGCATAGATGAGTCCTCTAAGTAACCCCTATAAGATTCTCTCTCACTCAATATGGGTGAGATACAGTAATGAGTTTTCTCTCACATCTAAATGTCTCTTAAAGGATGAAAATTTGGTCAGTGAGGGGTATATCTTAGGCCTCATTAGCCCAATTAATTAACCATATATAAGGAAACATATATATGGGTGTTTTAAGGCTATAACAACCATTATCCAATCTCAGTCTAGCCCTAGGACCAAAAGTTACAGTTGACCAAATGTATCCCTTAAGATAATCTTATCATCCCAAAGTGAGAAAATTGAAAAAACTTCAATTATGCTTTGAAAGAGAACCATGAGGGATATATATTATCCATCTACTCCTAAAATTTCATGAGATATTCTTATAAGATACCCCTAGAGGATTCTCTTTCACTCGACATGAGTGAAACATGGCAATGATTTTTCTCTTGTAGTCAAATGTCTCTTAAAGGACAAAAAACTTGTCAATGAGGGCATATCTTCTGGATCATTAGCCTAATCAATGGACCATATTCATAGACACATATTTATGGGTGTTTTAAGTCTATAAGGGACATTATTTAATGTTAGTCTAGCCTAGAGGCTGAAAGTTACAATTGACTGGATACATCCCTTAAGATAATATTATCATCTCAAAGTGAGAAAACTGACCAAACTAATGTCATGATTTGTAGGAGAACCAAGAGGTCAAGAGATGAATCATCATATCTTAAACTTGCATGGATGATTAATATAGGAATTTCCCTATAGGATTATTTCTCACTCGACATGACTGAGACATGGCAATGAGTTTTCTCTTGTAACCAAATGTCTCTTAAAGGACGAAAAGCTTATCAATGGGGGCATATCTTCTGGATCATTATCCTAATCAATGAACCATCTTCATAGACACATCCAAATGGTCATATAAGGCTATAAAGACAATTATTTTGTCTTGGTGGGGCCTTAAAACTAAAATTTTTAGTTGACCAAATGCATCCCTTAAGAGAATCTTATCATCCCAAAGTGAGAAAAAGAGCGAACTTCCATTGCACTTTACAAGAGAATCATGAGTGATAGAGATGAATCATAAGCTCTTACACTTGCATGGATGAATCCACTAAGAAAACCCTAAATTACTGTCTCTCACTAGACATGAGGGAGACATAATAATGAGTTTTCTCTCATAGCTAAATGTCTCATAAAGGATGAAAAAAAATTCAATGGGGACATATCTTTTGGATCATTAGCCCAATTGATGAACCATCTTCATTAACACATCTAAATAGGCATTTAAAGGATAAAAAACCATTTTCTAATCTCATTCAATCCCTAGGACTAAAATTTGTGGTTGATCAAATGCATCCCTTAAGATAATCTTATCATCTCAAATTGAAAAAACTGAGCGAACTTCTATCACACATTATAGTAGAACTATGAGGTATAGAAATGAATCATTAGATCCTAAATTTGCATGTATGAGTCTTATAATCAATCCCTATATTATTCTCTCTCACTTGACATGAGTGAGACATGGAAATGAGTTTCCTCTTATAGCCAAATGTCTCTTAAAGGATGAAAAACTTGTTAGTGGCGAGCATATTGTATGGCTCGTTAGCCCAATCAACAAACTATCTTTGTGAACACATCTAGATGGGAATTTTATGGATAATCAACCATTATCTAGTCTTAGTTAGGCCCCATGATTGAAATTTTTAGTTTACCAGAAGTATCCCTTAAGAGAATCTTATTGTCCCAAAGTGAGAAAATAGAGTGAGCTTTAATCACGCATTATAGGAGAACCATTAAGGATAAAAATGAACCATCTACTCCTACACTTTCATGGATGAGTACTATAAACAACCACCAAAGGATGATATCTCACTTGATAAGAGTGAGATGTGATAATAATTTTTATCTCATAGCTAAATGTGATGAACCATCTTCGTAGACACATTTAAATAGGTGTTTAAGGTTATAAAAATCATTATAAAATTTCCATTGATCCTCGAGACCAAAATTTATAGTTAACCAAATGCATCTATTAAGAGAATCTTATCATCCTAAAGTGAGAAAATTGAGTGAACTTCCATCACATGTTACAATAGAATTGCGAGGGCTAGAGATGAACCGTCTACTCCTACACTTGCATAAATGAGTCCTATAATAACCCTCAGAGGATTATATCTCACTTAACATGAGTGATACATGGTTAAAAAAATTATCTCATAGCTAAATGTCTCTTATAGCATCAAAAGCTTATCAGTGAGTGCATACCTTCTGGCTTGTTAGCCCAATTGATAAACCATCTTCGTGGACACATCCAAATGGGAATTTTAAGGCTAAAATGACCATTATATAGTTTTCATCAGTCCCCAAGGCTAAAATTTGTAGTTAATTGAATGCATCACTTAATAAAATCTTATCATCCCAAAGTGAGAAAATTGAGAAAACTTCCATCGTGTATTGTAGAAGAACCATGAGGTTCAGAGATGAACCATATACTCATAAATTTGCACAAATGAGTCCTATAAATAACCCCTGGGTGATTTTATCTCCCTCAACATGAGTGAGACATAACAATGAGTTTTCTCTCACATCCAAGTGTCTTTTAAAGGACCAAAAACTTATCAATATGGAGCATATATTTTGGCTCATTAGCCCAATTACATTCACAAACATGTTTAAATGGGCATTTTATGGATATAAAACCATTATCTAGTCTCTGTCACACCCCAGGATCAAAATTTGTTGTTGACCATATGCATAAAATAGGTGAAACTTTCAAAAGGGAAACATAAAGGTCTTTTAGATCTTTGTAACTCCTCTTTGCTTCCTTCTAGACTCCTTCATCTTCCATTGCAGGAAAATATATCTCACACGATCATGAAATGTTTTCAATGGTTTTCATGGTGTTAAAACCTTTAAAATTATTATAGTAGACATTTCAAAATAAGTTTTTATGATCTAAAAGACATTATTAAAGTTGCATGAAGGTTTTAGAGAGTTTTTGATGCTAGTCTACTTGATTAATCTAATTATGGCCAATTATCCATTAAGTATACTTCTCAATGTCTCTTTTAGGTCACCAATTAGGTATCATTTTCTTTTATTTATCTCTTTAAGATTAATGAGATTAATTATGACTTCAATCAATATTATTATATCTCTTATTAAAATTAACTCATTCACTCAGATGCCTTTCTTTTGTTTGGTCTACCATATTTTGTTTGTTACCTTATGACATTGAATGTTCTCCTTTTTTCATTCTCAAATAAATTTATCATGATAAAATGCTCACCTTCTTTTGATGCCTCATATCTTACATCATAATTTGGAGTACCTTATTCAATTTGTTTTTGTTTTTTAGAGGTCTTGACACCTTAATATTTTATAGGTCTTAACACCTTTTGAACTTCTAACCATGTTCATTTAGTTCAAAATTTGTCCAAATATAAAATTATATTATCAATTTTATCTCCCCTATAACTTATTCATAAACATACAAACAATGTTATTATTTATCTATCCTCAAGTAATGTCTCTAAATTGTCTCTATGATGTTAAGAATAGGCTCCCAGATTAAGTTTTTGATTTCTCAACATTTAAAACCTCATATTTTGATCCCAAATATTTATATAATATTCTATTAATCTAATTCCACATGTCCTTTAAGTTTCATTAGTTTGGACCAATTCATTCTCAATATATGTTTATTCTTGTGAACTAACTTACGAGTTCCTAATTTTTTTGTTATTGGTAATATTTGAGGTTTGTATTTATTTATTTTTGAGGATATTGTACTCCAAAAATGTTTATCAACCTTGGTGATAAAAAACCTATGATATCTAATATCTATTCCCAATAAATGGCATCATTTTTAGTGGTCTAAAACTCAAGTCAGTTAGAAATGGCTAAAATTAAATAATTCACAGACTGAGGTTTCTTGTTTCAAACAATTTAAATACCTTAAAATGATCCAAAACTTTTCAATAACATTTATTTAACCCCTTTAAAACCATACTCAAAGTTTCATAAACTTTCCATGATGCAAACTTAATATATGTAACTTTTTGACTCACTAAACCCTAGTCTAGGTTTTAAGGGCAATGAACATTGATCTTTGTTTTCAAGCTTTAAAATCAAAAATAACACTTAAAATTTGGTATATAATATATAAACATGTCCCTAAACACTCATAAATTAATTACCTCTCAAATATTCCCCAAACTCTTCAAAATTACAAGTTATAGGGTTGTATTATATTGTGTATATAAGCTCCTAAGCACTTCATGTTAAACCATTAGGATGAACACCCTTCAACATTTAAATACTCATCCATAGTCTTCTTGAACACTCATTACATGTGTCTTTATTTTCATAAATTCCAATAATATCTTTACAATAATTTCCAATCATCAAACTATATAATAATTGTAAGAAATACCTTCACAACAACTTACCTCCCAATGAATAAAATATCTCTGACTTCTAAGGATCTATGACCTTTTATGTCAATTTCTCTCTTGTATAAGACATGCACATGATTTCAAAAGTGTGCATTCATTTCAAAAGACTAAAAAATATATTTTGTCATATAAGTAATAAAACTTGCTCACATAGACCTATATTATCTTGTCTCATCAAACAAATATTAAATCCGCTATCAAGATCACAATGTCATACATAATCATATATGTTCAACATGATAAAATCATTTATATATTTATAGAAATAAAATAACACCAATAAATTCCTTCTTTGATCATATCAACAAAGATTAAAAAACTTGATTGCATAGATTATCTACATTCACATGATATTTCTTGATTACATATAGATTTTTTGAGCTTTCTTGGCTCTTCCTCACCTATTTAGATCTCTACACACAAACTTTTCAACTTCCTCCACATCCTTTATATCTTTCTTATCTCCTTTAAAAAGTGATTCAATTTTTTATCAAGTTGTTACATGAGTTCTAAAATTATATGAGTCTTGTTTTGTATACAAGAATCTCTACTTGAAGCATTGTTTATGTCTTTTTGCTAAAAATAAACTTAGAGAAGAATGTGAAACATACCACTTAAGTTAGATAACCTCAAAAGAAATAAAAGAATCTTTTCCAATGTGTTTTTTGAATTAGATGAGTAATGACTTTATTATAGGGAGGAATGTATTATTCTTTAATTTCTCTTTGTTTCAAGAAAATAATATTATCTACTCACGGTACCAACCACATGAAGGTGGAAGCCCATATAGTGACAATAACCTACATTAAAATTGTTGGTAAAATTTTAAATAGAAATAAACACTCAATGATAAAATAATTCAAAATTAAAATATAGTAATCAAATAAGTTAGCTATATTAATTTCAAACTCAAGATTAATTATTCATACTAACCTTACCAAGTCAATCCAACATAGCTTTAGGATTAGCTCTATTTTAAGTGTTTCAATAATCGCTTCATGCTCATATTCAAAAAATTTCCACAAACTTTTGTTAGGATTTACATGATATTTGATCATTTGAATATTTATAGTGATAACCAAATTTGAATAATGAAACACTATCTTGTGTGTTTCAAAGTCCTCAAATAACAATTGTTCTTTTTAATGATAATACCTACAAAGATAATTTTTTGTAACCACTACAAATCTAATGGGATAAAATAGGTCTTTTCCATCTATGGCATTTGTAGTTAATTGTTTTTTCCTCTAGACAATGACACAAGTAATAGTTTGTTCTCTCATCATTGTCCTCAAGTGTAATGATTGGAAAAACATGCCCTGTATTTAAAGTATAATCAATTTGTAGGCACATATAGTAAAAAATAAAGATATCACTAATAGAACTAAATCTACATTTAAATTAGAAATAAGTTGTACCTAGCTGCATAAGATTTGAGATGTGGTCAAAGTCAATCGATGATGCCACTTCATGATCCATCAATTTTTGGAGTGAATGGGTACTCTCTACAGGAGTTATAGGTCTATAATACCATTCATTTATGTATTCTTTTTACTCATGTTCATTCCAATTAAACTTCATATATATCAAACAAAAGCATGTTATATCCCTAGTATAAATAGTCTATGAACTAGAATTTGAGCTTTGAATGGAGTGGAAAACACTCAATCCATGTATTTTACTATAATATTTATACATTGCCTTATATTTTTTCTCCCTTAACCAAAATAATATTTTCACATGAGAATATTTATCTGATCCATGACAAAAAAATTCATTACACCAAGTCATAATACTTGCAACACCGATCAAATTAGCACCATCCTTGTGCTTTCCTTGCTCTTTTTTAAGGGCTCTTTTTACACATGCATTTGCACCATCAATTCCCCTTTTCCATGCCTATCCTAAAATAAGATCCAAAAATGTTGAACCCCATTCTTCTTATGCATTCTACTTAACCAGTAAAACATTTGAGAATTCTTAAACTGTCTTGCACAATTTCTTAACCAAATGCAGTGTGTATCAAAAATGATCTGTCTTGCATTCATAATCCTATAAAATATCTCAAAATAACCTTAGACAAACTCTAGAGAATATAATCTTTCATCTCTCATATAAAAGTGGTACTACCTCAAAATATTTCTATTATTGTTTGTGTTATCAGGTGCATGTTTGAATGTAATATCCATAAAAAAATTAACTTGAATTAAATTATAATATTGGGTTTGAACCTTATTCTATGTTTTTAGTGTGCAGTCCTCAGGAAAGTCCACAGCTAAAATAATGGTTCCAACTAAGAATTTATCCTTGCATAGCTTGAATTGATTATCTAACCATTTTGATTTGTGTGTGTATCTTGCATATTGGTTAGTAGATAATATTCTTCTTGAATTCTAATATTAAATCATATATATAAACTTTGGTCATAACCAACTCACATTTTAATGACTCATTTCCATATTTTAACACATACTTTATAGTTTTTACTTCTTATAATCAACTAGTTATTTTCCAAATTCATGTGAAATTTATTCATGTATGCATCTGGTTAAATTTGACAAACCACCACAATTGTTACATGGTCTATCTTAACATTGTTTGGTAAAAAAATTATCCCTCAGCTCTTTGATAGAAAAGACTTTGGATTAATTCACTTGATGTTTTAGGTGGAGAAGCTACCATACATTCTGTCATAATATCATCAATATGTAAAGTATAATGTAAATGATGAAAAAAATCAAAATGCATAGTATATTCAATATGTACCCTACAAAAGCATGTGGTACGAGCTTGGTTGATTTTAACATAGAAAAACTTGCACATCTCAAATGACCTTTGGCTAATTACATATTGGCCATTAAATTTTTTATAAAATTTTATTTGGGTCATGTCCAAGAAATGTTTTACATGTAGCTCACAATTTTATGAACTTTTTCTTATTTTAATAACATCTTTTACATTATATGAGACCCTTGTGTTCTCATACCAAAAAAAATTGATCGAATGTCTTATTCCTTCAACTAATTCCTTATCTTTTCATGGGAGTCTACCACTAAACACCCAAAAATCCATGAGTAAAGGGTCATCAATCCTTGTTCTTATTTTATGGCATTTATTAGAGTTTTTTAATTCAAGTTTAAAGATTTACTTGTTTTACTAATAATTCAATATTTAGATGTTTGCTTACTCACTATAGATTCCATTATTACTCATCTTGCCACATTACTATCTTTTTCACGACTTGTATTGCCTATTACCTTAAATTCACTAAATATATTCTTTACTATTGCATTATTTTTTCCATCCATAGTGTTTGTTCTTAAACCTAAATTATGCATCACATGGCACATTTTTTGTATTTTCATTAATTAAACAAATATTTAATATCATTTTGAATGATTTTTCTTCTCAAATGCATAGTCGCATACACATTGAGCATGTTGTTTAACTTGTATTTTTGACATTTCACCTTCCATATATTCTATTATTTTCTCATCTATTTCAACCAAATACCTTAGTGTTCATTGTATTATCCTTGGAGGTGTGGGTGTAGGATATATATTTTATATTAAATTAGGTGGTGTTACCACTTCAACCATACAAGGTATTTTATAGGGTTGCTAGGTATATTAGACCCTATAGGTGAAGTGAATTGCTCTTCATTAGGGAAGGCATGAAATGAGGTCATAACTTGATGTTGATTATCATCATGCTCAAAAACTTCATTATAGATAGATGTTTCATTAAATCGTATTTCTCCATAAATTTGATCACTCATTACAAATTCATTACTTCAATGCTCTACATTTTAAATTTCATCATTCAATAAGGATTGATTAAGTTCTCTTATCTCATTTGAAGACATATCTAAATTAAATTTCATGGAATTGGGAATGTTATTTACATTTCAAATATTATCTTGTGTGAATGAAGTACTTTCACCTTGCCTAGAAGCTCTTATGTATGCTCTCCTATCTACTTGTTTTTTCTTTATTTTTCTCTATTTTATTCAATTTCCTCATTTTTTATCTCTTTAATTGGTCTTTTACAATGACTTACCAACCCCATTGTTTATCTTTAATGAAATAAGTCAATTATAGAATAAAATTTGAATAATTTGTAGTGATTGAGACTAAGTGAATGTAGAATATGTAGAATTTGCATATTTACAATAGTAAAAACTAGTTTGAAGTGTGTAAAATGCAAAATTGATAAGAATATTACATGGAAATAATAATAAATCTATGAATCACAAAGGGTGTGCATGCTTCTAAAAAGCACACACACCCTTTATGGTTCACAAATCAAATGGATAAATAATTTATTACTAGGATAGTAGATTCTAAAAGGGAGTATGCCCTTTCTAGTTTTACACAAAAAAAATCCCTTTTCACTCCAAATTTGGTTTGGTTTTAGAATTGAGGGGGTAAACTTACTCCAAACCCTGTCGTGAACCAGCCCTTTTGATTTTGTGAAAAATTATGTCTTTTCCATCTTTCACGACCCACATGATCATTCAATTTTTTTTATTTAAAATATATATATATATATATATATATATATATATATATATATATATATATGTATTTGTAGATGGAAAAAGGTAGTTTTTTAAATATATAATATTTTTCAATGTTAAACTATTATTTGTAATTATTACTTAATTTCTACACAACATACCTCATTATGAACTATATACATATCATTAAAAATACCTTTATAACTTTTTGAATATTAATCTAATGTTTATAAAACTTATATTTCAATAATCTACACATTATCAACTATGATTTTTCTTTTTTTTTAAATCATGAAGTTAAGGACAAAAATTTGTGTTTGTACATTTGCAGTTTTAATTTTCTAGCTAGTTTGACTTATAAATTATTGTGTGTGTGTGTGTGTGTGTGTGTGTGTGTGTATTGTAAACATCCTAATTTAATCAAGCAACCACAAGTACTATGTCTTTTGTTGCTTTTTCACACAAGGGTCTTAGTGATGGTTATAGTCCTTGTTTTCATGGTCATATTGAGTCTTATTTTCCCTATTTTTGATACCCATATCAATCACAAGTCACCTTTTTTCCAACCCCAAGCTTGTCATCTTTGATTTTTTATTTATTCTGAGCCATAGGACATTAACGCCACTTTCAGGACAATAGCACCACATGTCACTAGTGTCCACTTGTGGCTTTAGTGTTCAATGGACCCTTTCACTCGTGTTTGAGTCCTAACCCCTTTGTGACCCTTCTCTTATGTCTTTATATCTTTTTCATGACTTATCAGCCAATGAACAAGGTATTATATTTATAGCAAGTATCCTCTTATATAAAGAGCCTCATAAGGCATTTTACATTTAGCACTTATTATTTTGGCACTTATTTACATAAAATCAACCAATACTACAACTCAAATACTCTACATACTACTCAACTTTCCCACCTAGACATTTGTATACTTTATTGAAGAAGGATCTAGGTAAAATTCATTCTAGCATACCGTGTAAGTTAATGGTGCACATTTCTTAAGGGAGAAATACATATGATCAGAGACCCCTAGCATTGGGGTTAATGTAAGAAGTGGCCAAGACAAAAGGGTTTTTACTCTACATGATCACAACATCCCATGACCCATTTGATTAGTTCATTGTTTCAAGTGTGTATGTGTTCATTAGATATTTGGAGAATAATCAACCAAAATAATGACACAAATGAGCTCCTGTATGACACAGAATCACCTACAAGATCTCTAAAAACTCATGTAGCTTCCCTAAAAATTATAGACAGACACTATAAAAAGGACATTAGCACCAAAATTGGATACTAGAACCACATGGCACTACTATCCTAAAGGGGGCACTACTATCTAGAGCCAGATCTCAAAAAATAGTCAATAGATGAAAGATTCTTCTGTGTCTGTTCATTCATTTCTAGTACCCTGGTCTATCAAAAACTTTGTGTATATCTAGATAATTTCCTTTTCTCCTTGTGCTTATTATTTTTATAAAGTTTCATAAAATCAATAATTTTCAATTTTATTCCAGATTAGCAATAGACCCATCCCTTTAATCTAACTTAGGATTTACATAATAAAACCCTAAAAGGTTAAAATATTTGGTGATCTTGACTTACTTTGAATATTACTTAAAAACCCTAATTTTCTTAGGGTTTACCTTCTCTAAATTTTGTACATTAAGTTAGGGCTACAAAAATCCAATTTGTTGATTTATTAGCTTAATATAACTAATTTAAGTAATCATATACTAGGGTTTTATTTATTTAATTCAATTTAAATATTTTCACCATGACCCTAAATTAAAACCTTAGATCCACATATTAGATCCCTCTACACACAAACATTAGCAATTATGGTTTCAACAATAATCCTATTTTCTATCACAATCTTTGTTCAATAAATTCACACATTACACACATACTTGTGTTAAATTATATTTTACCTCTTGTGTGTTTATTATTCCATATGTATATTATCTTCTTTGGAAAATTGAAAATGGCATCTAAAAATTCTTATCCTCCTCATCCACTTGATGCAATCTTAAATTTATCTCATGATTATAAAAATGAATGGACTAATTTTCAAGATTATACATTAGAGCATGATAATGACTTAATTTATAATGATGATGGTGACTATTGTTATAATGATGGATATGAGGATTATTATGAGCATGCAAATATAAATTAACATGGGGACACATTAGATACATCATCTTCTCTTTCCTCTCGCTCTTTTCTTACTCCTAAAATCTAAATTAACAATATAATGCCAAAAGAACCTCTTGTTAGTAGTGTTTTATTCCAATGTGATCCTAGAGTTTCATATATTTTTTCTACTTCATCATTCAAATTAAATTGATATAAGTGCACTATATAAAAATCACTTTTGCATGCTTCAAGTAAAGTAGATAGGAACAATGCATCTTCTTTACCCTTCCCAATTACATTTGAAAAAGCAAATACAAAAGATAGTACACCTTTTAACAATGCATAAACTAAGGTAGATATAATTACTTAATCACCCTCATTCACATTTCAAGCTCAATACAGTGATTCTTTATAACAAATAGATATTGTAAATATATCTAACTCTTCTCCTATATGTCATAATGTGCAAAAATAAAACATGGTTGTTACTTCTCCTTCCCTTGATTCCAAAATAGAAAGTGATAATCATGCTTGCATCTAAAAAATTACTAGTGAACAAATGCCTTGCATTTCACCTACATATGATGGTTCATTTCATACTATTAAAGAGTTAAAATCCTCTCTTTATCTTTCTCTTAATGAGCATATAGATTATACTTCTTCTACTCTTACTTCTTCAAATGATTTAAAATTAATTTTAATGAACTATGGTATAATGATGATTATTGAGATTATGATAAATATGACATAGAATCTACAATTTCTACTTCTTCTCTTACCTCACATATCTCTCTTGTTCAACCAAATAATAGGTCACTTATAAAAATACACACACACACACACACTTATTCTTATGTGCATGATTTTCATTCACTAGAGAATAAAGCACCTTATATTCAACTAGTATGTGATACTCCTTCACAACCTAACAATATAAAAGATACCAAAACCCATTTAACCCCCCTTACTTTAGTAGAACCTAGTTCTCAAACAAACCCAAACAAGGGTGATAGCTCATTTCCCTCTAACTAGGTCCAAACTATCACACCTCCAAAGGTTATTGAGAGCACACCAACCCTTTTTAAATAAGATTTCCAATATAATGTACTAATGGCTAAAATAAATAATAAAATCCAAGCATTAAATTAACCCCTTGATAATGATAATATACCTTCACAAGTGTTAATTTATTTAATGCATGTTATGGGTGCTTTGAAAAAATAAGTACATCATCTCACTTTGGAGAATGAAGCATACAAATCTCAGGTTGATTCCAATGTTATAAATAATAACCCTATTACACATAGAATCTCAACTATGAGGTTGCCACATAACTTTTAGATACCAGTGTTACCTATATTTGATGGGCAAGGAGATTTATATTTACACCTTCAGGCTTATGAGAAATCCATGGTTCATATTACAAATAAATTAATCATACTACAAATGTTTCCAAAGTCAGTAAAGGACAAAGAACTAGATTAGTTCCACCATATACTCCCTAGTGGATATTTACATACATATGAGGAGCTAGAGATAGTCTTCCTTAGGCATTATATATAGAATAAGAGACCTCTAGTCACACATGAAAGGTTACCTTTACTACACCAGGGTGAGATAGAGCCTACATCAGAATACATTTTATGGTTAAAGCTTATTTACATTAGTTAATTTATCAACGAAAAGATGTAAAAGTGCAATACATATTTGCTAGAAGTTTAATCTCTCCTCTCAAGGATAGATTGCTACATCAGACATATAAATCATTTAGACAT